>CM053035.1:32143609-32516109 GCA_028564925.1 Lithobates sylvaticus | reverse complement strand
CATTAGATTTGTGGCACTCTCATTCCTTCTACACTCTTGAGACTACTCTAGGGACCCCAAGGATACCCTGATGGATAGAGAGCTGCCTCTGAAATTCAATCTTCAAGCCCAGTTTTTTTTCTAATTTTGGGTCCAACACGCTATCAACATGTCTTCTGTAAAACTTTTTTGGAAGATAGAATAGGGAATAATTTAAAGTGGTATTAAACCCAAAGACAAAAATGTGTTAAGTTGCAGAGTTGTCAATTCTTAGATGTGGTGGCTACATTCGTTATTTTTTTTTAAGTGGTTTTCTTTTGTTTTTCCCTGGTGATCCAGCCAGTAAAACAGTTATTTTCCGGCTTCGCTTGCCAGACCTAGATGTCCTTGAAAAAGTGGCAGAGGGTTGAGCCAAACCATTTACCACTGATAGGGGTGATAACAATGATCATCTTATATATTTATGTAAAACCTTGATCCCAAAAGGAACAAAACTGTTGCTGTAACTGCTTATAAAGTGTCAGCTGGAGTTCAGCTTTAATTTGTTAGTCAGGTCCATTCTTAATTTGCTAGTCTAAAGCCTCGTACACACGGTACGATTGTTGCCCAACCGAGCGTCTGATTTTTGTCAAAAGGGCGTGTGCCAGGATCTTGTCTTGCATAATAACGTTACACAATTGTCGTGCCACAAACACGAACGTAGTGGCGTACTACCAGGAATTTCAGCTCTTGAGCGCCACCCTTTGGGCCCCCTTCTGCTAATTTCGTGTTTGGTGAGCATTGATTCCAAGCATGCGTGTTTTGTACTTTCGACTTTTGTGTGATGGATTTGTGTACTGACCATACGAAAATCTGACGTCAAACTGTTGTCCGCCGAAAATTTACTAGCCTCCCATCCAACATTTGTTGGCCGAAAGTTGGACAACAATTGTCAAAAGGAGCGTACTAACGGTAAGATTTTAGGACAGACTGTCAACAGTCAATCCCCTGCCAACAATTGCACCGTGTGCACGAGGCTTTAGACCCCATACACACTATTATATTATCTGCAGACTTTTGTCTTCAGATTTACCAAAACCATGTAGTGCAAGGGCCTGCCTGATAGCATTTAAATTGAGAATCTTAAGGTTTGACCTCATATTATATGGTTTTGGTAAATCTGAAGACAAAAGTCTGCAGATAATCTAATAGTGTGTATGGGGTCTTACTCTACCCTCTCCTCAGACTGACAATTCTGCTGTTCAAAGGTGGCTCCATTGCTCTACCATCCAAAGTAGAGACACCCTAAAATGGGAAGTGTGTTACTGGCTGGATCACCAGGGGAAACAAGTCAAAAAAAAAATAAAACTATAATGCAGCGACCACATCTAAGGACTGGTAAGCTGCAATATATTACATTTTGTTTATGGGTTCAATACGGCTTAAAACCCATTTTATGTACGGAATGTATTTCTATTGTCTGTGTCCCCTTTAACAGACTACAGAGAATACTACTTTTAATATAGACAAGTTTAAAATGATTTTGCTCTAACAATACTAATTGGCGCAGTCTCTTGCCACGCCCATGACTGTGCCACCATTTCCATAAATCAGGCCGTGCGTTCCATTAAAGTTGGTGGCTGATTGCAGCCCCCGCTCTTGTCAATAAATTATTCAAAGGAACTATGTTCTCCATCTGGAGCTATATAGCGCTGTATGTTTATACATGTGGGAAAAATGTGATTCCCTCTAATAAATGGTAACCTTGTGCAAAATGACATTGTACATATAATGTATTCAACATGAAAAGGAGACGTGTAGAAGATGCTTTAGCTAGTGAACTGGGAATATCCAAGAACAAATGGAAATCCATGATTTGATTTAGAGCTCTCATACCTATATTGAGTGTAAAAAAGGTACAACAAGGGATCTTCTGTGACTTTAAGGAGACCTTAAAAGCCCACTGAACCTTTAAAACCCAACTCTGGGAAACGTAAACATTTTTATACTTGCAGTGGGGCTGTGCCCACGCTGCAAGGGTTCATTGCTCGTTTGGTCTAGGGGAAAGTTTTTGCACTTTAAATGTCCTGATCCCCCACTTCCCTGGTCTTGATGATGTCAAGATCTTAGAATGAATGAATGAATGACTTGTATAGCGCTACCTATGCGAACTGAATCGCCTTAGGGCGCTTTTGCCACTGGTGTCCATCTGTGGTATAGTGCGGTCCTTGCCCTGTGGGGTCCCGACACACGCTAGACCGCTAGAGAATGGGGAGAAGAAGCCGTGTTGACCAGTCTAGCAGTGTGCAGGATCTGGTAAGTAGATCTTCTCTTCTATGCCACTCAAACCCAAACAAGCCATGATCCCCAAAGTGCGGGTGCAGTCCCACTGCTAGGGATCATTTTCAAGTTTTTCCAGAATTAAGCTTTGAAGCAAAAACACCTTTATTTTGCCTTCCCCCATTGACCGTGAAAAAATTTGCCAAATTTGCCAAATTTTTTGGCAAGGGTTCACTGTCACTAGCCGTTCCTCCCCTGCTTGTACATGTAGTGCGCTTCGTGTCATTTATGGTTTTATACAAATAATGGAATTTTTGGATCTCGGCGTGGTGTGCAGCCATCCAGACTTATCTTTCTCTAAGGGTGAACACCGAATGAACCCCGGAAGTGTGGGAGCAGCCCCACTGCTAGGGATCATTTTAAAGTTTTCTGGAATTGGCCTATTAAAAACCACCTTTATTTTGCCTTTCTCATTGACGGCAAAAAAATTTGCAGAATTTTTTTTTTGGCAAGGGTTTACTGCTCGTTTAGTTTATAGTCTAGGGGAGAGTTTGTGCACTTTAACTTACCTGATGTCCCCTAGACTTAAACAAGCAATGGGCCCCTAAAGTGCGGGTGCAGCCCCACTGCTAGGAATCATTTTTAAGTTTTCCAGAGTTGGGCTTTAAAGCAAAAAACAACTTTATTTTGCCTTCCCCCATTTGCCAAATTTGCCACATTTTTTTGCCAAGGGTTCACTGTCACTAGCCGTTCCTCCCCTGCTTGTAGATGTAGCGCTCTTCATGTCATTTATGGTTTTATACGACTAAAGGCATTTTTGGATCTCCCCCGTTGACCGTAAAAAAAATTGCAAAATTTTTTCGCAATTGTTGGCTGCTCGTTTAGTCTAGGGGGAAGTTTTTGCACCTTAACTTACCTGATCCCCCGCTTCCCTGGTCTTGATAATGTCAGGACCTTAGACCACTGGAGCATGGAGAAGAAGAAGCTGTATTGACTGGTCTAGCAGCGTGCAGGATCGGGTAAGTAGTTAATTTTTTCTATATCCCCTAGACCCAAGTGAGCTATGAACCCCTAAAGTGTGGGCACAGTCACACTGCTAGGGATCATTTTTAAGTTCTCCGAAGTTGGGCTTTTAAAAACCACCCTTGTTTTGCCTTCTGCATTGACGGCAAAAATTTGTGCCAAAATCTTACCAGGACATGAAATCGCTCAATTTTGCTCATCCCTATCCATACTAACAATTATAAATGATTTAATAATATATATAATTATAATAATAATAAATAATAATAATATATAAATATATAATATATTATATAATATAATATTATATTATATATATATTATATATATATATATATATATATATTATTATATATATATATATATATATATATAATATATTAATATTATATATATTATATAATAATATATAATATATAAATATATAATAATATAAACTGATTTAATAATTCTTATTATTGGAAGAGCTGTCGTTTTATCCAATCAGTGCTCTGCCATTCGACTTTTACAATTGCCCAAAAAGGATCTTTGTACATCATCTGCATCCCTTCAGCACTGGCAGGAGGGGCAAATCGTCTCCCCGGTGGCTGAGATTGCTAAAAATGCACCAGACATAGCTCTATGTGATCGAGAGACGTGCCTGGACTTCCGATCCGCGCTGTATACAATTAGCATTATGTAAATACAGGAGAATGGTTCCTGAGAGACTCACAGGGGTGGTTATACATTACAATATATCTGTCTGCTGCTGTGTGTATGTATTAAGCCTTCCCCCTCCTGACCACTCAGTGCTTTCCGCTCGCAGAGCAGGCTGAGATAAGGCGCAGTATTTCTAGTGACCATTTTCGTGGAGAGTTTTCATCATATACCGCTAATTAAATTAACATATTGCACATAACGGGCTCCATTTAGAAGGGGTATTGCTAGTTTTGCGGTTTCCATAGCAACAGCAATGTCACATCTAGAAAAGGATGAGGTTCACCGGGCTGCACTATTAAACCGGACAGGTCATATATTTTTTTGGGATCCGGTGACATTATTCAGTCTTGGCTCTATGCCATCTGTACGGTTCTATGGAAACACTAGGAGGATTGATTGTGAGAGAGTTGGGGGCAATGTGCCTATAGGCAGAGTTTGGAGGGCAGGATCCCACTTTAGGTATTTGTAAAGCCACCGGAGAAGATGTGGAAAGTGGTAGTCAGTTTTTAACACAACTGCAGGCAAGAGCTGGTCCTAGTTGATGTGGAAAGGCCCAATTCGGGGTGGGGGGGCATCCAGGCCCAGCCTGCCCCTGAACAGACTGAACTGTTACTCGGCATCCCCAGACAAACATAAAGATTACAACTCAAGAACTTCTGATCAGGGCTGATGCAAGGATTTTTGACACCCTAGGCGAAACCTTATTTTGCCGCCCCCCGCTTTGGCTCTCCCCTGACTTCACCCCTTTGCCCTTGTAACACATGTGACTTGACACATACACTGACCTACCTGACACATACACTTACCTACCTGACCAGGGCCTATTTTGTGCCCTAGGCAAGACCAGCAATTTGGAGGGGAGGGGGGCTAAGAGAGAGGGGGGCTGAAAGAGAGGGAGGTAGGAGGGAGGGCTGAGCGAGAGGGAGAGAGGGAGGCTGTGAGAGAAGGGGGTTGAGAGAGGGAGGGCTAAAAGAGGGGGTCTGAGAGAGGGGGGGCTAAGAATGGAGTGGGGGGCTAAGAGAGGGGGGCTGAGAGTGACTGGTGGGCTGAGAGTGACTGGTGGGCTGAGAGTGACTGGTGGGCTGAGAGTGACTGGTGGGCTGAGAGTGACTGGTGGGCTGAGATAAAGAGAGGTAGGAGGGAGGGCTGAGAGAGAGAGAGGGCTAAGAGAGGGGGGCTGATGGAGACAGGTGGGCTGAGAGAATAGGGAAGGGGCTTAGAGAGAGGAGGGCTAAGAGAGGGGGGCTGAGAGAGGGAGGGAGGGCTAAGAGAGGGGGGCTGAGAGAGGGAGGGCTGGCTAAGAGAGGGGGGCTGAGTGTGACGGGTCGGCTGAGATAGAGAGAGAGGTAGGAGGGAGGGCTGAGAGAGAGAAGGCTAAGAGAGGGGGGCTGATAGAGATGGGTGGGTTAATAGAGACAGGTGGGCTGAGAGAATAGGGAGGGCTAGAAGAGAAGGGAGGGGGCTTTGAGAGACATGGCTCTGTGGAGGACAGTGCGGGAGTAAAATAGCCAGTGGCCGGGTGCCCTAGGCGGCAGTGCGCCCTAGGCGGTTGCCTAATCCGCCTAGTGGTAGCACCGGCCCTGCTTCTGATTTGCAGAAAAGATTGAGATCAGTAACTTAGAAACTGTTGAAGAAATTAGGAATAAGGGCACAGACAGCAGTAAGCACCCGAGAGAACAGCTTTTCCTCTCTACCGTCCTCAAAAATAGAAAAAATGTTCCAGAAGGACTTTATTAGAATTTATTCAAATACAGCTCAACACAACACAACTTTTTTAAGTGTAATTACTAAATAACCATTGCCCTTTCATTTTTTGCCACTGCAGAGCAGATAGAAGCACTATATGGCCAAACATTTTTATATACCTGACCAATTCTCCTTTAAGAGCTTGTTGGACATTCCATTCCAATATCATGGGCATTCATGTGGAATTGCCCCATCCTGTGGCTTTAACAGCCTCAAGTCTTCTGGGAAGGCTTTTCACAATTTTTAGCGTGTTTATGGGAATTTGTTCCCAGTCAGACAGAAGAGAATTTGTGAGGTCAGGTTGGACGAGAAGACCTGTCCCGTAATCAGCACTAATTTATCCCAAAGGTGTTTAGTAGGGTTGAGATCAGGACTCTATGTACAACCCCAATTTCAAAAAAGTTAGGATGCTGTGTAAAATCTACAGAATACAGACATACCCCACTTTTAAGTACACAAAGGGACCAGAGCATGTATGTAAAACGAAAATTTACTTAAAGTGAAGCAATACCTTTTTTCACTTCTGGGGTGTCGGGGGCTGTCATGGCGGTGTCAGGGGCTGTAGAGGGGGGTCAGGGACTGTTGTTGGGGTGTCAGGGAGTGTGTTTCCAAGTAGCGGGGAATCTGAACTATCCGTGCACGGATTACCCAGCTGCAGCTTTAGCTTGAGAGCCACTTTACATACACTCGTGGGTAAGTCCGTAATTGCGAGTGTACGTAAAGTGAGTGTATTTAAAGCGGGGTATGCCTGTACAATGTTTTGAAAATCATATATATACACAATAGAAAATTGAAAACATATCAATCATATATAAACTGAGAAAACTTACCATTTTAAGAAAAAAAATTAAGGTCATTTTGAAATTGCTGGCAGCAACACATCTCAAAAAATGGACAGGACAACAAAAAGCTAGCATCCCAACTCTTTTGGAAAGAGGGTTGTACATAAAGTCCTGACCTCAACCCTACTGAATGCCTTTGGGTTGAATTCTGGTGCTGATTACAGCACCAGGTCTTCTCATCCAACCTGACCTCACAAATGCTTGTTGTAGGCCACTTGAGTTGCTCCACACCAAACTCATCATTCCCTGTCTTTATGTAGTTGACTTTATTCACAGGGTGCAGTCATGGTGGAGCAGAATAGGGCCTTCCCTAAACTTATCACAAGGTTGGAAGTACACAATTGCCTAAAATGTCTTTGTATGCTGTAGCATTAACAGTACCCTTCACTGCGAAGACCTAAACTCAACAACATAAAGGGATGTCCACATACGTTTGGTCACATGGTAGGTGTGAAAGGTTGGGTATCACAAACCTTTGGCCATATAGTGTACCTCTATATTGAAGAAAACTGGCCACATCCTTGGGTCGGAGTGGTGATTTTCAGATCTGATGCTTGTATCTGCCATATAGTATTTGATCTGAGCGAAGAAAGAGTCTGACCATAGAGTTTAATGGCCAGTCCTTACCCTCATCCCAGTATATGCATCCATTTCTAATGGGAGATACAACAATGGAAGTGGAAAAAAAACACTGCTCCAACAGTGTAAATTCTGTATTTCTTCACTTCCCCTGCTTCTATATATTATTCAGCTGCAGAAGCCTGGAGCGATGGAGAGGTCAATGCTCATTTTTATCTTAAAAAGTGTTCTTACCCGTTTTCATGATTTTTATTTTTTTTATTAGTATCCAGGTTTTGGTGATATTGACCTTGGTAGGTTTTCTGTGAATGCATAAAAAGTGTCTTTTGCAAATGAGATATTGATGTTCTGTCTATTTTTACCTTGAAGCGACTTTATCACAGAATAAGATGATCTTTTTAAGCTAAAGCTTCTGCACCTTTAGGGCTTGATATACCAACTGCAGGTTCCCCCTCTTCTCCCCATTGACAGTCTTGTTAAATTTAAATTATGTCCAATGGTTTAGCAAGGACTTATGCCCCGTACACGCGGTCGGAAATTCCGACGGAAAATGTCCGATCGGACCACGTTGTCGGAAAATCCGACCATGTGTGGGCTCCATCGGACTTTTTCTGTCGGAATTTCCGACAGAAAAAATTTGAGATCCTGCTCTCAAATTTTCCGACAACAAAATCCGATCGGACTTTTTCCGATGGTGTGTAGAGAATTCCGACGGACAAAGTGCCACGCATGCTCAGATCAAATTACAAGACCAAACCTATTGGCTAATAGCCTCTACGTAGTTCCGTCGTACGCAACGAACGTCACCACGTTCAGAATGATCGGATTTTCTGACAACTTTGTCCGACCGTGTGTATGCAACACCAGTGTCGGACAAAATCCGTTGGGAAAAAGTCTGACAGATTTTGTGGTCGGAATTTCCGACCGTGTGTACGGGGCATTAGCCTTTGCCTAAAAAGTTGGGGGTGACTAAAAGACTCCCCTCCGGCTCCACCTTCCTGTCTCCGAAAGACAAAAAGTACTATCTGCTTATTTCATTTTTTTGATATAATGATTGTCTTTTTTGTTACAGTTTCCCCGACAGCCAGAATTCAGCCCTCTCAAAGCCTGGTCAGAGAAGGAGACTTGCTCAACATGAAGTGTGAAGTCACTGGAAATCCCAGGTAAGGTTCTTCAACCAAAAATACCCACCAGACCTTTTCTGACACTTTTTTTTTTTTTTGTAAAAATCTATTTTTTTTGCCAAAAAAATTACTTAGCACCCCCAAACATATCTTTTTTTTTTTTTTTTTTTAGCAGAGACCCTAGAGAATAAAATGTCAGTTGTTTAAATTTTTATGTCACACTGTGTTTGCGCTGAGGTTTTTCAAATGCGATTTGTTTTGAAAAAATACACTTTTAATGCAAAAAAACACAATATATAACCCAATTTATGATAAAATATTAAAGCGGTGTTCCGGCCGAAATTATACTTTTTAAATAAAAATACCCCTATAATACACAAGCTTAATGTATTCTAGTAAAGTTAGTCTGTAAACTAAGGTCTGTTTTGTTAGTTTTTAGCAGTAGTTTGTTATTTTTTTAAACTTGCAGCAGGCCGTGGCCATCTTAATTGTGGGCATCTGAAGCCAGACTGTATTTCTTCCTGGATCTCATCCTTGCAGATCTCGTACATGCTCAGTGCAGCATAAGCAGTGTAATAGGTTTCAGGTCAGGTTTCCATAGCAACGGCAGTGTCAGAGGAAGTTGCTGCCCCTTCCCAGGAGGCATTGCAAACAGG
Organism: Lithobates sylvaticus; assembly: GCA_028564925.1. Classification (NCBI taxonomy): domain Eukaryota; kingdom Metazoa; phylum Chordata; class Amphibia; order Anura; family Ranidae; genus Lithobates; species Lithobates sylvaticus. The sequence continues at coordinate 32,507,202 of CM053035.1, read as the reverse complement.
AAATGATGCGATGGGCCGCGGCCAGGGAGGAGGAAGTGAAAAATGAATACAGCAGATATACAGTCTGTGCTGAAAAAAAAATAAAAAAATATCCAATTTGTTTACAGTGCACAGTTTAGTGAGGGATGCTGAAGAGTTGTAAAAGTGGGTGGAACTCCACTTTAAATATGATATTACGTAAATAATAGTGTAAATAGATACCGTGCTACATAGTTACATAGTTAGGTTGAAAAAAAACACAATTCCATCCAGTTCAACCACAAATAAAAAAAAAATAATAATAATAATAATATCATACAATCCCATATACCTCATTCTATACCCACAGTTGATCCAGAGGAAGGCAAAAAAAAACCAGCAGAGCATGCTCCAATTTGCTAAAGCAGGGGAAAAAATTCTGTGCTGTCATGCTATAAAATTGCACACGCTCGTGGAATGGCGACAAAGTACGATACTTAAAAATATCCATAGGTGACGCTTTTAAAATTTGTACAGGTTGCTTAGAGTTACAGAGGAGGTCTAGCGCTAGAATGATTGCTCCCACTCTAACATTCGTGGCCATACCTGACATATGTAGTACGATCACCGTTTATATATAGGTGTCCGCCGCTGTCTGTGAGCATGGGGGGAAAGGGGTGCTTTAAAAAAATTGTAAATTTATTTATTTTATTAAAAATATTTTCTTTTTTACACTGTTCTATTTTTCGTCTCTTTAAAAAAAAAAAAAATTGTTGCTATCGCAAGAAATGTAATCATCCCTTGTAATAACAACAAAGCATGACCGGTCCTCTTTAGGTCACGCGATTTTACCGTGATTTTGCCGCAATTCGCGGCCACAATTTTTACTGCGATTTCAAGGAATGCCTGTGTAAAGGCCCGTACACACGATTGGACTTTTTGACAACCAACATGCAAATTAGCTGGTTTGGACCAACATCCGACCGTGTGTACGCTCCATCGGACCAACTTTTTCCAGGTTTCATCAGACTTTTGTTGGCTGTGAGAACGGACCAACTTTCTGCCAACAAAAGTCTGATGGACTAAAGTCCTACCGTGTGTACACAAAACCAATGGACTTTTGTCCAAAGTACAAACACGCATGCTCAGAACCAATGCAAAAGATCAGACAACAATATAGAAGTTGACCAAAGGTGGCGCTGGAGTATTCGAACGTCCTCTTTTGAAGTGTCGTCAGTACGTTGAAACGTCACGTTCGTGTTCGTTGCCTAAAAAGTCCGACCGTGTGTATGCAATACCAACTTGGGGCCAACGCCCTTTGGACAAAAATCCACTGGAAAGTTGGTCCACGGTCCGATCGTGTGTATGAGGCTTTAGTGGCATCAAAATCAGACCAAAGTAGTGCAGGGACTACTTTGAAGTCGGAACGACTTGAAGTCGTATTAATATGAATGGCTGTCATTGGAAATCATGGGGAACGACTTGTCATGCTACTTTGCAGTCCCAAATCGTGGGACAAGTCGTATAAGTGTGAAAGGGGCCTTATGAAGACATTTTGAAGACCCAAGATCTCCCCTCTACCTTTGAAACCATTAAATAAAAATAAAAAAACATTGATCTGATGCTTTCCAAAAAAATAAATTGTTTCCATCTGCCCTAAAGCGGACGTCAAATCCGGCCTCCTAGGTCATAGAGGTGAACATAGACAATCTGGTCTCTGTTCACTTCTATGGCCAACAGCGCAACCCACAGCAGCGATAGACTCAGTAAACTGCTTCAAAGCCGCAATGTGTGTGTATATATATATATATATATATATATATATATATATATATATATATATACGTATTGTGTTCTTGAAGTGAATATGGCAGTTGTATTGACCTAAATTTGGTTGCATCTCACATATGTAGACCCTTGACATGTTCTCTAAAAAAAACACCAGTGATAACTTGACTTGTATCCAAAATCCTGGCTGTCAGGATGCTGATGCTTAAACAAAGTATGGAAACTTCTACTGGCACATCTTTTTTACTACAATCTCGATAACAGCATAGAAAAAGTCACAGCTCAGCGGCAATTGGGACAAGAGAGCATAGCCTACATAGCCTATAGGTTTGCTAGGAATATACCTTGTGAAGAGCAACTATGAAGCATCTCAGCAATGCAGCGCCAGCTTAATGAGTATCTATGGTCCTTTTTGAAGTTAGTTTTTAGATGTGCATGTCCTCCTTAGGCTCTTTATGTTGTTACTTTTCTCCTGCTGTAATGTTGCTATTTCACCGCTGGTTCGTATGCAAAATTTTAGTAAAAATTGAATACCCAACCAAATGGCTGCCACCAGGAGCCATCAGAAAGAATGTATTTGCTTCCTTACTTTTTGCTGTTCCTTTACTGCGGAGAAGCACAGACATCCCAAAATAACCCCCCCCCCCCCCCCCCCACACACACACACACACACACACACACTTTACCCATAGGGAAGCCCTTTCCCAAAACTACACCAAGGCTACTTGTTTTGGAACAGCACTGATTACTTGGATATCTGTCTAGCATTTGTGGTCCACAATGGTCTGTTGGCTAGGTAGGCTTATTAGGTCCTTACAGTTTATCTGTGTCTGACACAAAGCTATTATCAAATGCAGTTATTATTGGTGCAGACCAAACTAACGCGTTTCAGGGGTTTGGACATTCTGTATTTATCAGGGCTACAATACAAGTAAGAAAATATAAAAGTTTATGTAGAATATTTTAGTATACTTTTATAGTTCACCTGTATTGCAGCCCTGATATAGATGGAGTGCCCAAACCCCCCAAAGCATTGGATTTCTTTTTACTAATCATTTAGAAACATCCATGGTTTGGACTCTTTGACCGTTAGTGTGGTGCTCCTTCTGCCTCTTGTATAGTCTGACTTTGCCCTTCATTTTGGGGGTGATCTTGTATATGTGTGCAGCCTCACAGAAGTAAAATAGCTCAACTAATGAGATGGTCTTTGATAACACCGGATAGCAATAATTGAAGATTTAGTGCCTCTCTTTGTATGGAAATAAAAACCTGACATGGGTTCCAACCCTTCCCTACACTATCAAAAAAATGTCTTTAAATAAACTTTAAGCCACACTTCCTTTATTAATTAGGTCTTACCTTCCTACCATTAACACCCTACCACCTTGTAATTCCTGTAGAGAGGTTAGACTGTGAAAGAGCTTAGTCATGTTCTGAGGTTCTCATTGATGGTGGCATATTGTCAAAGTCTATGAAAGTATTAAAAAGAAAAAAATCACGGCGCATCACAGTGAATAAATCTGCACAGTTAGGTGAAATTTATAAAGGTGGTATTAGTTTTTGATATGGCGGATGTTATCCATGCCAACTTAAGTATATTAAAGAATGTTCAGGTGCCAGCCATCCCCAGAGCGTAACCAGAAACTCTGTGAGGCATGCAAGAGAGGAAAGGAGGGAGGTGCACCTAAGTGTAGTATTAAATGTATATTTTAATTGCACAAAGTAATGCACTTACACTAGTAGAAATCAAACGCATAACTGTAGTATGGAAGGTCCTCCTCAAGGCTCCGCGCTCGGAGCATGCAGCTCCTTCTACTGGCCAGTAGAAGGAGCTGTATGCTCCGGGCGCGAATCCTTGAGGAGGACCTTCCGTACTACAGATATGCTTTTGATTTCTACTAATGTGTAGGTGCATTACTTTGCGCAATTGAAATATACATTTAATACTACACTTAGAGACTTACACGTTACATTTAATACTACACTTAGGTGCGCCTCCCTCCTTTCTTTTCTTGCAAAGTCTATGAAAGGCTGACAGCTGCTGTTGCTGGAAGGGGCTGGGCGGTGCACCTAGAAGCAATAACATTTAGTATGCATTCAGGGGCGACTGTCCGTAATTCAGATTGCTTGCTTTCTGGGTATTCGACCCTGGGTGCATACTGCCCTGAACTTTAGTACCACTAGGTGCACTGTTCAGCCCGGATGGTGGCAGCCTATCAAAGGCTATGAGAGGCTGACAGCTACTGCGGTTGGACGGGGCTGGATGGTGCATCTAGAGCAGGGGTCTGAAACTGGCGGCCCTCCAGCTTTTGTGAAACTACAAGTCCCATGAGGCATTGTAAGGCTTACAGTTACAAGCATGACTCCCACAGGCAGAGGCATGATGGAACTTGTAGTTTCGCAACAGCTGGAGGGCCGCCAGTTTGAGACCCTGCTCTAGATGCACCATCCAGCCCCGTCCAACCGCAGCAGCTGTCAGCCTCTCATAGCCTTTGATAGGCTGCCACCATCGTGGCTGAACAGTGCACCTAGTGGTACTAAAGTTCCCAGAACGCAAGCCATCTGAATTACGGACATTCGCCCCTGAATGCATACTAAATATTATTGCTTCTAGGTGCACCGTCCAGCCCCTTCCAGCAACAGCAGCTGTCAGCCTTTCATAGACTTTGCAAGAGAAGAAAGGAGGGAGGCACCTAAGTGTAGTATTAAATGCCGCCAGTTTGAGACCCTTGATCTAGAGGTAATATTGTTTAGTATGCACCCAGGGACAAACGCCCAGAATCCAGAGTGCTAGCGTTCTGGGTATGCATTCTGCCCTGAACTTTAGTACCACTAGATCCAGCCACAACAGCTGTCAGTCTCTGCTGCTGCAGATGGATGCTGTCAGTTTCTGCTGATGCAACTGGATGACGCACCCAGTGGTGCTAATGTTTAGGGCAGTATGCGCCTTGGACGAATGCTTTAAACACAGGCAAACTGCATTTCGAATGTTTGTCCCTGGGCACATACTAAATATTAGTACTGGTAGGTGCACCTTCCAGCCCGATGGTGCCAGCTTGTCAAAGGCTATGAGAGGCTGACAGCTGCTGCGGTAGGACGGGGCTGGATGGTGTACCTAGAGGGAAGTAATGCTTAGTATGCACCCAGGAACAAACGCACGGGTGCATACTGCTCTAAACATTAGTACCCCTATCTGAACCGTCCAGCCGCAGCAGCTGTCAGCCTCTGCTGCTGCGGATTAATGTTGTCAGCCTCTGCTGCTGCACCTGGATGGTGCACCCAGCGTTAATATTGTTTAGGGCAGTATGCGCCCGGGGTGAATGCTTGGAAAGCAAGCAGTGTTCATCTCTGGGCGCATACTAAATATTGGTACTGCTAGGTGCATCATCCAGCCCTGATGGTGGCAGCCTGTCAAAGTCCATGAGAGGCTGACAGCTGCTGCGGCTGGATGGGGTTGGATGGTGCACCTAGAAGTAATAATGTTTAATATGCACCCAAGGGCAAACGCCCAGAATTCAGATTGCCTTCCGGGTATCCATCTCTGGGTGCATACTGCTTTAAACATTAGTACCCCTATGTGAACCATCCAGCCGCAGCAGCTGTCAGCCTGTGCTGCTGCGACTGGATGCTGTCAGCTAATGTTTAGGGCACTATTTGCCTGGGATAAATGTCTGGAACACAGCAGTCTGCATTCCGGATGTTCGCCCCTGGGCACATACTAAATGTTAGTACTGCTAGGCACACCATCCAGCCGTCAGCCTCTCATAGACTTTGACAGGCTGCCCCCATCAGGGTTGGGCGATGCACCTGTGCCCTCCACCCGCACCTAAATATCGAAGCCTCATGCACCAGTGGATGCTAAATGTCCAGTGTGCCTTAGGTGTTATAGATCTAGTCAATGGGAACCTCAGAATATGACTAAGCCCTTAAAGTCTATGAAAGGCTGACAGCTGTTGCGGCTGGAGGGGGCTGAACGGTGCAACTAGATGCTGTCAGGTGGTGCACCTAGCGATACTAAAGTTTTAGTATGCACCCAGAAACGAATGCTTTGAATACAGACTACTTGCATTCTGGGCATTCACTCCTGGGTGCATACTGCCATAGATGTTGGCACCACTAGGTGCACTGCCCAGCTGCATCAGCGGGGGGCTGACACCTGCTGTGGTTGGGCGGTGAACGTAACGCTACTACCGCAAGCAGTCTGCATTCCGGGCATTCGGCCCTTGGTGCGTCCCTGGGTGCATACTGCCATAGATGTTGGCACCACTAGGTGCACTGCCCAGCTGCATCAGCGGGGGGCTGACACCTGCTGTGGTTGGGCGGTGAACGTAACGCTACTACCGCAAGCAGTCTGCATTCCGGGCATTCGGCCCTTGGTGCGTCCCTGGGTGCATACTGCCATAGATGTTGGCACCACTAGGTGCACTGCCCAGCTGCATCAGCGGGGGGCTGACACCTGCTGTGGTTGGGCGGTGAACGTAACGGTACTACCGCAAGCAGTCTGCATTCCGGGCATTCGGCCCTGGGTGCGTCCCTGGGTGCATACTGCCATAGATGTTGGCACCACTAGGTGCACTGCCCAGCTGCATCAGCGGGGGGCTGACACCTGCTGTGGTTGGGCGGTGAACGTAACGCTACTACCGCAAGCAGTCTGCATTCCGGGCATTCGGCCCTTGGTGCGTCCCTGGGTGCATACTGCCATAGATGTTGGCACCACTAGGTGCACTGCCCAGCTGCATCAGCGGTGGGCTGACACCTGCTGTGGTTGGGCGGTGAATGTAACGGTACTACCGCAAGCAGTCTGCATTCTGGGCATTCGGCCCTGGGCACGTCCCTGGGTGCATACTGCCATAGATGTTGGCACCACTAGGTGCACTGCCCAGCCGCATCAGCGGTGGGCTGACACCTGCTGTGGTTGGGCGGTGAATGTAGCGGTACTACCTCAAGCAGTCTGCATTCCGGGCGTTCGGCCCTGGGCGCATACTAGGTGCACCAACCATTTGCAGCAGCGAGGCTTGTATCATCCAGTCGCACCGCCCAGCCTCCTCCAGTCGCAGCAGCTTTCAGCCTCTCCGGCAGCGGGGTTGGACGGTGCACCCGTACCCTCCAACCCACTCCTAAACCCCCAGAGTCTCATGCACCCAGACCGAACACCCATTGTACACGAGGCCTTACTTTCCTTTAACCCATTCTGCCAGCGTTGCCATGGTAACAGGCAAACGGCACACAAGCACAAAGGACTAGCACAGGCCTTGAACATAACCCTTCAAAAAAAAAAAAAAAAACACGTTCAAAACCCCTCGCCACTGGGCGGATCAATACGGCATCTATTTCCCCGTCTTCACAGCATTATAGTCACCACTCTAATTCACTGCAGTATTAATTCCTAGGGGAATGATAAGCCGCGTTCTAGTAAATATAGTGCGCAGGATGGTTGCGCGTCGGCGGACGGACGCTCTCAAAGAGAGAAAAAAAAAAAACATTTCTCTCCAACTTCCCCCGACTTTCGGCAATAAGACATTAAAGGAGTTTTTCGATTCTTTTCCAAAGCGGCAGCAACTCTCCCGGTGACACGTCGGCGTAAAAACGTTCCTGGGAAAAAAATGCACATTGAAATACACTCGGCGTGGTGGCGGCGGTGCGCCGGTCGGGTGGGGGAATTGAGGAAATAATACTTTTTTTTTTTTTTTTTTTCTTTGCTGTGGAAGTGCAGAGCCTGGGCTTTTTTTTTTTTTTTTTTTTAAATAAATGGTCCCCGCAGTTTCTCTGCAGCCTGTGCAACGGATATATAAACCCCACAGACATCCCGATGACGTGCCGGCAGAACATAAAACGTGTTTTAATACGACCTGCACACCCCATATATCTCCGACTGCAGCGGCAGCCACGGGAAAGGAGCAGACGTACAGCCTCCCACTGCAGCCCTAAACACCAGCAGGAATCCTAATCAGCTCCGTCCGCCGGAAAACCCGAAAAGAAATAAAAAGGAGCGGGCTGACACTATAAAATGGCGCTTAAACGTTAACGCAGATCTAGACGCAATCAATCTTATGTTTGTTTTAATTTGTTAATGTCATTTCTGAGGTCGTTTTCAATTTATTTTAAAATCTTCAGCTTTCATTGAGGGCTCATTCACACCAGGAGGTGCGTCCAAGGACGCGTACTTTTTTTGCGCGTTCCTGTGCGTCACATTTTAGGACAGCCAATTCATTTCAGCGGGATGCCCTATGCATTTTAATAAAAATAGGGGGCAGGCGCAATTTTACAAATGGTACTGCGTTTTTTTTCCAGGTGCGAACGCACGTGCGTTTGCTGGATTGCGTGGGAGAGCCATTAGGAATGAAGCCCCCTTCACACTTAGTATGGCGGGAGCGCACGTTTTTACACGCATTGGGGTGCCATTAACCATTCGTGGCACATGTTTTTTTTTTGGCGGCCTCTAGGGACGCACTTTGCGTGCTTTCCAGGAACGTGCAGATGTAAATGGAGCCTTAATGACACCTGCAAAAAGCGGTGCAACACCGCACCTGACCTCCAGGCTCGTACAGTTGTACCGGCTCCTCTGCTGGACTGAAATAGCTTAGACTGATTTCACTGCACACTGTGAGCTTCTCAGAATGTGCAATAGAAGCTGCAGCAGGTCGGATTATAGAGCCTGCTTCATTTCCTGGCTGCAGGACGCCCAGCGTCCCATGGTTCAAGGGGCTCCAAACTTCCTAAACAATGGGCCAGTTTACTGTCCTTCAGACAGGGGGACAGACTGTCAGGAGTAGAAAATGTCCCAGTATCAGTTGGAGTAAACCGTGCCTCATCTTTACTGTCAGTGAAAGGAATTGTGCCCCATCATTGGTGTCATTTGGCCCCATTGTTGGGGTCATTGGGAGGAATTGTACCCCATAGTTTGTCATTGAGAGGAATTGTGCCCCATCACTGGTGTCATTGGGCCCCATTGTTGGGAATTGTGCCCCATCACTGGTGTCATTTGGGCCCCATTGTTTGTGCCATTGAGAGGAATTGTGCCCCATCACTGGTGTCATTGGGCCCCATTGTTGGGAATTGTGCCACATCATTGGTGTCATTGGGCCCCATTGTTGGTGCCATTGAGAGGAATTGTGCCCCATCACTGGTGCCATTGGGCCCCATTGTTGGTGCCATTGAGAGGAATTGTGCCCCATCACTGGTGTCATTGGGCCCCATTGTTGGGAATTGTGCCACATCATTGGTGTCATTGGGCCCCATTGTTGGTGCCATTGAGAGGAATTGTGCCCCATCACTGGTGTCATTGGGCCCCATTGTTGGTGCCATTGAGAGGAATTGTGCCCCATCACTGGTGTCATTGGGCCCCATTGTTGGTGCCATTAAGAGGAATTGTGCCCCATTACTGGTGTCATTGGGCTCCATTGTTGGTGTCATTGAGAGGAATTGTGCCCCGTCACTGGTGTCATTGGGCCCCATTGTTGGTGCCATTAAGAGGAATTGTGCCCCATCACTGGTGTCATTGGGCCCCATCGTTGGGAATTGTGCCCCATCACTGGTGTCATTGGGCCCCAGCGTTGGGAATTGTGCCCCATCACTGGTGTCATTGGGCCCCATTGTTGGGAATTGTGCCCCATCACTGGTGTAATTTGGCCCCATCGTTGGTGTCATTGAGAGGAATTGTGCCCCATCACTGGTGTCATTGGGCCCCATTGTTGGTGTCATTGAGAGGAATTGTGCCCCATCACTGGTGTCATTGGGCCCCATTGTTGGGAATTGTGCCCCATCACTGGTGTCATTGGGCCCCATTGTTGGGAATTGTGCCCCATCACTGGTGTCATTGGGCCCCATCGTTGGTGCCATTGAGAGGAATTGTGCCCCATCACTGGTGTCATTGGGCCCCATTGTTGGGAATTGTGCCCCATCACTGGTGTCATTGGGCCCCATTGTTGGTGCCATTGAGAGGAATTGTGCCCCATCACTGGTGTCATTGGGCCTCATTGTTGTTGCCATTGAGAGGAATTGTGCCCCATTGTTGGTGTCATTGGGCCCCATTGTTGGTGTCATTGGAAGGAATTGTGCCCCATAGTTTGTCATTGAGAGAAATTGTGACCCATCATTGGGGTCTTTGGTAGAAATCGTGGCCCATCATTGGTTTCATTTGGCCCCATTGTTGGTGTTACTGGGAGGAATTGTGCCCCGTCACTGGTGTCATTTGGCCCCATCGTTGATGTCATTGAGAGGAATTGTGCCCCATCACTGGTGTAATTTGGCCCCATCGTTGGTGTCATTGAGAGGAATTGTGCCCCATCACTGGTGTCATTGGGCCCCATTGTTGGGAATTGTGCCACATCATTGGTGTCATTGGGCCCCATTGTTGGTGCCATTGAGGGGAATTGTGCCCCATCATTGGTGTCATTGGGCCCCATTGTTGGTGCTATTGAGAGGAATTGTGCCCCATCACTGGTGTCATTGAGCCCCATTATTGGGAATTGTGCCCCATCATTGGTGTCATTGGGCCCCATTGTTGGTGCCATTGAGGGGAATTGTGCCCCATCACTGGTGTCATTGGGCCCCATTATTGGGAATTGTGCCCCATCATTGGTGTCATTGGGCCCCATTGTTGGTGCCATTGAGGGGAATTGTGCCCCATCACTGGTGTCATTGGGCCCCATTATTGGGAATTGTGCCCCATCATTGGTGTTATTGGGCCCCGTTGTTGGGAACTGTGCCACATCATTTGTGTCATTGGGCCCCAATGTTGGTGTCATTGAGAGGAATTGTGCCCTTTTATTGGTGTCAGCGAATTAAACGCCCACATATCAATCAAGGTGTCAACTGGGCCCAGTGATCTCATCAGGGTCTCTGTGCTTCTCTATGCATTACAGTCAGATTATGGCTGGGGGGAGTTTTATTCAGCATTACACGTGGTCTGCCTAGGAACGCCGATGAGACGTCCCCAACACACGTGTTGGTGACATCTCATCATTTTACTTTGTGTGGTGTCACCCGCTACAGTCACTACAAGCCCCCATCTATAACCGAGGCCAGAGACTGAAAGCAGTGCAGTATTACACCCGCCCTTCAAGGCTTTTTATTATTTGCATAACTCCCCCCAAGAGCCAGCCCACTGCTTGCATCAGGACTGAGGGCTCTTGGGAGGAGTACAGAGGCGGGGAAGGGGGGGCTGTGATGCGGGTGGTGGCAGGTGTGGGAGTTGCAGCTTTTTCTGCACCCGCCACCGCCAAAAGGAGATGCTCTTTACAGACGCGCAGGGCTGCCAGTCATTCTTAATGGTACCGGGATTAGTATTGAGTATAATCTGAGTGGCCCTATATTGTCATGCACCTCATTCCGCTTGACAAAATTATAAATATAGAAGGGGTGCAATTCTGGTCATTTTGAACCATTTTGGGGCTAAAAGGGCCGGGGGTGCAATTTTGGACAGTTTTTGGGTCAAAAGGGCCGGGGGTGCAATTCTGGTCATTTTGTACCATTTTGGGGCTTAAAGGGCCCAGGGTGCAATTTTGAACCATTTTGGGGCTAAAAGGGCCGGGGGTGCAATTTTGGACACTTTTTGGGACAAAAGGGCCGGGGGTGCAATTTTGGACAGTTGTTGGGACAAAAGGGCCAGGGGTGCAATTCTGGTCATTTTGTACCATTTTGGGGCTTAAAGGGCCCAGGGTGCAATTTTGAACCATTTTGGGGCTAAAAGGGCCGGGGGTGCAATTTTGGACACTTTTTGGGACAAAAGGGCCGGGGGTGCAATTTTGGACAGTTTTTGGGACAAAAGGGCCGGGGTGCAATTTTGGACAGTTTTTGGGACAAAAGGGCCAGGGGTGCAATTTTTGACAGTTTTTGGCAGTTTTTGGGAATGTAATTTCTTTATTAATTACAGAAGAATAAAGACAAAAATAAACAGAGTATTGAAGTGGTTAAAATCAGATGATGGCGCATATACAAAATACATATATTGGGTTTCTGGTGACCCACAGGGGAAAGGAAAGGATGGTCACAGATGGATTTTGAATCCCAACATGTTTCGCCAGTAATGGCTTCCTCGTGATATTTATATTTATATATTTATATATATATATATATATATATATGTGTGTGTGTTTTTTGCCCTTTATCCTGAGGAAGCCATTACTGGCGAAACATGTTGGGATTCAACATCCATCTGTGACCATCCTTTGTATTTTGTATATGCTCCATCATCTGATTTTAACCACTTCAATACTCTGTTTATTTTTGTCTTTATTCTTTTGTAATTAATAAAGAAATTTTATTTTTATTCAACTTGCTATGAATTAATTGTTGGTAGCACCGTTATAATCCCATTCCTCTATTTTTAGATTCTTAATGGCGTTTTCAGGTTCGGGAACCGCCAGGAAATGGCATGGTGCAAAAACACTGTGTGATTTTACACCTGCTGTGGTTCAAAAATGGTGCAAGTACCTTTTATCATGCATGAAACGCAGGCACAGCGTCCCATTCAAATGAATAGGCTACCGCCGTGCCGGAGCAAATGTGGCCCAAGACAATTCCTCTTCCTCCAGTGTGGCCCAGGAAGGTCAAAGGGGTTGGACAACCCTGAAACGAGGGAGAGTGTAGGCGTCAGACAGGAGTCGGAGAGAGAGGTATGCCGCAGAAGACAATACCAAAATGGGAACATACACAGTTGCCAAGATTCTCAAAATATTTATTTAAATATATTTTTCTGTAGGCAAAGTATTAGTGTAATTAGGGGCCGGGCATTGGGTCTAGTAGGTACGAAAAAAATACGCTATGGCAAAAAAACGGGTGTGGTTTATATTACGCTAATATTGGGTGTGGTTTATATTACGCTAAATATTGGGTGTGGTTTATATTACGCTAAATATTGGGTGTGGTTAAAGAGAGTCTGAGATGAAAGGGGGATGGAGAAAGAGAGAAAGAGGGATGGAGGGAGAGAAGGAGAGAGAGAGAAAGAGGGATGGAGGGAGAGAAGGAGAGAGAGAGAGAAAGAGGGATGGAGGGAGAGAGAAAGAAAAAGGGAAAGAAAGATGGAGGGAGAGAAGGAGAGAGAGAGAAAGAAAGAGGGATGGAGAGAGATAAAAAGAGAAAGAGAAAGAAAAACAGAGGGAGAGAAGGCGAGAGAGAGAGAAAGAAGGATGGAGGGAGAGAAGGAGAGAGAGAGAAAGGGAGAAAGAAATATGGAGGGGGAGAGAGAGGAAGAAAGGGGGATGGAGGGAGAGAGAAAGGGAGAAAGAAAGATGGAGGGATAGAGAGAGGAAGAAGGATGGAGGGAGAGAGAAAGGAGAGAGAGAGAGAGAAAGAGAGAGAAGAAAGGAGGGAGAGAGGAAAAAGAGCAAATAAGGATGGAGGGAGAGAGAAAGAAAGAGGGATGTAGGGAGAGAGAAAGAAAAAAGAGAAGAAGGATGGAGCTAGAGAAGGAGAGAGAGAGAAAGAGAGAGAGAAAGAAAGATGGAGGGAGAGAGAGAAAGATGGAGGGAGAGAAGGAGAGAGCGAGAGAGAAAGAAAGAGGGATGTAGGGAGAGAGAAAGAAAAAAGAGAAAGATGGAGGGAGAGAAGGAGAGAGAAAGAGAGAGAAGAAAGAGGGATGGAGGAAGAGAGGAAAAAGAGCAAATAAGGATGGAGGGAGAGAGAAAGAAAAAGAAGGATGGAGCTAGAGAAGGAGAAAGAGAAAGAAAGATGGAGGGAGAGAAGGAGAGTGAGTGAGAGAGAGAGAAAGAAAGAGGGATGGAGGGAGAGAGAAAGAAAAAGAAGGATGGAGGGAGAGAAGGAGAGTGAGAGAAAGAAAGAGGGAGAGAAGGAGAGTGAGGGAGAGAGAAAAAGGATGGAGGGAGAAGGAGAGTGAGAGAATGAAAGAGGGATGGAGGGAGAGAGTTTCAGCCATAATACACTTCTTCACCTCAATCACTAAAGCCCCATACACACGGTCGGATTTTCCGATGGATTCTGTCCTATCGGACAATGTTGTCGGAAATTCCGACCGTGTGTAGGCACCATCGGACATTTTCCATCGGATTGTCCGACGGACAAAGTTTTATCTCCTGCTCTAAAAATTTTCCGACAACAAAGTCCGATCACACCAATTCCGATCGTGTGTAGCGAATTCCGACGGACAAAGTGCCACGCATGCTCAGATCACATTACAAGACCAAAGCTATTGGCTAATAGCCTCTACGTAGTCCCGTCGTAGGCAACAAACGTCACCACGTTCAGAATGATCGGATTTTCCGACAACTTTGTCCGACCGTGTGTATGCAACACCAGTGTCGGACAAAAATCCGACGGATTTTGTGGTCGGATTTTCCGACCGTGTGTACGGGGCATTACACAGCTGACTTCTTTCCAAGGCAGCTCTATGCCACAACACGGGCAGTAATGAGCAGCGCACCCATTGGCTGGGACACAGTGTAGCCCACCTCCTGCCACCTCCTCTGCCAGTAGCTGGCTGAAGTTTTCTGTGACCTCCCTCCATCACCCAGACCCGACTACCAACCCACCCAGCTTACTATGTGAGCAGCCCGGGATGACACATTTGTCGACCATGCTCACGCCACACCAGGTGATGGCGGGGCGGAGCAGTGCAGCTTTTTTTTATGAGGGTATAGACCCCCTGGCCCAGCCCCTGGCTGGGACAAAGAATATTTTCCGGGATTCTGCCCGAGACATGCTCAGACTGAGACATGGATCTGAATTCTGTAAATCGGGACTGTTGCCAACTTTGGAACATGTTACATGAGGGTAGTAAAGATCAATGCTATTACTCTAATCAATGTTCCCACTACAGACTGCTGAAATCCGAGGGCTGCACATCATTTACCAAAGGGCCACATGCAGCCCTCAGGCCACAGGTTGGGCACCAGAGGTCCAGAGCCTACATCCTTCCTTGTGGGAAGATTCACCCATAAAAGGCCCACTTATAAGCCCATATTCAGGAGGCATAAAAGCCAAATGTTGCCCGTCTGACATATTTGATTTAGTAAGGCAGGCAGGGTGAGAAAATAATTAACCTTGTAAATTGGTATTTATTATGCGCACTGTTTTGTTTGGCTTGTACGGGCTTTTGAAGTATGAACTGTGTCCACACTGATATGGGGGTCTGTCTGCGGAAGAGTAATGAGCATGCAAATTGCCTGCTACATATGAATCCCATCCCTTACATAAACCGGTTTTATAAAGGAGGTTTAATAATCCCCCTGTGTATTTACATAGCAGTCCCGGGGAAACAAAGGCGGCCTAGCAAGGAGCCATGGGTGACTTCCTAATCCTATTTTCTGAAATTCATCCATGCACATCCACTACTTAAAGCCATTGTAAGGGTAATTTTTAAATAACAAATATGTCTATACTTACCTGCTTTGTGCATAGAGAAGCAGCGAACCTCCTCCTCTCATGGTTCCCCGGTGGCTCTTCCTGGCCCCTCCTCTCTCTCCAGTGCCCCCCATAGGAAGCTGCTTCAGGTTCATTGGGCACTGGTGCATGCTCGCTCTTGCCCCCCCCCCCCCACTCCTTAGTCACTGACTTAGATTGGCCCCCAGTGCCCCAGCAAAGCCAGTGAGACCCGGAAGTGAGGGATCTAATAAAGGCTCAGGTAAGTAAAAGCAGGGTGGGGGGTGCTGATGCCTAAACATTTTTTACTTTAATGGCCCTGTAATCTATTTTTTATAAAAGTGTTTTTCACTGTGATTTTCTGCCTCCGTGAGCTCCCGAACCTCTCCTCCTCACCCACCGCTCATAAGTTGCTGCCCATCTCTGCCAATCCCTTCACTGGCTTCCCCTACCCCACCGTATAAAATTCAAAATGCTAACCACAACATACAACATCGCCCCCAGCTACATCACCAACCTCATCTGCAGATATCGCCCCCTCCGCTCCTCCCAGGACCTCCTGCTCTCTAGCTCCCTTGTTCCCTCCTCTCACGCCTTCAGGACTTCTCCAGAGCCTCTCCCATTCTCTGGAACTCCCTGTCCCGGTATATCCGATCAGCCCCTAACCTGTCCACCTTTAGGAGATCCATGAAAACTCACTTATTCAGGGAAGCCTATCCCACACCCACCTAACAACTGTCCCACGAGCCACCCCCCACCATATCATTCTCTGCATCTATTATCTTTTGTACCACCCCCTCCCTTTTTAGAATGTAAGCTCTATGAGCAGGACCCTCCTATCCCTTCTGTATTGAACTGTACTGTAACTGTCAGGGCTGCTGTTAGAAATCACGGGGGCCCCATACAGCCTACCTGCCGGGGCCCCCCCTTCCCGGCTGAAAGTGACTGAGGATCTAGATTTATCCGTCCCTTTCTTTGCAGCCTCAGCAGCACAGAATAATGAATAGGAAATGCTCTGAGGCTTCCTGCTCATTCACAAACTGAAGCATAGTAAACTATGAAAGATGGACATAGGAGTGATTGGAACCGATCGCTCACTGTGTGTTTATTCAGGAAAGGAAGGGCCCAGTAAATGACATATTTACCGGCCCCTTTTGCTGCTCTCTATCCTGAAACCTCTCCTTTGTGCCCATAGCAGCTGCCGGTAAGAGAGGAGAGTAGGGAAGCCGGGAGTGCTGCAGGGGAAAGGGGCAAACAGGGGGCCCGGACAGCAGATGGAAGGGGCGCATTTGCTATGACCAATCCCCCTGCAGTGCAGCTGGAGGGAGAAAGAGGAAGAGAAACTGGCAGCGCTGCAGGGAAAGGCAGAAGAGGATTGGTGGATGCACTAAGACGGTATGCCCGGGCCCCTCTTTTGAACTGATGGTGCCTGGGCCCAGTACAGGGGGGCTGGCTGTACTGCCTTATCAGCGGCCCTGGTAACTGTGCTGTCCCCCCTCTACATTGTAAAGCGCTGCGTAAACTGTTGGCGCTATATAAATCGTGTATAATAATAATAATGTGCACTGCTCTATACACACTGCAAATCCCATAGTCCATCTCAGGAGGGAGCAAGAGAGGGAGGCTACATCCCCACATACAGTGGGACCATGGAGAACGAATGTAGCCACCCTCTCACAGGAAGTCAGATCACATAAAAAAAATAAACATTTGGAGGCTGGAATGGATTTGTTTGGGGGGCACTGACTGCTAGGGAGGAAATCAGAGAACCAATCCCCTCGCTATCCAGAGAACCCATCACCCCTGCCAGTGCTGTCCTTCTACTGTCTGGCTGCCATATTATTGCCTTAATGTTGGTTGCTCTTGGTAGCTACATGTCGTCCTCTTTACCCCATATATGTAACAGCCCCTGTACCACCATACACCCCTTTGCAGTAACTTCAGACCAGGCATGAAACCGTTAATAAACTTTACTGAACATCTTGGCAGGACAATCCAGCGAGATGACGAACATACTGTATAAGGCATGCCATAGATGGTGCAAATTTCTTTCCTGCAGCCACAAGTTGCAGGAAAGAAATTTGCACGATTCCTCCATCAACACAGTCAGTGCTGTTAGGGGAATACCTCCTGCCGAGCCATTGTCTGCTCCTTGTGGGGGCGGGGGAAGGCCGCCCACGCTGGGAGAAGACGGTGAATACCGCTATCGACTCTAGCAGCCGCTTGCAAAAATCGGAAGTGAATCTGGCAGCAGTGGCGTATCCAAGGTATGGCAGATATGGCAAGTGCCATGGGCGCCATATGAAGGGGCGCTCGTGAGTGGCTGGGCAGCAAGTCGGGTGCCCACAATGTCCCGGAATGAAATGAGGACACACAGCCAGTCAGCCACTCTAAAAGCTGATTGCCGTTGCTAGGGCCGCCCCGCTTGGCAGCTAGCAACCAGTGATGTCACAAGCAAAGTCTCAGAGCGTGGTCCAGAGGAGTGCGGCATGTAGCTAGCGCTGTACTCTGACTCCACCCACCTCCTCTCCTTCTCCGGCCACGGCACCCAGACAGAGTGACTTGCAGCCAGGGGACTTGTTCACTCTGTGTGACTGACTGTGTCTCCCCCAGTCTCCACCCACCTCCTTCTGTGGCCCGGTGGGAATCTGCAGTGCTGACTAAGCTCCTCTTTGCTGGCTCTGATCCATGGCTGCCCCTGTCCTGCCCGCAGCGCAGTGGCAGTGACCGGCAACTTCTCCTCCTCCCGCCTGTGGCCCGACTACCTGAGGGGCCCCCTGGCATGGACCAGTGGACAACAACCGGCGCTCACACTCCCTGGTCCAGATTAGAAGGTGAGGAAATGGGGGACAGTAGTGCACAAGACTGACAAGTGGGGAACAGTAATACACGAGGCTGACAAGTGGGGGAAAGTAATACACGAGGCTGACAAGTGGGGGACAGTAATACACGAGGCTGACAAGTGGGGGACAGTAATACACGAGGCTGACAAGTGGGAGACCGTAATACAGAAGGCTGACAAGTGGGAGACCGTAATACACGAGGCTGACAAGTGGGGGACAGTAATACACGAGGCTGACAAGTGGGGGACAGTAATACATGAGGCTGACAAGTGGGGGACAGTAATACACGAGGCTGACAAGTGGGGGACAGTAATACACAAGGCTGACAAGTGGGAGACCGTAATACACGAGGCTGACAAGTGGGGGACAGTAATACACAAGGCTGACAAGTGGGAGACCGTAATACACGAGGCTGACAAGTGGGGGACAGTAATACACGAGGCTGACAAGTGGGGGACAGTAATACACGAGGCTGACAAGTGGGGGACAGTAATACACAAGGCTGACAAGTGGGAGACCGTAATACACGAGGCTGACAAGTGGGGGACAGTAATACACAAGGCTGACAAGTGGGGGACAGTAATACACGAGGCTGACAAGTGGGGGACAGTAATACACAAGGCTGACAAGTGGGAGACAGTAATACACGAGGCTGACAAGTGGGGGACAGTAATACACAAGGCTGACAAGTGGGGGACAGTATTACACGAGGCTGACAAGTGGGGGACAGTAATACACAAGGCTGACAAGTGGGGGACAGTAATACACAAGGCTGACAAGTGGGAGACTTTAACCATGACCCCCACTTTTCAGCCTCATGTATTACTGTGACAGTATTACATGAAGCTGACAAGTGGGGGATATGAAGATGACACAGGGGAACAACAACTGAGGGGACAGTAATGAAGAAGGTGACACAAATGGGGGACATTAATGAAGGAGAAGGTGACACAAGTGGGGGACATTAATGAAGGAGAAGGTGACACAAATGGGGGCAGTATTGAAGAAGGAGACACAAGTTGGGAACATTAATGAAGGAGATAGTGACACACATTGGGGGCAGTAATGAAGAAGAAGGTGACACACATTGGGGGCAGTAATGAAGAAGGTGACACAAGTGGGGAACATTAATGACGAGAAGGTGACACAAGTGGGGAACATTAATGAAGGAGAAGGTGACACAAGTGGGGAACATTAATGACGAGAAGGTGACACAAGTGGGGAACATTAATGAAGGAGAAGGTGACACAAGTGGGGGACATTAATGACGAGAAGGTGACACAAGTGGGGGAAATTAATGAAGGAGAAGGTGACACAAGTGGGGGACATTAATGAAGGTGACACAAGTGGGGGACATTAATGAAGGAGAAGGTGACACAAGTGGGGGACATTAATGAAGGTGACACAAGTGGGGGACATTAATGAAGGAGAAGGTGACACAAGTGGGGAACAGTAAAGAAGCTGACAAGTGAGGGGATATGAAGGTAACACAGGGGAACAGCTGAGGGACTAGTAATGAAGGTGACACAAGGAACTGACGGGACGTTAATAAAGGTGACACACATGGAAGTGAGAGGACATTGATGAAGGAGACCGAGAGAACTTAGGGGACACTAATAAAGGAGACATGCAGAGAACTGAGGGGACACTAAACAGGGTGCATTTGATTTAAATCAAGTTGATTTAAATTCAGATTCAAATACCAAGCCTGCCAATGTTGACCTTCTTTTGAAACTGCTGGTAGCCTGGCTGTCATGTTAAGCTCGATTTATCTAATGTTATCTGAAAGATGGTTTTTGAATGTTTTGACAGGGGCGTAGTTTCAGTGTTTGCCATAGGCGCCATTTTCAGTAGATACGCCTCTGTCTGGCAGGCTGATTGTACCCAAGTTGATCGATCCATCAACTTGGTACATTCAGCCTGCCCATTAATGGTTTAAATCTCGGCCGATTACTGCTGAACTGACCGAGATTCAAACCGTGTGTGGCCAGCCTAAGTGTCCTCCTAACTATCTGACTGCAGGCTGCCCAGATCATACTTTCTAGAAGAGCAGACACCATTAGAAACTGTCATTGGCAGGTTCCTGGTTCCAGGGAGAATCCCGGCAGGGTGACCCACTAGGGAGGCCACATGCTCCAGCAGGATTACATGGCACAGCCGCCCTTCTTCTGTAATCCCATGTGAAGGCTCTGCGCTCTGAACCCTTCTCTTGTATTTATGTGGATTACAGCAGGGGGCAGGACCCAAGAAAACCTGGGAAAGATCAAAAAACGTGAATCCCTTCCCATCCTGGGCAGCCTGAACAGGATGGGAAATCTGCAAAGCTAAACAGTACAATTAAGCAGAAATACATTCAATGGAACCTTGTAAGCACCTGCCTATACTGCCGCCTTGGTTGGGGAGATCTCCTCACTTCCTGTGTTCTGACTGAGACAGGAAATTCTGTGAAATCTCCCCAACCAGCACACAGACTTTTTTAACCAGTTTTCAGTACATACTGTGGACGGGCGTCACCTACAGACTAAGTGACGTACCCGTACATCACTTACCACATGCACACTAGCGCACTCCCTTGGGATGCACAGCATACTGCTCCGTCAGCAGATTGCAGCCGCCGGTACCCAGCCGCTTCAGTTGGCTGGGGGATCATGTGATGCCTATGCGATCACTTGAACACAATATTAACAAACCTGTTATGAATGAATTAATTCATAACAGCTGTGTTTCCTATGCTGTGATTAGTCCACAGCCATCACTTGGTACTGGGCCAACCACAACACCCTGTACCATGTGATTAGCTGTAGCCAATCGCAGTTCACTAGTAGTCACAGCTGTCATAATTGTAACACATTCACGACAGTTAAATACTTTGCTGTTGTAATGATCATCAGCAAACAAACACAGTGTTACTGTGGTGACACTGAACTACATGATGAAAGTATGTAAAAAAACAAAACAAAGTTAAATAAAAAATTTTTTTAAAAAAAGACAAATATATTTTTTTTAACATCATGTGATGTAACATCTGGTAACAGTATGTAAAACAAATTGTGAAATTTTTTTATTTTTTTTTCAATTTCTTCATTTTCATCAAATTGCGACAAAAAACTTACTAAATGCCTGACTGTTTACTTTCCAAAAAGGGGTCATTTGGGGCGGGGGGTGTTATTTATACTGCCCTGGCATTATAGGGCCTCAATAAATTAAATAGGCTGTCAGTATGTCAGGATTGATCAATTTTTAAATATATAAATAGATTGTAAGCACTATAACTTCCACACAATCTAATCAATATACACTTATTTGGATTTTTTTTTTTTTAACTAAAGACATGTAGCAGAATACATTTTCGCCTAAATTTATGATTAAATTAGATTTTATTGGATATGTTTTATAACAGAAATTAGAAAATATATATATATTTTTTTCGTTTATATCAAAAATAAGTTAACATCCTGTGGTAATCAAATACCACCTAAAGAATTTGTGTGGGAAAAAAATGATATACATTTAATTTGGGTATAGTATGTACCGCGCAATTGCCAGTTAAAGTAGCGCAGTGCTGAATAGAAAAAAAATGCCCTGCTCATGAAGGGGGTAAAGCCTTCTGGAGATCAAGTGGTTAAAAGACAAAAAAAAATAAAAAATATGTCCTAGGTTATAACCCTTCTCCATTCTGCCCAAAGCACAAAAAAAATGGTTTTATTTGGGTTGGGCTATAAACCTAACATCTAATTAACTTCTATGGCCGATACCTCCGTTTTTTAAATGTATTTTTTTTTATAATTTACCCTCTTTGGCGATTTTTTTTTTTTTTCAGCGTAATTTTATGTTTTGCTTAAGTTGCATTTAGGTTATGCTTCATTGTGTATTGTAATTATGTTTTGTTATTACCGTTAAAACCGTCGTTTTGTATGGAATACACATCCCAAACATAATTATAAGCAGAAAAAATATATTCTTCATACCAAGTAAACTGCTGAGGTGTTCCATTTTCCTCTGGAAAATAAGAGTCATATAACTAAAATCTTGTCAGCCTACTGAATATGCATGCCTGTCCCCGGAGAGGCCCGCGCTCCCTTTGTGCAATCTTGAGATATTCGCCTTTTTTATTTTCAGCCCCCCTCTCTCTCTCTTTGCATTGTGTCAGAGGGAAGCGTGCTAACCAATCGCTGGCCCGGCCACTCGGCTGCCTTACGGCACCAGTCAAAAAATGTCTCCCTCAGGAACTAGTCAAAACGTCTCCATTCTTCTCCAGTCTATATCTCCCCCCCTCACGCACCAGTCAAGATGGCTGCCTCAGGCACCAGTCAAAAATATTTGCCTCGTGCACCAATCAAAACGTTTCCTCTCACGCACCCCATCAAAACGTCTGGCTGAGACGCCCATCAAAACATCTGCCGGAGGGGCCTGTGGAAACGTCTGCCGCGAGGACCGGCGCAAAGTATAAAGATTTCATATTCTACTTTGAGGCAAAACGTATAGGAATATGTTACATAAGAAGCACATCCTTATTTTAATGACAATTTTTGAGGAATTTAGCATTCTTTGTTATGAGCTCCTCATATTTCAGCATATGCCCTTCCTAAATTTACTATTTACTAAATGTGTAGAACATGTTCGCGTTTAACCCTTTCGCTGCCAGCGACATTTTATGCACCCATGCTTAATCCTTATGGACAGCATACTGACAGGAATTGTACCAGCTGATTGGCGAAAAGCCCATGTGGTACCAATATTCAAAAAAGAGCCGAGATATATTCCTGGAAACTATAGGCCTATCAGTCTAACATCAATAGTATGTAAACCAGGGCTCAAAAATTCAAGGCCTGAGCTACTAGCCAGGCCTTGAGGGTTACTCACCACCAGTTGCCCCACCCAACCCAACCCTGCCCCGCCCCTAAACACGCCCTCATAAATTATCTCCTGAAATGACACCTAAATGTTTTATGCAGAATTAAGTTATAAAAAACAACTTTATCCGTGCCCACCAGTGCAAGCCTGCCTTTGTCCACCAGCGCAGCCTGCCTGTGTCCACCAGCGCAGCCTGCCTGTGTCCACCAGCGCAGCCTGCCTGTGTCCACCAGCGCAGCCTGCCTGTGTCCACCAGCGCAGCCTGCCTGTGTCCACCAGCGCAGCCTGCCTGTGTCCACCAGCGCAGCCTGCCTGTGTCCACCAGCGCAGCCTGCCTGTGTCCACCAGCGCAGCCTGCCTGTGTCCACCAGTGCAGCTTGCCTGTGTCCACCAGTGTCCGCCACTGCAGCCTGCCTGTGTCCGCCACTGCAGCCTGCCTGTGTCCGCCACTGCAGCCTGCCTGTGTCCGCCACTGCAACCTGCCTGTGTCCGCCACTGCAGCCTGCCTGTGTCCGCCACTGCAGCCTGCCTGTGTCCGCCAGTGCAGCCTGCCTGTGTCCACCAGTGCAGCTTGCCTGTGTCCACCAGTGTCCGCCACTGCAGCCTGCCTGTG
Source organism: Lithobates sylvaticus (assembly GCA_028564925.1). Taxonomy (NCBI): domain Eukaryota; kingdom Metazoa; phylum Chordata; class Amphibia; order Anura; family Ranidae; genus Lithobates; species Lithobates sylvaticus. Next base: position 32,483,829 of record CM053035.1, on the reverse strand, counting down.
TCCGCCAGTGTCCGCCACTACAGCCTGCCTGTGTCCGCCACTGCAGCCTGCCTGTGTCCGCCACTGCAGCCTGCCTGTGTCCGCCACTGCAGCCTGCCTGTGTCCACCAGTGCAGCTTGCCTGTGTCCACCAGTGCAGCTTGCCTGTGTCCACCAGTGTCCGCCACTGCAGCCTGCCTGTGTCCGCCACTGCAGCCTGCCTGTGTCCGCCACTGCAGCCTGCCTGTGTCCGCCACTGCAGCCTGCCTGTGTCCGCCACTGCAGCCTGCCTGTGTCCGCCACTGCAGCCTGCCTGTGTCCGCCACTGCAGCCTGCCTTTGTCCACCACTGCAGCTTGCCTGTGTCCGCCAATGCAGCCTGTGCCCACCATGCAGCCCACCCCGGTATTGGAAGGGAGATCTGTCTATCAAAGTCCCGGGACCAGGAGGAGGGGCTATATGTGACGGCGAGCGGTGGGGAACACAGCAATGTAAAATGAAAGCTGTTATCGCTGTGTTCCCTGTGCTCTGATCTTCCGGGCGGCTGTCCTTTCTCTTTCCCTCCGAGATTGCTGGGAGAAGGACTCCCATTCAACAAAGGCTGCCGGCGGTGCTCGCCGCCCCACTCCCAGGCAGCCAATAGCTCGCCAGTCCTCCAAATCCACTTCGCAAAAGGTGAACAGGCAAGTGGAATTTTTGAGAGCTGATGTAAACTTTTTAAAGGGGATGATAAGGGAGTATATCCAAGAATTTGCTGATGAAAACAGTATCATTAGTAGTAATCGGCATGAGTTTACAAAAGGTCATTCTTGCCAAACCAACCTGTTAACCTTCTATGAGGAAGTGAGCTGCCACCTGGACAAAGGTAGGCCTGTGGATGTGGTGTATCTAGATTTTGCAAAAGCATTTGATACAGTGCCCCACAAACGCTTAATCTACAAACTGAGGTCTGTAGGCATAGACCAACACGATTTTACCATATTCACGAAGCTACGTGAAAATTCCATTTGCTGCAGAAAATAAAAAGGTACTTTGCTTAGTGAATGAGGTGAAGTTGTGCTGACTTCCATCATCCAATTATGTACAAGTTTTTAAAAAATGTTCTTGCATGTTGTTGGATATTTTCACTTTGTGTTGCCAAGATGAGTGAAACTTTGCGCAATCCTTTAGTAAATCTTGCTCTTGTTTGGCAGGATTCACATGTTTTCTATTGCATTCTCAGGCATTTTTAAGCAGGTTGTCAATATACTTTGATGTGTTTTTGTAACACTTATTGATGTGCCTATTAGTAGCTGGTCACATTCAGCTGGACTTGTTCTGTAATGTTGAAGACGTTTCGTAGCTTCTAGTCTTCTTCGGTTCTAGTGATTGTCAAGATACCCCAGCATTTATATCCACACATATAGCACCAGTGGCGGCTGGTGCTCAAAATTTTTGGGGGGGCGCAAACAAACAGCCTCACTGTGCCATCAAACGCTGCCACTGTGCCCATTAAACGCTGCCACTATGCCCATCAAACGCTGCCACTGTGCCCCAAGTGCTGCCACTGTGCCCATCAAACGCTGCCACTGTGCCCCAAGTGCTGCCACTGTGCCCATCAAACGCTGCCACTGTGCCCCAAGTGCTGCCACTGTGCCCCAAGTGCTGCCACTGTGCCCCAAGTGCTGCCACTGTGCCCCAAGTTCTGCCACTGTGCCCCAAGTTCTGCCATTGTGCCCCAAGTTCTGCCACTGTGCCCCAAGTTCTGCCATTGTGCCCCAAGTTCTGCCACTGTGCCCCAAGTTCTGCCACTGTGCCCCAAGTTCTGCCACTGTGCCCCAAGTTCTGCCACTGTGCCCCAAGTTCTGCCACTGTGCCCCTTAAGTGCTGCCACTGTGCCCCTCAAGTGCTGCCACTGTGCCCCCTGCCTGCCCTCTGCACTTACCTTGTCCCGGTGTGCAGCTGGTGACGGCGTCAGGCAACGAGCGGTGTCTCCGTCGGATGTCTTCTCCCGCGCTCCTCCTGTCTTCTTCTGCTGTGATTGGACGCTAGGTGATTGGACGCCTAGCGTCCAATCACAGCGCCTGTGACTTCAGCCAATCAGGTGACAGGTAACAGACCTGGCAACCTGATTGGCTGAGAGGCGGGTCTGTGTTAGGGAAGCGATGTATTCGCTTCCCTAACACAATACTGTGTAAGCAGCGAACGCAAAGCATTGTGCCCGCTGTTTACACTTAGGGAAGCCTATTAGAGCACACCGCTCTAATAAGGTCCCCTATTAGAGCTTACAGCTCTAATAGGGGCGCTTCCAGCAACACCCCCCCCCCCCCCCACTGTAATTCAGATGCCCGGCGCCCGATCAGGGGCCAGACACCTGAATAGGGGGCGGCAGCGGTGACAATAGATAGATTCATGCAATGCATGAATCTATCTATTGGTGATAGAGCGGTGCAGGAGAGGGGGGGCGGCGCTCCTGCGCCCTCTATGCACGCACCGCCACTGTATAGCACTGACACCTGGATCCAATCTTCATAGAAAGAGAGATGTTATTAAAGTGGGGTTCCACCCTAAAGTGGAACTTCCGCTCATCGGAACCCTCCCTCTCTCCGGTGTCACATTTGGTATCTTTCGGGGGGGAGGGGGGTGCAGATACCTGTCCACTTCCAGGCATAGACTCCCACAGGAGTCTATGCCTCTTCCTGTCCCGCCGCGCTGTCTGCTGGGACACACATGCATGCGCAATAGGAAACCGGGAAGTGAAGTCGCAAGGCTTCATTTCCTGATTCCCATACCCAAGATGGCGGCGGCAGCATACGAGGACCGAGGAATGGTTCGGCCTCGGGTGCCGACGTCGCTGGACCCTGTGACAGGTGAGTGTCATTATTTTAAAAGTCAGCAGCTGCAGTATTTGTAGCTGCTGACTTTTAAAAAAATTAAAATTTTGCCGGACTCCCTCTTTAAGGCAGAAAATCAGAAGCAAGCAGGTTAGGTTAGCATTAGCGGACTACAGCCCTTTGGTCTTCCAAGTGTAGTAGGACAAAGAGATCGATTAATGAAAAATCCTTAGGAGTCTTTATTGTTTAACTGGTTACAACAAGCAGGGGAAAGGACAGTCCACACATTTCAGGAGCCACACAATCCCTGTGGCCCCAAAAATGCATTGGCTGTTTTTTACCTTGCTTGTTGTAACCAAGTAAACCATAAGACCCCTTTCACACTGGGGTGTTTTTCAGGCGCTTTAGCGTTAAAAAAAGCGTCTGTAAAGCGACTGAAAGAAGCCACAACTGCAATCCCAATGTGAAAGCCCGAGTGCTTTCACACTGAGACCCCTTTCACACTATGGCGTTTTTCAGGCGCTTTAGCGTTAAAATAAGCGCCTGTAAAGTGCTTGAAAGAAGCAGCAACTGCAATCCCAATGTGAAAGCCCGAGTGCTTTCACACTGAGGCGCTGCGCTGGCAGGGCGTCAAAAAAGGTCCTGCAAGCAGCTTCTTTACAGCGCTTTTGGAGCGGTGAATACACCGCTCCTAAAGCGCCCCTTCCCATTGAAATCAATGGGAAGCACCTGCAAAACGTCTGAAAAGCGCTTGAAAAAACGCTTTTGGCATCAGCGCTTTGTGGGCGCCTTTAACCCTTTATTTGGCCACTAGCAGGGGTTAAAAGCGCCCCACTAGCGCTCGAAAAACGCTGGTAAAGCGCTGCTAGTTTAAGCGGCGCTTTACAAGCGTTTTTGGGCGCTGGCAGTGTGAAATGGCTCTTAAAGCCCTTGGGTTTTCACATTGGGATTGCAGATGAGGCTTCTTTCAAGCGCTTTACAGGCACTTTTTTTAACGCTAAAGCGCCCGAAAAACGCCCCAGTGTGAAAGGGGTCTAAAGACCTTGGACTTCTAAGGATTTTTCATTTGGAGCTCTTCTTGACCTATTACACTTGAGTTTCTTAATTTGGGTAAATGTCTCCTGGTATCCACATCTTTGTGGTGAACTGCCAAATACATGACTGAGGGACCGGCAGACTGTAGAAGCTCCTATTATCTATAAAACATTAAACACTTGACCAATCCCTCCTTCCAAAATTACCAGACGTCACATTTTATTTGGAGTCGAATGGACATAGCAGCCTTTTATTACAAACCATTAAATACAACATTCACAAGAAAACAAGTTTAATGCATATAATACAGTCAATGTATAACAAATAAACCAATTTCAGCTTATGCCCGGTCTAAGGTCTTTGAAGGCCTATATACTCAAGCTTAACCGGTTGCATCTGCCACCCAATCAAAGGCCCCCAGCCGCAACTACACTGGCTCAGGGACAATTAACCACTTCTATACTACCAGATACAACCTAATTAATACCCTGATGTTACCAACGTATTATTAGGAAGGGTCACCCATACCTCAGATGGGCCAAATCCACAATTTCCCATAATTATTTAACCAGCACCGCCTTCAAAGACCCAATAGACCCCCTGCCTGCTGCTAGGACAAGAAAATAAAAGGATCAAGAAATTGAATGGCAAGCTAACATAAAACCCAAAAACCCACTACAAATACCCCAGCACCTTGAGAAAGTAGGAGGCTCCCCCAAACCAAAACGAACAAGGGAGGGAGGGTGGGAGAAAAATGTCTGGTGTTGCGATAAGCTCTGACTGAGCTGTGACACCATCCCCCTGTTAGCAGAGTATTGAAATCCTGCTGGAAGTTTGTTGTACGCAGTAATATGGTGAGGAGAGGATAGACAAACATCCCGTTATATCATAGATAACATAACTATACCCTATAATACTACAGCGCCACCTGCTGCTTAGACAGGCATAATGCATATGCAGTATATAGTCAGTTTATAAACAACTTTTCTGTTGTACTTTTCCAACACCCCCCTCCTCTGTACCCACTACAGGACACGCCCTCTGCCTTGAACTTTTCAATCTGCGAAGCAGACTACAGCATATCAAAATCACCCACTAATACTCTGCCTCTTCTGCAGGCCCCCTCCTAGTTTCACTCCGCTCCAGGCCATGTACTGGCTAGGTGGGCTCAGGTAATGACATTGTCCGCAAGTTGATGACCCTTGAAAATCTGTGTCCGGCGCCCTTCTACCACTACCTCTTATGCCCCGTACACACGGTCGGATATTCCGATGGAAAAAATCCAATCGGATTATGTTGTGGGCTCTAGAGGGCTTTTTCCGCCGGAATTTCAAATTTTCCGACAACAAAATCCGATCGGATTTTTTTTGCCGATCGCGTGTAGGGAATTTCGACGGACAAAGTGCCACGCATGCTCAGATCAAATTAGGAGACCAAAGCTATTGGCTACTAGCCTCTACGTAGTTCCGCCGTACGCAACCAACGTCACCACGTTCAGAATGATCGGATTTTCCGACAACTTTGTCCGACCGTGTGTATGCAACACCAGTTTCGGAAAAAATCCGTCAGAAAAAATCGGACAGATTTTGTGGTCGGAATTTCTGACCGTGTGTACGGGGGCTTATAGCCCTTTAGTGTCCTTTGGGTGTCCATAGAAGGCTTATTTATTGATCACAATGGTAAGGCCTGCTGTCCTAAGGGGCGCTAACACTGACCTACAAAGCCCCAAAAATATCAAAGTGCCACGTAATTGAGAATCGACATGAACATTGCCAGTATCAGTGATAATACTATACACTGTCACTGTACCAATGACACTGGCTGGATAGGGATTAAAGCATTTGTTACCCCAACACTTCATATTCCTGAAATGTACCTGCTGTACCATGTACTTGTATGACAAAGTATCCTGTTCTCTTTGTATTGCTTTCTTTATGTGAAATCACTGGTGTTCCTGCCAGTCCCTTTACTTTTCTATTAAAAACTGACCACACTAAGCAGGAGAACATAGCGTGGTCAGTTCTCTAGCTATGCTGGGAATTCAGTGTGCTCTCCTTCAATGGTCAGACTTGTCCTGACATGCCCCCACTGCATTCATTGGGAAGCTCAGTATGCTGCTCCCCCTCCTCCCCCAGCTCTTATGCAGCTGAGAACAGAGGGAATGTGATCACTTCTAAAAAAGGGAAAAAAGGTATTTATATAATTATTTTTTTTATATCTATACAAAAATGTTTTGCCTTTCATTTCTATTCTAAACTGAATGGGTTGTTCTACAAGGTGATCGTTTTTACAATCACTTTAACATCAAGGGGGATCAAAGAGTTTAATCATGTGCCTAACTATGTGTAATGTGCGTATTATGTGCTGCTTTTTACTAAAGATTTTGTTCTTTCTTCTAAAAAACAGAGAGATTGTTTCCTTTGTACAGAGCACTGTGTTGATTGTCAACACAGGGCTCTGGGCTGTGATTGGACACAGCCGAGCAGCAGGTCCTGGCCACGAATCACTGCTTGGGACTTGCTGAGAAACTCCCACTGTGTACAATCGCAGCGGTTGTCATGGGATGCGCATACACGCACCCTAATCCTGGATATGGGCAGTGACGTACGGGTACATCGCTTTTCCTGAATGAGCCGCCCGTCCCCAGTACATTACGGGCGGGTGAGGTCAGAGGGTGGACTTTTGGTTTCTGAATTTATGGAAACTCTACTTTCCCATTTTGGTTTGTGGATATCATTTGTTTCTGATACCTTTCAATAAAGTGGTGTGGATAAGGCCCCATACAGCCTACCTGACAAGGCCCCCTTCCCCCATCCAAAAGTGACTGAGGACATAGATTTATCAGTCCCTTTCTCTGTAGCCTCGGCTGCACAGTTGGATGAATAGGAAAAGCTCTGAGGCTTCCTGCTTATTCACAAACTGAAGCATAGTAAACACAGTTTACTGGCCCCTTCCTCCACTCTCCATCTTGAATCATCCCCCCCGTGTGCCCGCAGCAAGCTGCCTGCAGGTGAGGAGGGAAGCCAGCTGCACTGCAGGGGAAAGAACCACGCGGGGGGGGCTCAGACAGCAGATAGGTGTGCATGTGCTAGAACCAATCCCCCCGTGTGCCCGCAGCAAGCTGCCTGCAGGTGGGAAGGGAAGCCAGCTGCACTGCGGGGGAAAGAACCACGCGGGGGGGGCTCAGACAGCAGATAGGTGTGCATGTGCTAGAACCAATCCCCCCGTGTGCCCGCAGCAAGCTGCCTGCAGGTGGGAAGGGAAGCCAGCTGCACTGCGGGGGAAAGAACCACGCGGGGGGGGCTCAGACAGCAGATAGGTGTGCATGTGCTAGAACCAATCCCCCCGTGTGCCCGCAGCAAGCTGCCTGCAGGTGGGAAGGGAAGCCAGCTGCACTGCAGGGGAAAGAACCACGCGGGGGGGCTCAGACAGCAGATAGGTGTGCATGTGCTAGAACCAATCCCCCCGTGTGCCCGCAGCAAGCTGCCTGCAGGTGGGAAGGGAAGCCAGCTGCACTGCGGGGGAAAGAACCACGCGGGGGGGGCTCGGACAGCAGATAGAAGGCGTGCATGTGCTAGAACCAATCCCCCCGTGTGCCCGCAGCAAGCTGCCTGCAGGAGAGAAGGGAAGCCGGGAGAAAGGGCCACACGGGGGGGGGCTGGGACAGCAGATAGAAGGGGTGCATGTGCTAGAACCAATCCCCCCACAGTGCAGCCGGATGCGGAAAGAAGAGGAAAAGCTGTCAGCCCAAAGGTAGAGGCAAAGGAGGATCAATGTCTGCAATAAGACAGTACAGCCGTACCTCCTGCCCAACAGGTGCCCGATTCCCCCCCTTTTGAACTGATGGGGCTCGGGCCCAGTACAGGAGGACTGGCTGTACTGCCTTATCAGAGGCCCTGGTATGCACCTTTTTTTTTCTTGTTTGCACAGATTTGATTTGATTCCCCAATCTGAAGAAGGTGGCATTGCCACAATCGGTGTGCACTGTGGTCATTTCATTTGCAAAATGTTTCTACTGTTCCTTGCTACCTGTATGGATGGAAATGCCAAGGTATTTTGACGACACTTGTTAGAAGTGTCTTGGATAAGCTACAAAACCTCTCCAACAACACAGAATAAGTCCAGCTGAATGTGACTAACTACTTCCAGATATACCATGACCTGGATAAACAGACCCTTCACTGATGTTCATTTTCTGTGTGTTGCCACCATCATCGATGTGTGCCCATGCATCAAAAAATTGATATTAACTTTTCTGACCCATGCATATTGCATAGACCTGAGTATGAGTAAGCTCCATTTTAAAAACAATGGCTAAGCTGTGTTAATGTATAGCAAAGTCACTGTGCTCAAGTGATAAAGAGGGTTATAACTGGAGAGATTAGTACTTATTCTCTAGTCTTACTCATATGATGTTGAGGGCCCTCTCACAGCTTTGCAGCTCCCATCAGACTGGGGAAATATTCAGTACTAGATGAACAATAAAGAAAAAAAAAAGAGCACATTGGCCTACTACTGCAGGATCTCAGACACCAATGATTAATGAAAATTGGTTAAAATACTTGCAAAAGAGCCCTGAGGAAGAGGGTGCGTCCCTCAAAACGTGTCATCTTCATAGGCGTGCCCATGGGGTGCGCCAGATGTGCCTGGGCACACCCTAATCACCCCGTGCACCGGTGGTCCATAATAAAGGCACACACACAAAGAATCCATCCAATTTTGACAGCAGCACCGGATCCGCTGCTTTCAAATCCCTTCTGTCATTTCCGGCCCTGGGGGCAGGTGCACTGTACTGTGAGCAGCAACATGCCACCTGTTTGTGTTTACAACATCATTACTCCCAGCGAATCGCACAGACCCTACCCTGCACATCTCTATGGGAACAGAGAAGTGGCGGGGGATGTGCTCAGCCATGCTAGTATGGAGACAGCAGCCTGCACTCTCCACACAATGTAAGTTAGCTGCTCCTCTCTCTTGGCGAAAGGATAGTTCTGTTGTGGGAAGTTTGAGGGGGGCGCTGTCCTACTGAGGTGGGGAGATGTACATAGCCTATTCCTAAACTCTGCCCACTGTATATAGCCTACTCCTAAACTCTGCCCCCTGTACATAGCCTATTCCTAAACTCTGCCCCCTGTGCGTAGCCTGTTCCTAAACTCTACCCCCTGTATGTAGCCTGTTCCTAAACTCTACCCCCTGTATGTAGCCTGTTCCTAAACTCTGCCCCCTGTATGTAGCCTGTTCCTAAACTCTACCCCCTGTATGTAGCCTGTTCCTAAACTCTACCCCCTGTATGTAGCCTGTTCCTAAACTCTACCCCCTGTATGTAGCCTGTTTCTAAACTCTGCCCCCTGTATGTAGCCTGTTCCTAAACTCTGCCCCCTGTATGTAGCCTATTCCTAAACTCTGCCCCCTGTACATAGCCTGTTCCTAAACTCTGCCCCCTGTATGTAGCCTGTTCCTAAACTCTACCCCCTGTATGTAGCCTGTTACTAAACTCTGCCCCCTGTGCGTAGCCTTTTCTTGAACTCTGCCCCCTGTATGTAGCCTGTTCCTAAACTCTGCCCCCTGTATGTAGCCTGTTCCTAAACTCTGCATCCTGTGCGTAGGCTGTTCCTAAACTCTACCCCCTGTATGTAGCCTGTTCCTAAACTCTGCCTCCTGTATGTAGCCTGTTCCTAAACTCTGCCCCCTGTATGTAGCCTATTCCTAAACTCTGCACCCTGTGCGTAGGCTGTTCCTAAACTCTACCCCCTGTATGTAGCCTGTTCCTAAACTCTGCACCCTGTGCGTAGGCTGTTCCTAAACTCTACCCCCTGTATGTAGCCTGTTCCTAAACTCTACCCCCTGTATGTAGCCTATTCCTAAACTCTGCACCCTGTGCGTAGGCTGTTCCTAAACTCTACCCCCTGTATGTAGCCTGTTCCTAAACTCTGCCCCCTGTATGTAGCCTGTTCCTAAACTCTGCCCCCTGTATGTAGCCTATTCCTAAACTCTGCACCCTGTGCGTAGGCTGTTCCTAAACTCTACCCCCTGTATGTAGCCTGTTCCTAAACTCTGCCCCCTGTATGTAGCCTGTTCCTAAACTCTGCCCCCTGTATGTAGCCTATTCCTAAACTCTGCACCCTGTGCGTAGGCTGTTCCTAAACTCTACCCCCTGTATGTAGCCTGTTCCTAAACTCTACCCCCTGTATGTAGCCTGTTCCTAAACTCTGCCCCCTGTATGTAGCCTATTCCTAAACTCTGCCCCCTGTGCGTAGGCTGTTCCTAAACTCTACCCCCTGTATGTAGCCTGTTCCTAAACTCTACCCCCTGTATGTAGCCTGTTCCTAAACTCTGCCCCCTGTATGTAGCCTGTTCCTAAACTCTGCCCCCTGTATGTAGCCTGTTACTAAACTCTGCCCCCTGTATGTAGCCTGTTCCTAAACTCTGCCCCCTGTATGTAGCCTGTTCCTAAACTCTGCCCCCTGTATGTAGCCTGTTACTAAACTCTGCCCCCTGTACGTAGCCTGTTACTAAACTCTGCCCCCTGTATGTAGCCTGTTACTAAACTCTGCCCCCTGTATGTAGCCTGTTACTAAACTCTGCCCCCTGTACGTAGCCTGTTACTAAACTCTGGCCTTTGTACGTAGCCTGCTCCTGAACTCTTGCTCCCTGTATGTACCAAACTCCTGAACTTTTTTCCTTGTATGCAGTGTATTCCTGAACCTTTGCCTCCTGTATGTATTGTACTCCTGAACACTGTCCCTTGTATGCAGCATATTCCTGTACTCTGCCCTCTGTGTGTAGCATGTTCCTGAATTATGTCCCCTGTATGTAGCATATTTTTTAACTCCCTCCCCTGTACGTAGCCTATTCCTAAACTCTGCCCCCTGTACGTAGTGTGTTCCTGAAATCTGCCCCTGTACGTAGCCCAAACTCTGTCCCCGTACGTAGTGTGTTCCTGAACTCTTCCCCCTGTATGTAGCGTATTCCTGAACTCTGCGCCCATACGTAGCGTATTTCTGAACTCTGAACTCTGCCCCCTGTACATATATATAGTATCTCACAAAATTGAGTACACCCCTTTTGTAAATATTTTATTAGATCTTTTCATGTGACAACACTGAAGGAATTACACTTTGCTACAATGTAAAGTAGTGAGTGTACAGCTTGTTTAACAGTGTAAATTTGCTGTCCCCTCAAAAAAACTCAACACACAGCCATTAATGTCTAAACCGCTGGCAACAAAACTGAGTACATCCCTAAATGAAAATTTTCAAATTGGGCCCAAAGTGTCAATATTTTGTGTGGCCACCATCAGAGGCGTAACTAGAACCTTCAGGGCCCCGGTGCAAGAAACCATGAAGGGCCCCCCTGACCCCCGGGGCGACCCAGCCCCATATTTCAAGGGGCCCATGTGTCACCCCTGTACACCTGGATAGGAAGAGCGGCGGTGACGGCATATAGAGGACCCAATCCCCTCCATTTTCTTCCTGCAGCCATGACTTCAGGAGGAAAATGGAGGGTATTGGTTCCTCTATATGCCGCCCGCTACCCCTCCTATCCAGGTGTACAGGGGTGACACATGGACCCCCTGAAGCATGGGGCTGGGATGAGTGGCAGTGAGCGGTGGTGGCAGTGACGGGAGAATGGGATGGCATAAGTGGTGGCAGTGGTGGGGGGTTGGATGGGATGAGTAGCAGCAGTGGTGGGGGGATGGGATCAGTTTTGGCTGTGAGGGGGGCTAGATCACTGGCAGTGGTGAGGGGGGTGGGATCAGTGGTGGTGGTGTGGGGGATGGGATCAGTGGCGGTGGTGGTGGCAGTGGTGGTGGGGGGGTGGGATCAGTGGCGGCGGCGGTGATGGGATCAGTGGTGGGGGTTGGTGGGATTAGTGGCGGTGATGGGATCAGTGGCGGTGGTGGTGAAAAGTGGTGGTGAGGGGGGTGGGATCAGTGGTGGGATCAGTGGCGGCAGCGGTGATGGGATCAGTGGCGGGGGTTGGTGGGATTAGTGGCGGTGATGGGATCAGTGGCGGTGGTGGTGGCAGTGGTGGTGAGGGGGTGGGATCAGTGGTGGGGGTTGGTGGGATTAGTGGCGGTGATGGGATCAGTGGTGGCGGTGATGGTGGTGGGATCAGTGGCGGCGGCGGTGATGGGATCAGTGGTGGGGGTTGGTGGGATTAGTGGCGGTGATGGTGGTGAGGGGGGGTGGGAGCAGTGGCAGTGGTGGTGCTATCCTCCCCCACCACCACCTCTGCCTCATACTGATCCCATCCCCCCACCACAGATCTCATCCCTATCCCATGGGGGGATAGGGATAAGATCTGTGGTAGTGACAGGGGTCAGTAAGAGGCAGAGGTTGGGATCAGTTGCACTAGTCACTTACTTTGTCAGTCGCTCCAGAGCTGCATTGGTGTCGGCTGACTTTACCTTCCAGCGTCTGCCCCTGGACAGCGGAGGACGTGCGGCGGGTCCCCGGCGGGGGAGAACGTGCGGGCGGGCCCCCGGCGGGGAGGACGTGTGGGCTGGCCCCTGGACAGCGGAGGACGTGCGGCGGGTCCCCGGCGGGGGAGAACGTGCGGGCGGGTCCCCGACGGGGGAGGACGTGTGGGTGGGCCCCTGGACAGCGGAGGACGTGCGGCGGGTCCCCGGCGGGGGACAACGTGCGGGCGGGCCCCCGGCGGGGGAGGACGTGTGGGCGGGCCCCTGGACAGCGGAGGACGTGCGGCGGGGGAGAACGTGCGGGCGATCCCAGGCGGGGAGAACGTGCGGGCGGGCCAGTGGGCCCCCCCACAGTGACGGAACTTCAGGGCCCAGTCGCAAGTGCGACTGGTGCGACCCTGGTTGTTCCGCCACTGGCCACCATTATTTTGCAGCACTGCCTTAACCCTCTTGGGCTTGGAGTTCACCAGAGCTTCACAGGTTGCCACTGGAGTCCTCTTCCACTACTCCATGATGACATCACAGAGCTGGTGGATGTTGGAGACCTTGCGTTACTCCACATTACCTTTGAGGATGCCCCACAGATGCTCAATAGGGTTTAGGTCTAGGGACATGCTTGGCCAGTCCATCACCTTCCAAGTGGACATAGAGTTAGAATAAAAATATGGCGAGCGAAGCAAGGCCGTGCCCAAAGCATGGCGAGCGAAGCGAGCCCGCAAAGGGGCCCTGTTACAAAGTGATGTTTTACAACATCTATGTCCACTTGGATGGTGGGGCTTGAACCCACTGGACTCAGAGCAGAAGGTATTATTAAGTGCGCAGGCGCTGTTCATCTTCTGAGACTTTCGGTGTCTCCTTGTCCTCCGTACTGCACAAGCGCTGCACAAGCGCTGCACCTGCGCAGTACGGGGCAGACACTATCAGATGGGGGGACACTTCTCGGCAGAACACCGGCAGCACTTATGTAGCCCCAGAGCATGACACTCCCACCACCATGCTTGACTGTAGGCAAGACACACTTGTCTTTGTACTCCTCACCTGGTTGCTCCCACACACGCTTGACACCATCTGAACCAAATAAGTTTATCTTGATCTCATCAGACCACAGGACATTGTTCCCGTAATCCATGTCCTTAGTCTGCTTGTCTTCAGCAAACTGTTTGCAGGCTTTATTGTGCATCATCTTTAGAAGAGGCTTTCTTCTGCGATGACAGCCATGCAGACCAATTTGATGCAGTGTGCTGCATATGGTCTGAGTGCGGACAGGCTGACCCCTTCGACCTCTGTAGCAATTCTGGCACCACTCATACGTTTATTTTCCAAAGACAACCTCTGGCTATGACGCTCAGCATGTGCACTCAACTTCTTTGTTCGACCATGGTGAGGCCTGTTCTGAGGGGAACCTGTCCTGTTAAACTGCTGTTTGGTCTTGGCCACCGTGCTGCAGCTTAGTTTCAGGGTCTTGGCAATCATCCTACAGCCTAGGCCATCTTTATGTAGAGCAACAATTCTTTTTTTCAGCTCCTCAGAGGGTTCTTTGCCATGAGGCGCCATGTTGAACTTTCAGTGACCAGTATGAGAGAGTGAGAGCGATAACAACAAATTGAACACACCTGCTTCCCATTCACACCCGAGACCTTGTAACACTAATGAGTCACATGACACCAGGAGGGAGAATGGCTAATTGGGCCCAATTTGGACATTTTCACTTAGGGGTGTACTCACTTTTGTTGCCAGCGGCTTAGACATTAATGGCTGTGTGTTGAGTTATTTTGAGGGGACAGCAAATTTACACTGTTATACAAGCTGTACACTCACTACTTTACATTGTAGCAAAGTGTCATTTCTTCAGTGTTGTCACATGAAAAGATAGAATAAAATACTTACAAAAATGTGAGGGGTGTACTCACTTTTGTGAGATACTGTGTGTGTGTGTGTGTGTGTGTGTGTGTATATATATATATATATATATATATATATATATATATATATATATATATATATATATACCGTGTGTGTGTGTGTGTGTGTATGTGTATGTGTGTATATATATATATACATTTAAACACACACAGGCATGTGTGTTTGAGCTTTGGGGTGAAATAGGCTGTGCACATCTTATGGTCATCTAACTTGCATTTATGATGCATCATTGTGGTATGTCCATCACTCATGATGGAGTTGTATAAGAAACCTTGGATTGATTTGCTTCCTACAAGAATTTCTAACATCTGAGACACAATCCAGTTCACACGGCACCATTGTAACTAAGAAATAGGGATGAGCTTCGAGTCAAACTCATGTTCGACTCAAACATTGCCTGTTCAGCGAACAATTTGAGGTGTTCGCGGCAAATTCGAAAAGCCGCGGAACACCCTGTAAAAGTCTATGGGAGAAATCTAAAGTGCTAATTTTAAAGGCTTATATATGCATGTTATTGTCATAAAAAGTGTTTGGGGACCCGGGTCCTGCCCCAGGGGACATGTATCAATGCAAAAAAAAGTTTTAAAAATTAAAGTTTTTTCAGGAGCAGTGATTTTAATAATGCTTAAAGTGAAACAATAAAAGTGTAATATTCCTTGAAATTTCATACCTGGGGGGTGTCTATAGTATGCCTGTGAAGGGGCGCATGTTTCCCGTGCTTAGAACTGTCCCTGCACAAAGTGTAATTTTTGCAAGAAAAAGAGCTATTTAAAATCACTCGCGGCTAATGAATTGTCGGCTCCCGTAATACAGACAACAGTCATTGATAAAAAAAATTGCGTGGGGTTCCCCCAAAATTCAATTACCAGGCTCTTCAGGTCTGGTATGGATATTAAGGGGAACCCCGGGTCAAATAAAAAAAAATAAATGACGTGGGGTTCCCCCTAAATATCCATACCAGACCTGAAGGGTCTGGTATGGATTTTAAGGATAACCCTGCGCCCCAAAAAAAATGGCGTGGGGGTCCCCCTCAAAATCCATACCAGTTCCTTATCCGAGCACGCAACCTGGCAGGCCGCAGGAAAAGAGGGGGGATGAGTGAGTGCCCCCCCCCCTCCTGAACCGTACCAGGTCACATGCCCTTAACATTGGGAGGATGCTTTGGGGGTCTGTGACCCCTCAAAGCACCATGTCCCCATGTTGATGAGGACAAGGGCCTCATCCCCACAACCCTTGCCCGGTGGTTGTGGGGGTCTGCAGGGGCGGGGGGCTTACCTGTTTGAAATGGTAAGGGGGTACTTTTGTACCCCCTACCAATTCACAAAGAAAACCGGCAACCAGTTGTTTTCTTCAAATTCTGACCTCAGAATTAGAGCTGGACTTGTCATTGGTTACTATGTCCAACCCTGTTTTCTCTGTTCACTATGTGAAGCAGTCTTACATTTTTTAGCGTTGCCAAGACCCGTTGTTTGCTTTTATCGGCCACTAAGCATTTTTATAAGCATGAAGCTCTAACAGAGACTTTATTATACAGTAAATGTTTCCACATTTTGTGTACACATAATGATGGGTCTCTGAAGACCATGTGTTTTTTTTTTTTCTTAGCCTTTATTCATTTTATGGCTTTGCAAGCCGCCAGCCCTGCATTCTTGCGGCCCCTTATTATCCCATGCAATTAGCAGCTATTATGTCCCATAAGTTAAATAGAATGGCAGGGCAGACCCGCAGAATACACAGATTGTGGCAGAATTCATCCTGCCAGGCATTCTTCTGATATGGCTCCACTCGGTGGCCCAGTCACCTCGTCATTTTAACTCTCTTTGTCTGAAGTAAATGTGAACGCATCCTAATGTCTTTTGTTCTGCCAGGGACCAAAGAGTGCCAGCGTTGGGTAAACGGTCAATTCTTAAAGTGCTAATTCTTTCCAGCTGTCTTCTCTGTGTTTGACTGTAGCCGCGGTTCTACAGGTCAGCATGATTACCCTAAATCTGATTTCTAAATGGAAAAGTAGCCATACGGTAGCTGTGGCTCTATCTTTTTTTGTATTGTGTTGCTTAGATTTCATCTGTAAGGCAGAAAATCAGAGGCAGGCTGGTTAGGTTGGCACTAGCGGACTACATCCCTTTGGTCTTCCAAGTGTAGTAGAAAGAGCGACAAATTAAAAATCCTTATGCCCCGTACACACGGTCAGATTCTCCGACGGAAAATGTCCTATCGGATCTTGTTGTCGGAAATTCCGACCGTGTGTGGGCTCCATCGGACTTTTTCCGTCGGAATTTCTGACGGAAAAAGTTTGAGATCCTGCTCTCAAATTTTCCAACAACCAAGTCCTATCGGACTTTTTCCGATCGTGTGTAGCGAATTCCGACGGACAAAGTGCCACGCATGCTCGGATCACATTACAAGACCAAAGCTATTGGCTACTAGCCTCTACGTAGTCCCGTCGTACATAACGAACATCACCACGTTCAGAATGATTGGATTTTCCGACAACTTTGTCCGACTGTGTGTATGCAACACCAGTGTCGGACATAATCCATCGGAAAAAATCTGATGGATTTTGTGGTCGGATTTTCCAACCGTGTGTATGGGGCATTAGGAGTACAGAGTCTTTATTGTTTAACTGGTGACAACAAGCAGGGGAAAGGACAGTCCAGACATTTCAGGAGCCACACAATCCCTGTGGCCCCAAAAATGCATTGGCTGTTCTTTGTCTTGCTTGTAAATAATAGACCTTGATCTTCTAAGGATTTTTTATTTGGAGCTCTTCTTGACCTATTACACTTGAGTTTCTCAATTTGGGTAAATGTCTCCTGGTATCTTTGTGTTGAACTGCCAAATACAGACCAGTTGGGCTCAGGTAGTGACATTGCCCACACATTGATGACCTTTGAAAATCTGTGTCCGGCACCCCTCTACCAATCCGTGATGCGCCGGGGTCCTCTGGGTCACGAATGTTCCAGAGTGCGCACCCCCTGCAAGATTCTGGGAGGACGTCCCACAGACGTCCACCCAGAATAAGCCGACCACGCTGTAGCCGTCTTTCGGCTATGGCCTGGTTGGCATGTGGTTAAGGGGGCATGGCAAGGGGTATGTCCTATGCCTGCATACTTTTGCTGATAGGTGTCCCTCATTCCCATCTCAAAAATCTGGGAGGTGTGGGTGAGGTGGTATTTTTTTCCAGTATTTTCCAACACAGGTAGAAACAAAAATTCAAAATCCAGCACTTGTGCCACTATCCAGCGTAGAGAAATTGTCAAAAAATGTGGCTTCTTTTAACACAACGAGCTGTTTTTTTCTACCAATATTATAATGCGGTTATGTTATGTAGCCACTTATGTTATGTAGCCACTTTAGATTAAAGCCATGCATAGCAGAGTTATTTAACCACAATGATATTCCTATAATTAGAGGCAGTTCTATTGGGAAGCGATCGCCCATGCACATGGCTGAGGCTCACGAGAAGGCTGACACCACGGCTTCCAGCGGCATCAACACAAATCTCGCGTCTGGTGACGGCTAAGTCGGCCTGACTGAAATGTGGAGTGCATTTGCCCTTCAAACAAAGCTGCATGATGGCCGAGGCGTACGCTAGGACGGAGTTTATTAGGCAGCGCTGTGCTGTCGGGCAGGGGTTGTTAAGCTGTATTACGCTATTACCAAGGTTGTTAAGCAGTATGGGGAAGGAAGGCCTTTATTTGCCATCCCATGCTATACGATAGAGTGTATTAAGCAGTGTGATACTAGAAACTAGTTTATTAAGCATTGCTGTGCTATTGTTAAGCCGTATTGTGCAGTGGCCAAGTTTGAGGAGCGTTGCCTTTCTATACAGAGGAGAGTTTATTAAGCAGTTTTGTGATATAGTTATTAAAGCGTAACTATAGTTAAATTAAACAGCTCAATGGTGCTGCAGAATGAATGGCAGGCTTTCTATTTTTATATGGGCAGGTAAAGAGAACCCATCGGAGTTTTTGTTAACCAGTAAGGTTCATGGCTTCTAGGGCACTGTACACTCCATCGAAGGGCAGTATGTCTTTACCAGGGCAGATTTATATTTTTTGATCCCTCTATTCCAACTGTCTGGTGTCGCCCCTACCCTCTATTCCAACTGTCTGGTGTCGCCCCTACCCTCTATTCCAACTGTCTGGTGTCGCCCCTACCCTCTATTCCAACTGTCTGGTGTCGCCCCTACCCTCTATTCCAACTGTCTGGTGTCGCCCCTACCCTCTACTCCAACTGTCTGGTGTCGCCCCTACCCTCTACTCCAACTGTCTGGTGTCGCCCCTACCCTCTATTCCAACTGTCTGGTGTCGCCCCTACCCTCTGATTTCAGTCTTAAAGTAGTTGAAAACCCTTACAGACCACTTTTAGCTACCGGCAACGTTGTATCCTGGCCTAGGCCGACAAGGCCCAGGCCTAGGGCAGCACTTTGCAGGGGGGCAGCACGGAAGGAGTCCCCGCCGGCTTGTGCGGTTAGTGTAGCGCCAGTCTTATGGGGCGGACTGGGCTGAGAGGCAAATAAGTCTAGTGCCACCATAAGGCGGCCGCACTGCTCTCTTGGGGGGGGGGGGGGGGCGCCACTTCTAATTATGACTGTTCTATCATCCTGGACCACAAACCTTCCTCGCTGTGCTATAGGTTTTCTGCTGCACCATTGGCATGGTTATATCTTCTTAGTCCTCTCCATAAAATTATCAGAAATTTGTGCTTAAAGTAGAACTATAGGATACACTTTTTTTTTTTAATTTAAAATTTTGGAAAGAGTAAGGCCCCTTTCACACTGGGGCGGGGCGGGCGTCAGCGGTAAAGCAGCGATATATTAACGCTGCTTTACCCAGAAGTTACCCCCGGGAGTGATGTGTACGGGCACCGCAGCGAGGGCTTTGATCTAGCTCATTATGTCTTTGTCTTGCAGGTGTTATTTATTAATTTTTTTCAAAGTGGGTTTACAACCACTTTAAAGTGATTGTAAACCTCTAAAATGAAAAATGAACAAAGCATATCCATCTACTATTGTGTCCTAGCCTAAATCCAACACACCTAGCGTGGTTCTTTCTGCTACTGTATCTCTTAACTCTGCTATCCGAATGAGTCAATTCTGACAGCGACCCTAAAGCCTCGTATACACGATCGGATTGTTGGCCAACAAAGCGTCAGACTTTTGTCCGAAGGCCGTGTGTCGGGATCTTGTCTTGCATACAAAGGGCACACAATTGTCGGCCAACAAACACGAACGTAGTGATGTACTATGAGGAATTTCAGCTCTTGAGCGCCACCCTTTGGGCACCTTCTGCTAATGTTGTGTTTTGGTGAGCATTGATTCTGAGCATGCGTGTTTGGACTTTTGTGTGACGGACTTGTGTACAGACGATAGGAAAATCTGACAACAGAGTGCTGTCCGCCAAAAATTTACTAGCCTGTCATCCAACATTTGTTAGCCGAAAGTTGGACAACAATTGTCTGATGGAGCGTACTAACGGTCGGATTTTAGGCAAACAGTCAACACACAATTCCATGCCGAAAATCCGATCGTGTGTACGAGGCTTTATGCTAGTTTACACTTGATTCAAAACAAGGCTTTAGACACGCTTTGTTAACCGCTTGCCGACCAGCTCCCATCATTATGCTGCGGTATACATGGTTGCACAAATTAGCCATAGGTGTAAGTCGGCCGCTTTAAGAACTCTAGGGTGCCCGCGACACGGGAGCCGATGCGTGTGCCCAGCGGCCGCTATGTCCACTGGCGACCCGTGATCACTCCTCAGAGAGCCTGAACGGGGATCTGTCAATGTAAACAGACAGATCCCCATTCGGACAGGGGAGTAGAGAGAGATCTTCTGTTCCTAGTGATCAGAAACAGCGACCTCTCTCCTCCTCCAGTCAGTCCCCTTCCCCCACAGTTAGAAACACCTCCGCGGGGAACACTTAACCCCTTGATTGCCCCCTAGTGTTAACCCTTTCCCTGCTGGTGTCATTTAAGAAGTAATCTGTTGATATTTTTAGCTCTGATCACTGTATATAAAAATGTCCGCCGCAATCCCGCTAAAAATCGCTGATCATCGCCATTACTAGTAAAACAAAAAAAATTATAATAAAAATGTCATAAATCTATCCCCTATTTTGTAGACGCTATAACTTTTGCGCAAACTAATATACGCTTATTGCGATTTTTCTACCAAAAATATGTAGAAGAATACATATCGGCCTAAACTGAGGAAGAAATATGTTTTTTTTATTTATTTTTTGGGATATTTATTATAGCAAAAAGTAAAAAATATTGTGTTTTTTTCAAAATTGTCACAATTTTTTGTATATAGCGCAAAAAAAAAAAAAAAAACAGCAGAGGTGATCAAATACCATCAAAAGAAAGCTCTATTTGTGGGGAAAGAAAGACATACATTTTGTTTGTGTACAATGTCGCACGACCGCGCAATTGTCGTTTAAAGCGATGCAGTGCTGTATCACAAAAAATGGCCTGGTCCTTAAGGGGGCAAATCCTTCCAGTCCTTAAGTGGTTAAAGCTCTCTGAATGCCAGTCAAAGCTCCTGTCGCTAAAAAAAAGGTTAGCTTACAGTCCTGTTTACACCTTGCTTTTGCTTTGCCTTGCTTCGCTTCAAAAATGATACCCTATGTCGCTTTAGTGCTGCTTCAAAGCGTCTTCAAAGCCTCCACAGAAGTCTATGACAGCTCGCTTGAAGCCCCACCGAAGCACCACTGAAGCATCAAAAAAGCATGTTGAAGCGGTAGGCGCTTTAAAGCAGAGTTTTACCCAGCCGCTACAAAAAGTGACACACTCACCTGTCCCACGGTCCAGCGATGTGGGCACACGAAGCCTCGCTCCTCTCCCCCTCCTCTCCATGGCGCCGGCATTCTAACTGGGGGCACCCAGCTGTGGCTTCACAGCCGGGTGCGCACGCGTAAGCCGCGCTGTGAATGGCCGGGCAATCTTCTGGGACCTGTGACGTGTTGGAGGGAGGGGGGACAGGTGAACTTCCTTCCGGTGCCGCGGAGCCAGAGGAGGAAGTGGGAGCTTGGTGCCCTTAAAAACTCTCCCCCTAAAAAATGACATGCCAAATGTGGCATGTCTGGGGGTCACCATCACTTAAAGCTGAAGTTCCATTTTTGGGTGGAACTCCGCTTTAATGTGTGTTGAAGCTGAAGCAAGTGTAAATAAGCCCTTAAAATTGATGGTGCGCCGCTCATTAACACTTGCTTTGATTCAACACACATTAAAGGGCCTACTGCTTCAACATGCTTTTTTAATGTGTGTTTGATGCTTCAGGGGTGCTTTGACGATGCTTCGGTGGTGCTTGGATGATGCTTTTTCAAAGCTTAATTGAAGCTTGCAGATATCCTGCAATACCTTTAAAACAAAGCAAAGCTAAAGCTGTAGGTGCTTCAAGCAAGCTTTGTCATAGACTTCTATGGAGGCTTTGAAGACGCTTTGAAGCACCACTAAAGCGACATGAAGTAAATGTTTTTGAAGCGAAGCCAAAGCAAAAGCAAGGGGTAAACAGGACTGTAAGCTAACCATTTTATTTAGTTAACAGGTGCTTTGACTGGCGTTCAGAGAGCTTTAAAAAAGCATGTCCGAAGCCTTGCTTTGAAGCAAGTGTAAACTAGCCCTAAGTGAAAATGCTTCTGGCTTTGCTGTTTCCCTCTGTGCATCGGGTGCCAGCATGGGTAAGCTTATCCAGAAAGCCCCTTGTATTTAGTTTGGAACCACCGCACACCGAGCAGCTCAGTGCCTGGGATGTAAGACCCAGGAGCCCGCTCCTCCTGATGGCTACGCCCTCTAACATGTTTTGTCCCACCCACAAGGCTTACTCGTAGAGGCCAGGAAGAGCTGGAGCTTCCTACATCTGAGGCACGTTGAGCTACTCAGTGTGCAGCAGTTCCTATTGAAATATACGTTACTTCTGACAGGTTATGCCGACAACACGGATTCCTGGGGACAGCCGCCCTCACCCTGCCCCAGCACACAGCAGGTGATTGACAGCCTCAGCTGTGCATGTTTCCCTATGAGACTGTAGAGGAGGAGTGTCCTTTCCCTTCACTCAGGTCTCAGATTACACTCGGCTCACTGCTGTGTGCTGTGCAGTGTGTGACATCAGATCCCCGCCCCCTGCATTCTGGAGCCTAGAAATGCTGTCTAAATTCTGTACTTTGGCTGTAGAGGAACCGGTACTTATGTAGGAGGATTTGTTTCATCTGTGTATTACCTGAGCCAGTCACTTCACTGGGTATATGTACGGTTGTATAACCACTTTAAAGTTGCTGCCTTAAAGAAGATAGCCGTACAATTTCTCTTGGATGTTGTATTGGCGCGTCTGTGAAGGCATTTATCCAGAGCATGGTATAGCCGGCAGTAGTTGGACACTCAACTGGACTTGTTTTGTAATGTTGAGGAGCAGTGGTGGCTGGTGGTAATTTTTATTTGGGGGAGGGGCTCGCCAAACAGTGCACCCCCCGATCCGGAGCACTTACTCCATGGCGGACAGCGCTTAACCCAGGCAACAGGAGGTGGGCATTACGGGCGGCGGGAATCATGGCGGCTTCCATCTCCTCGGCGGCCAATCGGAATGCTTCTCCTTTCGCCCAATCGGGAAACGGGTCTCAGACCCACTTCTTGATTGGCCGGGAGGAGAATCGGTGTGAAAATAGCGCAACTGGGTGGGCTCGGTTTGCAGTGCTCTGCGACCTGAGCCCACCCTTTTTTGAAGCCTATTAGAGCCTCTAGCTCTAATCGCATGCTTCAAAACCCCACCCATTGGAATTCATGCATTCGGCGTCCTGCATGGGGGCCAGGCACATGGATGGGGAGGCTCCCCTGTTGAAGATGTTTCCTAGCTTCTCAAAGCTTCATTTTCAATGTATGTCAGGAACCAACCAATACCTAAGTATTTATAGCCACGCTTTAAAACAACTTAATCCAATCACCATGGAATATGGAGATATTAATTGTTCAGAACAGGACGGGGTGGGGGGGGGGGGGGGGGGGGGTGAAAGTTGTACAAGCACACTTTTCTGGCTACATAATCCCATTGTTTGGGTCAGGAAGCCTGCATAGGTGTTTAGTGTATCGTGCTGGGGGTAGAAATGTGAAAAAGGCATCATACGTGGAAGACCGATGGTGCTGAAGGCTCTCATACCTATTCAATGATAGATTTTAAACCCATTTTACAATGTAGATAGTGATGGGATATTTAAAATGTTACTGTTGACACTAGAACAGAAGGGTATGGTAAATCGTCCGACAAGGACACCCGTTCCATTGACTGCCATCTAACGGCTGCCTTCTGAAATTTGATCCATGGTGGGATTCTTTCAGACTGCAGTTGACGGGCGGTTTGCGGGCATTCAGGATGCAATACTGCTACCTCATGCATGCCTGTTTGATTCAGCGGGATTTCTTCTATCCCAATGAACTACCAAGCTGCAACCGCCATATCTGCATTTGGCACGAGGTTGCGGACACAGACTGCAACTTCAATTACTTGAATGACTTCAATAGTTTGACAGGCAGCGCCACCTGTCAGATTCAAAGTGTAAAAGGGGCTTTGTGGTTGGCTGATAATGGGGCCAAGAGCACAAGTCCCTACCCCAGCTCCTGTCCTGCTGAGGCTGAGCCCTCCGCCATATTGTGCCCCACTGTATGCCAGAGGCCTCCACTGGCCATCGAACCCTTATATTCAAAGGAAGGAATGTCCACAGATGCAAGTAAAATTGCTGTACGTTACTGATGGGATTCAGGGAATGGCATAACAGTCATTTCAACGTACATTCTGGAGTCACTTGACAATACATAGTCAATCACATTTAGTGGACGGTCCACAGTAGTCACATGGGAAAGCATATGCAGCACTTTTAGCAGCCATCTCCCTATACAGTCTCTCCTTCCACCCAGAGACATTAGTACTCACAGAACTGTTCTCTCTGTAGTCGTCTCTTCCATAGGTATACCCCTCCAAGGACCCTCCAGGCAAATAACCTCACTCGGGAACTCTTGGTCTTTTTAATTCTGCCGTAACACCTCCATAAGGGTCAGAAAGTTGACAGATGGATCTCCTGGGAGCAGGTCTAC
This sequence comes from Lithobates sylvaticus, assembly GCA_028564925.1. Classification (NCBI taxonomy): domain Eukaryota; kingdom Metazoa; phylum Chordata; class Amphibia; order Anura; family Ranidae; genus Lithobates; species Lithobates sylvaticus. The sequence goes on along the minus strand of CM053035.1, from coordinate 32,459,575 downwards.
ATTTCCTCAGCCACCTGCCCTGTCCAGGGCCTACACGTGCTGGTTACATCCACGTTGGTGTGGGATGTTTGGCTCCCTTGTGGACTCCTCCCTACCTGGCCTATGTGGTTGCTGCCTCACCCATGATATCACTGCAGGAGAGCTCTAACTAAAAGGAGCCTAGCACCTGATGACACTGTCTGCGGTATCCAGACACTATTCTGGCACAGAGCCACCTAGTGACAAACTAGCTAACTGTACCTGCCTACAAATGTGCCAAGATATAATTGTCGTACTTCTAAGCATCATGGCTTTGGCAATGTGTATTCATCCCTCTGCCCCCATGTATATTTGGGGGTGGCCACTAAAAATATGGATCAACCATCTGCTTTTGCCACCCCTCCACCACCAGCGTGAACTTGGCCTTAGAGTGGACTTTTGAAGAGTGTTTCTCACCTTGAGTAGTGCCTCCAAGACGTAAAGTAAACATCTCCAATGTTATACAAACCACCATTGGTTTTAACCATTCCCTACTCTATCCAAAATCCATTCCCTACTTTTTCCAAAGCGTAAAAAAAAAAAGTGTCTTTGGTTATACTGTATATTTAGATTTTTTTATTGAAAATCTCTAGAATATTAGAAGCACCTTTACCCAAATGAGAAAAAAGAAGTGGCCCTCTGCAAATGTCCTGAATTTTAAGGTACTGTATATACTCGAGTATAAGCCGAGTTTTTTCAGCACATTTTTTTGTGCTGAAAGTGCCCCCCTCGGCTTATACTCGAGTCAAACACTTTTCTGCAGCAGAGAATGAAATTTTCCAACCTGACTTTGCAGCCCCGTATCTCGGGGCCACTTGGTGCTAGGAACCACAAATGGTGTGCAACCCAAGTGGAGCCAACACTACAACATATCCAAATTTGGGGTTCCTAGCATTAAGTAGCCCCGAGATACGGGGCCCCAAAATCGGCTCAGAAAATGTCATTCTCTGCTGCAGAAAAGTGCTTCACATTTTCCGACCCGAATTTGGGGCCCCGTATCTCGGGGCCACTTGGTGCTAGGAACTCCAAATTTGGTATGCAAACCCAGTGGAACCAACACTACAACATATGCATTTGGGGTTCCTAGTACCAAGTGGACCCGAGATACAGGGCCCCAAATTCGGTCAACTGTGTCCATCTGCAGCAATGTCATTTCGGGACCCTTTGGGTGCAGCTAGGGGGCATCTAGGAACCCTTAAAGTGGAAGTAAACCCATCGATTTAACAGTTTAAAAAAAAAGGCATGCCGGGAATGCTAACTGCACGTTGGCTGTGCTCTCAACCAAACAGTCAAACCATCCAATGGCTGGTGTCATAACGGATCACATGTGCAGCACCGTGGCAGTTGAAGATTAAACAGAGTCAAAGATGGCAGCTTCCTTGGCTGAAAATGATAGGGGGGTTTACTTCCACTTTAACTACCAAGTTTGAAGTTCAGGGAACCTATGGCTGCAAATGGGCACAGTGAGACATGCAAATGGGCACAGTGAGGCTGCAAATGGGCATTGTTGACCCTCTTTTCCACTTACAGTAGCTGCGCATTTCTCACCCTAGGCTTATACTCGAATCAATACGTTTTCCCATTTTTTTTTGTGGTAAAATTAGGTGCCTTGGCTTATATTCAGGTCGGCCTATACTCGAGTATATACGGTAAATGACCTCTAGAACTTCTTGGAAGGCATAAAGAAGAATAGAGTAAAAAGCGGAATGTTCCTTTAACTGTGATTGCGTTTTTAAGTATGCATGTTTACGCTGGAAACATCCTGAAGGTAAGCTCTAATGTACTTATAAAATCCCACTTGGTAGGTTACCTTAATTAGACATGCAAATTCATCCACGGCAGAACCAAGCTGCCACGGACGGCCCCCGGCAAGCGATTCAGCTCTGCGGCTGCCAGATGAGCCGTTGTTAGCCCGGAGCCGTTGTGCGCTTGCACCATTGCACAACAGTGGAGGTAGATAATCTCCTGGGCATGTTGGGAGGTATGGCGGTTGCTCGGTAACGAAGCGGCCCTGTTGTTCACAGCCCATTACTGCCATGTGGGTAGCTGGCCTCCTGCAAACTAATTCATATTTCTAATTAAGGGGAGAGGTGGGGGACACTTTACTATATAAATGATGGTTTTTCTCTAGGCCGGGTGTACTAAGAAGTGTTGCACTAATGAAGATGCTTTGTTGAAGGAAACCTGAATATACGAGGAGCTTGTAGTCCTTCTTCTAGAAATTGCCGGTTGCCTCAGACTTGCAAACATTATTTTTACAGTCCATTCCAGGAATTTTTATTTTATTTACTTTTGTACTTTCTAAGTCTCTTTATTTATAACCCAAACTTTTTTGATTTGTTTTGGGTGGAGTAAGGAAGATTTTGAAGTCCCGTTAAGTTTTTATTGCTTTCTATGCTCCAGATAGATTGTTTCATCCACTAAAGTCCCACTGACAATGGTCACCTAAGTGGTGGGAGATCCAAAAATCTATGGTTATCACCAAAATGGTCCAAAAAGACAGAAAGAAAAATAACCTGGCAGGGGTTTTAACCCTTCCTTACTCTTTCCAAAACAACAATGTTGGCTATAATTATTTTAACCCCTTCACGGCAGCAGTACGAATTTATGCGTTGGTAGAGCAGGTGGACCTTAACACCCAGCCTACTGCATGGGCCCTGTCTTGTTCTGGGCTCTCCATTAGCACCCCCCCCCCCCCCCCCCCCCAGAACCGCCGTGACTGAGCTGTTACTGACAGCTCATGGTCAACTACTGACAGTTGTGAGCTGGTAGGTGTAGCTTCTGATATCACCACCATTGCCGTCTTAATGGCATCATGGGCCCCTGGGCACAGTAATGCACTGGGGCCCCTACCAGCTTGCCCCAATATACACACCTACTTTCAAGAAATAATGTATAAATAGCTGATAGAATTAAACATATATTCATTAGTACTTTCAATAAAATCGATTTTACAAAAGGAAAACATTCCATAAATCAAAGACTAGTCAGCACAAAGGGCACAATACAGGGGGGAATGCAGAAAGGCACAGTGCGGGGGGGGGGGGGGGGTCAGGAGGGCACAATACTAGGATCAGAAGGACCCAGTATAGGTTCTGGGATGCTTCCCGGAACACGATCATATCAGGACAGTTTAGTAAAAAGCATGACTGTCCCAGCAAATCCGGGACAGTTGGCAAGTATGATGCAATGAAAGATTATAGTGGGGCCCCTGGGCAGTGCCCAGGAGTGCCCTTGCATTAAGATGGCCCTGATCAGCACTATTCAGCCAATTACAGTGTGGCAAGTCCAGAAGTCAAGCCTACTGGCTCTGGGCATCACGGCCCATTTAAAATGCTCTCTGGCCAGCGTAAATGGGTTAAAGTGTATTTAAACCCTTTTCAGTATTTTTGGCATCAGGATATAGTGGATACTGGATATAGTTTTATTAAAGTGACCCATCAAAGTGAGTCCAAGAGTCACCAATGTGACATGATGTAGCACCCTGATGGTTAGGCAAGGTTTCTGGTAAATTTACCTGCCAGGTATAGTTGCCTTGGCCAATTGTTAGGAGATCAATTGATTCCACCCTAATTCTGGAATTGCTGCACTTCTCTCTTCTGTCACTAGATGGCTGGGTATCTGGTGACATTAGATAAGACAAGGGCATTGCAAGGACAGATTAGGAATAGATGGGGTATCTCAGCCAATGGGTAGGCATCTTCTTGGGTCCCTTGGCCTGCTGGGAGAGCCTATTTATTTGGGTGAGGTCAGGTGATCAGGGTTCTGTGCTACCGGGACAGCTGTCTGGGTGAATGTGTTGTGCTGCCCAAGGCTGCTAGACCAGAGCCTGAGGCCTATCCCAGGTACATCTGGCTGCTAGGCTGTCTAAGGGGCCTATCCAGAAGCAAGAGAGCAGCGCAGGGTTGGGACTGCTGCTTGCAGTCCAACCATAAGTGATGGTTCTGCCGGCCGGAGAACCTGTTGTAGTCAGGGGTAGAGGGGAAGATGTCGCCACTAAGGGACCGAACCACCTTATTACCAGGGACCACAGTGAGTAACTGAAGCAAGTACCGGAGCAGTATTCTCACCAACCGGAGATGGTGAAGAATCGGGAAACTACAGCAGGTGTCAAGCCAGGGACCCAGCCAGCGGAGGTGACGCTTGCAGAGCAGCCTTGTGTGCCAAGCCAGGGACCGAGCAGGCCAGTGGGATGAAGCTTGAGGAGTATCTGTGAGTGCCAAGCTAGGGACCCAGCAGGGACACGGGGGAGACGCTTGAGGAAGATACTCAGTGAGAAGGTTGGAAGAGGTCAGGAGATCCAGTGGCAGTGGATCAGCAAGTCTAGTGAGAGAGACTGGGAGCTCAGTGGAGTGAAGATGTAGAGGAAGTACAGAAGTTCCTTACAACTTGTGTTAGAAACTGGTATAAGACTGTTGTCGTAGGAGACAGCGATCCTACACATGCAGATGTGGTGTCTGGCTGGGGTGCCTTTCCCTGCATGGCTGTCTACCTATAGAAGTCTTGGAGTCTGCCAATTAACATTGCATCTACTAAAGGGTGTCCTGGCCCTAACCCTCTCTTCCACAGTTCTGTTCAAGAGAAAATGAATCTCTTAGCATTCAAGAAGCGTCTGGTGCCCATAACTCTATCTTGCATTACACCCACCATGCCTTGTAACCCACTCTATATAGAAGGATGTCAGCAGTCCCTAACTCTGCAGGTTCTCATTAGACCAAAGGGGACCGGGACCTTGCTACATAAGTGTAAACAAACCACCACCGATGATAAAGGTGTGCTCTTACCAGAGAGCCTATGACCCCCTATGCTTTTGTGTCTAGGATACTCCAACTCCTTTAAGGGATCCACATAAGGTAGATGAGAAATATAGCTCCAAATGGCCAGTGTGAGCAACGAATCCTCTCAATCCAATGGGGCCGCCCAATGAGCTCCAAGCAGCCAGTGTAAGCAATGAATCCTCTCAATCTAAGTTCAACATGCTTCACTCAGCCGCTCAGCTTCCCAGGTTCAATTGGCAATACCCAAAGTTAACATACTGCCTTTAAAGCTGGGAGAAACTCTAGGGAAAATTTAAACTTGCCTTTTGACCCCCCTCCCCAGTACTGGAATGGTTGAATGTTCATTTTTGCCTTGGGTATTATTAAAAAAAGCTGTTTTACTTACCTTATACATCACACGCAGACCCGCTCTTCTTTGTGTTACCAGTCCCACTTTATATTGACCGCTCTGACGTCGCAGGCACTCGTGACGTCATCACGTACAATGCAGTTTATAGAATATGTTATCCCAACATTTCGTATTCCTAATATGTTTAGATTGTATCAAATTTCTGTGTTATAAAGTATCCTGTTCTCTTTTTGTATGGATTCCTTTGTGTAAAATTTCTGGCAATCCTGCCAGTCCCTCTGCTTTCCCTTTTCAAAATGACCATGCTAGGCACGAGAACACATCTACTCCAGTGTGGTCAGTTTTCTGGCTGTGCAGGGAGCTCATCCGGCCTGTCCTCCAATGGTCAGACTTGTGCTGACACCCCCCCCCCCCCCCGGAACAGTCATTCACTGGAAAGATCAGTGTACTGCTGTTTCTCCACCTCCACCTCTCTATGCAACAGAACACAGAGATTATGTGATCACTTATAAAAAAAAAGAAAAAAAAAAGTATTATAATGTATAATAATTAATATATAATTATAATGTTTTTCTATTCTAAACTGGTTCTATTTGAAACTGAATGGTTTGTTGTACAAAGTGAGGGTTCACCTATACCTTAAAGTGGTTATAAAGGCTGAAGGTTTTTACCTTCATGCATTCATGCATGGCGGTAAAAAACCTGTGTGCTGCTCCACCCACAGCCCCTCCTCAATCCTGTGATGTGCGCGGGAGCCTCCGCTGCCGCAGGTCTCTCGCTCCTTGTTTGATGAAACATAAGAGCAGGAGCCATTGGCTCCAACTGCTGTCCATTACAGCCAATGAGGAGAGAGCGGAGGGCGGGGCCAAGCCGTAGAGCGGGATTCGATAGCGAGCACATACCAGTGCCCTCATAGCAAGTGGCTTACTATTGGGGCCACTGGTCAAGGGGGAGGAGCCAGGAGTGCCTGCGGGGGGGGACCCAAGAAGAAGAGGATCAGGGCTGCTGTGCAAAAACACTGCACAGAGCAGGTAAGTATACTTAGTTTTTTTTTTTTTTTTTTAAACTGAACCTTTAATATCACTTTAACTTTAGCCTATTTTCTTACCAAGCCAAACCAGCACTAGAGCCTAGAGAAAAGCCTAGTGATTCTGGTTATGGGATATATGGGATCACTGCTCACCCAACCAATGGCTTCCCACAATGTAGGGAATCTGTTTCTGTGCAACCAATTGCCAGGCCCCCATGTTACATGGGGGGGGGGGGGCGAGTGCCTAGTCACATTTATATGATTTTTGAAGAGCAACAATGGTGGACCATGCTAAGGACATTTTTTATTTTTATTTTTTCAAATAATAACTATTTTTTTTTTTTTTTACTTTTAAACACCAGTAAAGTCCTAAATTGTGCCAAAACACGAGTACAGGCGTTCTTGTAATGAAGCCATCATCCTCTGATTACATCTGGCAGTTTAAAAAATTAACTAGCTGGCTTTTAAATTGCCATTGCTCCGTTCCCATCGGCTTTAAAAATTGCCGTCCTGTAGTTCTTGGCTTTGTCAAATTTTGGAAGATGGCAGGACTGCTATCATGAAAAATAAAGAGGCCAGACGTTGCCAACCCCACCGTGTTCTGTTTACAGCTGTAAAATGTAAATCAGGCTCCACGACTGTCCTTGCCTGTCTTAGCGGATCAGTGCGGGGAAATGGAAAATGTTGTGTGACACTTCATACATAAGTATGGCTTGGACTCTTCTATGACCTGCCCTTGTGACTTGCTCCTCGAGGAGGAAAGCTTGGAAATTCTAATGGAGACGTTTGGACGGAAAAATAAGAGACCATAGAATCATCATTTTGGGCACCAGTTCACAAAAAAGGATATCGGGGAACCGCAGAAATTACAGGGAAGGGTAACCAAACTGATAGGAGGCATGGAGGAGCTCAGCTACCAGGAATATTAGGAGGGATATGATCATAAGTGGTCCATGTAGTGAACTTGGTGTTAAGTTATTCACCTTAACCACTTACAGACCGGAAGATTTTCCCCCTTAATGACCAGGCTGGTTCTTTTGCAATACGGCACTGCGTCGCTTTAACTGACAATTGCGAGGTCGTGCGACGCTGTACCCAAACAAAATGAAAGCGGGGTTCCACCCAAAAAATGGAACTTCTTGCCTTCCAACTCTTTACTTACACCTCTATATACTTCTTATTCTTTCTTCAATAGTAGGTTCCACCTACGCTGTTTATAACCCCCATATTGGGGAGACTATACAGAAAAAGGAAGGGACAGAGCCCACGGGACTACCACAACACGCCAACATTGCGTAATAGGTTTGAAGTTGCCATATAGTCCTCCACGCGAGTGGAGCTCTTCTATGTGTTGAAGGTATGATGACACCTTCAACACATAGAAGAGCTCCACTCGCGTGTAGGACTATACGGCAACTTCAAACATATTACGCAATCCCCCCCGATCTGTAGTTGAGTAAGGGGGAAACGATGATTGAACTTGGTACAACAACTGATTACCATAATGCTATTAGAACCCAACAGTACTGTTTTTTTTCAAATCTTTTATTTATTTCACAGGACAGGAGTAACACAAAAATACATCTTGTTTAAGAATACAGCAATATATGAAATTATAATGTCCCATCAAGCACCTAATATTCTTACTTTCCTCTATCTTGAGGACTACTACCTCAAATTGTATCCCAGTACCTCCTTGCCCTATACTTTTTTCTCCTATTTAACCAAACGTAAAAACCCAACACAAAAAAAAAAAAAAAAAAAAAAAGGGATCATACACATATATATATATATATATGTATATGTAAAATATATATATAGAGGGGGGGGGGGAAGCGGGAACCCCGAGCACACTCCCACCGAACTGCCCGTGCACCTACTTTTCCCTTTCTCCACGCATGCCTACTTAACTTGCCCTTATTTAGTCCACTACATCGCCTTCAAACAGAATCCGTCCCTCATCTGAAAATATATATATATTCCAGGGTGTCCATGTTTTAATATATTGTTCCTTTTGGTGTCGTTTCGTGAGAATTAATTCCTCCATTCTCTTAATTTCCTCCACTTTTTTAAACCACATACCGATAGTAGGCACCCGTGTAGATTTCCAGCATATGGGGATACATGATTTGGCAGCATTGAGAAGGTGGCAGAGCACTAGTCTTTTATATTTTTTGATGGGAATATTTGAGACATGAAGCAAGAAAAGTGCCGGATCGTATGGAATTGGAGCTTCCATCAATTTTTGGGCAATTTGATGTATCATTTTCCAGAAGTATTCCAGTTTTGGGCATGTCCAAAATATATGGAGAATTGTACCCTTATCTTCTTGGCATCTCCAGCATTGATCTGTCAGTAATGGGTAAATTCTATGTAGCTTTGCCGGAGTTTGGTACCATCGGGTCACAACTTTATAATTGGTCTCTTGTAAATTAGTGCTTATAGAGGTTCCATGTGTGAGGCTCATTATATTTTGTCGCTGTGATTCCGTGAACTTGTATCCCGTATCTGACTCCCAGTCCGTGAGACATTGTAGTTGATGGTCCTCGGATGGCCTTATCAGTAATTTGTATACCGCCGATAAGGTATGTCTTAATATCCCCACCTCCGAACACCACGTCTCAAATCTGGTAAGATTTGTACTGATAGTATCCGGAGCTGGTAATGACCGTAAGAAATCCATTAATTGGAGAGCTCTCCAGTAATCTAATCTAAATATATTTGTTCTATCCATGAGTTCTCGCATGGACGGCCATTTATTGTTCGACATAAAGTGTGAAAGCTGGAAATATCCATTTTGCCTCATTTTCTGGAAGACTGGGTCGTAGATTCCTGGAGGAAATAAAGGGTTCCCCAAGATTGGATAGACTAGCGAATACGCTGACGAGAGAGAGTATTTTCTAAATAAAGATTTACATATTCGTACCGTCACTCCCACTAATGGATGATCTTTTATATCCTTTAGTGTTGCCGCATTGCACCAAGGTGCCCTAGCAAGTATGATATTACTCTGGGACTGCTCCAAACTTGGCCACAGTTTAATTTCTTGGTGACGGTTCCAATCAATGAGCCTTGTTAAATGTACCGCCTGTTGATATTTCTTTATGTCTGGCACTGCCAGGCCTCCATGTATTTTTGAGAGTACCATTTGTTGTCTGTTCAGTCTAGGGCATTTATGGGCCCAGATAAAGTCAAAAAACAACTTAGCCACCTGGTCTAGAAATTTAGTGGGGATCGAGATCGGGAGAGCTTGAAGCGGGTACAAGAATTTAGGGAGTATACACATCTTAATAATGTTACATCTTCCGAGCCACGAGTGTAGTCCTGTTTTCCATTTGTCAATTAATGCCCGCGTTTCTCTTAACAGTGGTGGGAAGTTTAACTCGAATATTTTAGATATATTAGATGGTATATATGTCCCCAAATACTTTAAAGCTAATGTTGTCCATTTAAATTTAAAACTGTTATGAAAGTTTAGAAGCTCCGAATGTTTTATGCCCACTCCCATTGCCTCCGACTTATTAAAATTAATCTTCAAATTAGATAGAGTACCATACCTATTAAATTCACTAAGAAGCATCGGTAAGGAGATTATTGGGTTTGTAAGTGAGAACATCATATCATCCGCATATGCGGATATTTTCTGTTGGGTGCCCCCTATCGGCACTCCCCCGATATCCGGATTTAGCCGGATCGTACATAAGAATGGCTCCAGTGCCAGAGCAAATAGGAGTGGCGATAGGGGGCAGCCTTGTCTTGTTCCATTCTTAATTATAATGGGCTCTGACAGGACCCCATTAGCTCTAACTCGTGCTGTAGGTTCTGAGTATATTGAGCATATGCGGGCCATCATAACGTCTCCCATTCCTACATGCCTTAGCACTGCCATCATATATTGCCAATCGACCCTATCAAAAGCCTTTTCTGCGTCCGTTCCTATAAAGACACATGGGATTTGTTTCCTATTTACGACATGTAGTAGGTTTATCACCTTAGTTACATTGTCTCTGGCCTCCCGGGTGGGTACGAATCCAACCTGGTCCAGATGGATTAAGGCTGGGATGTACTCTTGAATTCTACCAGCTATAATTTTCGTTAGGATTTTCAGATCAGTGTTCAGAAGCGAGATTGGCCTATAGCTGCCACATGCTGTGGGATCTTTCCCCTCTTTATGGATCACTGCAATATAAGCCATAAGGGTATCTCGAGGGAGTTTCGTGTCCAGGCTCAGGTTATTAAAAAACTTCAGCATAAATTTACCGAGAGGGACTATTAAGGTTTTATAATAGGCAATGGTATACCCATCCGGGCCTGGCGCCTTTCCTTGTTTTATATATCCGATCGCTTTTTGGATCTCTTCTAGTGTAAATGGTTCATCCAATAATTTACTGACCTCAGATGTAAGTTTTGGCATTTGAGATTTCCTTAAGTATTCTTCTGTCTTAGCCAATAGAGGGGGCTCTTTCTGTAGATTATATAAGGCTGAGTAATACTTTTCGAACTCCTTCACAATATCTTTAGGAAGGGAGCATTTTTGTCCATTTGCCTTCACTATATGCGGTATATAATTCCCGAGAACCTGTTCTCTTAGAGTCCTAGCTAGTACCTTTCCACATTTATTGCCCGACTCGTATGATACCCTCCGACATATCTGATTTTGTGCTTTTGCTTTAAATAACATCAAGTCTACAATTTTTTTACGTAAGATTATTAATTCAGTCTCCAGTGTTGCTGTTTGAGCATGCTTATATTGTGCTTCCACTAGTTTTAATTCATTCAAGAGATAGGTCAGTTGCTTAGAGCGCTGTTTCTTTATACGAGAGCCATGCTTAATGAATATCCCCCTCATTACCGCCTTATGCGCCTCCCATACCATATTCATGTTACTATCCGGGGTATCGTTACTTCGAAAAAAAAACTCTAGTTCTCTAGTCACCTCTTCCATTACTTCCGTGTCCTGTAGTAGGCTCTCATTTAGCCTCCAGGTTCTTGTCCTCGAAACTAGATAGTCAGTTAATGCATATGATAGTTGAATTGGCGCATGGTCTGACCATGTAATCTGGTCAATTACTACCTCTCGAACCGCTTGCAATTGTGAATGAGGGATAAGAAAATAATCAATTCTAGAATATTGTTTATGTGGATTAGAATAAAAGGTATAATCCCTCTCAGCCGGGTGGAAAATATGCCATACGTCTATCAGCTGCGCCTTATGTAGCGCTCTGGAAATTCGTTTCCGTGCGCTAACCGGTATCGAGGATTTCCCTGAGGAGGTATCTTCAGACGGTATTAGTGGTATATTAAAATCACCACCAAGTATAAGTTGGCCCTTAGTGAATTCGTTCAGTAGATCTAGTGTTTGGGTAATGAATGTCTCCTGTTGAGAATTAGGTGCATATATACTAGCCAATGTTACCTCAATGCTGCCAATCATGCCTCTTAGGAAGAGATAACGTCCACTTAGGTCTGCTTTTTCCTCCACACATGTCCATGGTACCTTAGATGAGATTATTATCGACACCCCGCATGTTTTAGTGAAATTATTCGTAGAATGGTAAGCTACTGGGAAAAATCTGTTTTTTAAAATTGGTAACTTACTATCTTTGAAGTGCGTCTCCTGGATGAAGGCGATATCCGACTTCTTCCGGTATAGCTCTGCCATTAGCATACGTCTTTTTTCCGGGACGTTAAGTCCCTTAGCGTTCAATGAGAGTATGCTCACCGTCTCCATTTCCCGGTTCCACCCCCTCCCCCCCCAAAAAAAAAAAAAAAAAGATTTTAAACAATCAAGAAAAAAAATAAAAAAAATAAATAAAAAAAATAAAAAATAGAAAATTTGGCGAGATAGCCCACTTTTAGTGGGAGACAGTTCTGTTAGAACAGCAAAATTTTGCTAATTACGCTCTCCAGTTCCCGGCTGGTAAAGAGCGCTATCCTATGTGGGGGTGTAGTCAAAGAACGCCGAGCTCGGGCTCCTTGGCCTCCCCCAGCCCCCCCCCCCCCCCCCCCCACCCCCCCGCGAGGAGACAACTCTGATCCCCTTGAAATTTTGACATTCTGCATTTGTCATAATGCCACCGCCCCTACTCTTTTCTCTTATCATGCCTGATTATAAATCAACATAGTCCCCCCCCCCTATTATTTATTTCAAGATTTTCATAATTTACCCTGGCCCCCCTGTCCCTCACCCCCCCCCTTTCTGTGAGATACCTTGTGGAAGTTTTTAGAGGGTTTTATTCTTTATATCAATCCTATCTAGATATGAGTAACCTGACCCCAGGTCTTTATATTTAAATACTGCTAGATAAAAAAAAAAAAAAAAAAAAAAAAGAAAAGAAGGGGGAGAATAGAGACCTGATGTACTTCTTGTACTGAAGCCTCCCTCCCGTCCCTTTCCTATGATAGCATGTATTCACCTCTAGTATTGACCTAGAATAATTTTAGTACTATGTGTGCAATACCTTTCCCCCATTTATAGTGAGGGGGGCTAATTCCCCCCGGAGGGAAAAAAAAAAAAAAAAGTGAAAAGTGAAAAAGTGAAATCCCCCCATTTTATTGTGAGTGTACATAACTCCACGTCTCCACTCCCTGCTGGGGGGCTCAGGAGTAGAGATATCCTACTAGCAAAAAAAAAAAAAAAAGGAAGGAAAAAAAAAAATTAAAAAATTTACTCTGTGTATATATATACTATCATTAATAATCTCTACCAACCTGGTCTCTGGGTGGTAGTCTCCTATGCTAACCCATTAACCCTTCCCCAATTGTGTTCCACCTCGTGTGGATGTCCCCCTTCAGGTGCCCCTTATTTAGATTTTTACAACAACCCACCCTCCCCCCAAGTGATCTCTACTAACCCTATCACTGGTTAGTGGACTCCTATACTTTAGCCCTCTCACCATGTATCCCATCTTGTGTTAGTGCGCAAATTCCATTATCTCTCCTATTAATTTAATTAAACCTCTGCCCCTAGTGGTAAATTTTGGTGAATATATGTTTCTCATGGGTATCCATTTTGTCTATCTAAGATATCTCTGGGAGGGACGCATCTCTCAGATTTTGTTCATTATGGCGTCAGTATCTACCTATATACTTTACATATTTATTAATTTATTTCTCATCTCTCTAAGCCCCACCCCTTTTCCAATTAGTATTTACCATTCACTACATTTTTTGATCCTGGGGTCTTCTTTTTTTTCCCCCGTTACCCCTCTCCTCAAATCTTCCAGCCTCCTCAGTCTCCCTTAACATAGAGACCTCAGAGTTTATTTTACCCTCCGTAATGACATCCTAATTTTCATCCCTCTGTATTCCTCTATATTGGTTTACATATATTAGACAGGTTATTTCCGTTGCCTCTGTCTGCTATTACCATGGTATTCAACTACGGTTACATTGACCGGGGGGGGGGGGGGAACAAGGAAGAGGGGGAAGACGGGGTGGAAAGGAAAAAAAAAAAAAAACACAGGAATATAGGACATTTACTTGGCTCTTATTTTGATTTTAGTATGCTATGATATCCCTATTCTAAGAGCCACATGCCCAAAGAGAGAAAAAAAAAAAACCAAACCAGTCTCCCCCCCCCCCCATCAAAAAAAAAAAAAAAAAAAAAAAGGGGGGGCACCAAACGAAGATCCTAATCATAGTAAATATTAAACATTATTCCACAGTTATTCATTTCAGATCTCAAAGTGGGATTTATCCATCCCTGACTGTCCGCTGTACGTCGCCTGTCTCCTTTGTGGGTAGTCCTCTAGAGCCCCTTCTGGGTCCCTGTGTACGAGCCGGCTGGTTATTTTGTCTAGTAGATAAGCCCGGACGGGCCATCAATCTGGGGATATTCTGGAGCCAGTTCTGTACCTGTACTGGTTCTGCACCCAGAAAGGCATAAAGAGCTGGGAGATCGGTTGGTGAACATAGCGTATAGGATGATTGAGCTTTATGAAAAGTCACCGCCAATGGATATCTCCACCTATATGTAAAGTCCTGGCGTCTAGCTAACTCCAGAATCGGGCGTAACATAGCCCTCCTCTGCAACGTTGCTCTCGATATATCTGGTAGAATCCTCACCACCATCCCATCCAGTTCTAGGTCTCCATGCTCCCATGCTCTATTAAGGATAAGTTCTTTCTGCTGGTATCTATGCACTCTACAGAGGACGTCTCGTGGTCTATCTGACTCTGGGGACCTGGGGCCTGGGGTTCTGTGCACCCTGTCTAGCTCCAAAGAAGGTGGTATCGTTCCCAGAACTTTATGGAAAATCATCGTCACAGTCCCTACCAATGCTTCTGTTTCAATGGTCTCCGGGATTCCTCGCAAGCGCAAATTATTGCGACGGCTGCGATCTTCCAATTCCTCCAAATGTAACTGTATATTGTTAGTTGTGTCGATCTGTGAGGATTGAGAGTGTTCCAGGGCTGCTACTCTATTCTCTAGTAATGATCTTGAAGCCTCCGTATCTTCTACCCGGCCAGTGAGAGCCTGTATTTCTGACCTTACCTCCTTCATATCCCTGATATGGGCCTCTTCAATACGTGAAATCATAGCTTCAATATCGGCTTTTGTAGGGAGTGCTTGTATCAGGGACATTAGCTTACTCTCCATGTTACTCTGACTACTTGGGGGGCTCGCCATAGGCAACTTCAGAGTCTCTAAATGCTCAATAGGTTTATCAGAAGCAAAAGTATTGATAGGAGCAAAGGCGCACTCCTCAAGAGACAGTTCAATATTGTCCTTATTGCTATAGCCCCGTGAGGTTGCAACTGTACTTTTAATCTGGAGATGCTGCTGCTGCTCCCCCTCTAACAAGAGGAGATGCGGTGATGTAATAGGTATAATAATGCTCTCACCTGATCGCAGTCCACTCGAATTCTCTGTGAGGGCTTCTAAAGATATCGGGCGCTGCTCCGGAGAGGGAGCTACCAAGCGCCGTTCAGCTCCGTCTGCTCCAGATACACCGGTTTCTGTTCTAGGCGGCGTGTATTGCTTGTGTTGCTGATCTAGCGGGGGAGGAGAAAAAACTGCCACTCCAGCTGGGGGCCGAGTGGTCACGTTATCTGCTTTGAATCTGCCCAGTGATGTAGCTTCCCTGCTCGAGTCTCTGCAACGGCGCTGATCTATGTCAGGATCAGAAGGGATGGTCCGTGATCCGCCGTCCGTGCTGAGTCTGTCGGGAGCCGTTGCCACTACCTCCAAAATCCGGCGCTGTAGTTCAGGAGCCGGAGTGGCGGTATGTAGTCGGGATACCGATGTGATTGTTCCGCTGTCTATGCTGGCTCTGCGTGATGTTAAGTCCTCCGCTCCCGGTATCAGAGAGTGCGGTTCCCGTAAGTATTTCCTTATCCCACTCTGGGATGAACTATGAGATGTAGAGGGTTTTGTGGCTGATCTGGTCTTATATCTTTTGTTGGTGGTCATACCGCATTCAAACGCTGAATTGTCTCCTCACATACTGCGGGTTGGCCGGGGAAAGCCAGGAGCTCCTCTGATGTTCCTCCTCACTCAACCATCTTCGAGCCACACCCCACCCTCCTCCTCCCCAACAGTACTGTTAACTGATACATGACATTGTCTGACAAGTTTTTGTTGTATGAT
This sequence comes from Lithobates sylvaticus, assembly GCA_028564925.1. NCBI lineage: Eukaryota > Metazoa > Chordata > Amphibia > Anura > Ranidae > Lithobates > Lithobates sylvaticus. The sequence goes on along the minus strand of CM053035.1, from coordinate 32,443,809 downwards.
GGTTGCTTTTGTTAAATGTATGATTCTGTAACCTGCCGGTCCATGTGGGCTTCTTTCCCAATATAAATAATCAAGAAAAAAATTAAAAAATTGAACTTCTGCTTTAAGTGAAGGTACCCCCTAAGATGCCTCATTTGGCATGTCATTTTTTGGGGGGGGGGGCGGAAACCCTCTTTTTAGAGGGATCCGGCTCCCACTTCCTCCCGGGGCACCACAGCGCTGGAAGGAAGATCACCTCTACCCCCTCCCTCTCGGCAATCATCTGGGACACGTCACAGGTCCCAGATGATTGCCCGGCCAGTCACAGCGCGCAGCGCGTGCCCGCCTGTGAAGCCACAGCCGGGCGCCCAGAGAGGAGGGGGAGATGAGCGGGTCGCTGGACCCTGGGACAGGTAAGTGTCCGATTATTGAAAGTCAGCAGCTGCAGTATTTGTAGCTGCTGACTTTAAATTTTTTTTTTTTTACTTGGAACTCCACTTTAACGTCCCATTTTTTTTTTTTTTTTTTTTTTTAAACTTAATATTTTTTACTTTTTGATCTGATAAATTTTTCCAAAAAAAAAGAATTTCTTCATCAGTTTAGATAATTGTGTGGCCTCACCAAAAAAAAGTAAGTAAAAAAAATATACCTAATGTACCATCATCCAAGTTAAATGGAATAGAAATTTGGGAGTCTGGTCCCCAACCAGAACCCAACAAAAGAGGATGAGCATGTGGACTATCTCGGTACAGGTAAGATATGTAAACAAACAAATATATATGCAACAAACGTAAAAAAATATATAACAAAAATGTACTTGTACACAAACAACAACACTGATATCTAAAATTACAACTAGTTTCGCTGTAAACAGCTTCGTCAGGAAATACAGTAGATACATCTGAAAAGATATAAATATTACACGATAAGACAAAAAACATTTTTATATTTAGAAAACAATATAGATGGGGAAACAGAGATAACAGAATGTTTACCGCAGTGGGCTGCTTACCCCCAATCCAGCACCATCAGGGGACAAGGGCGAGCCGGTAGAGCCTCCCGTGGCGTCTGGGGGAGGCAAAAGCACAAGGAACAGGAGGCTGCTGTCTAGGTGGAATAAATAGAGTATGCTAAGTGGACAAGAAATTATGGGGAAAAAAACAGGCCATTATCAAAGGTCTATATTGTTTTCTAAATATAAAAAATTGTTTTTGTCTTATGTAATATTTATATCTTTTCAGATGTATCTACTGTATTTCCTGACGAAGCTGTTTACAGCGAAACTAGTTGAAATACTATACCATCAGTAATTTTAGATATCAATGTTGTTGTTTTGTGTACGAATAACTTTTTGTTATATTTTTTTTTACGTTTGTTGCATATATATTTGTTTGTTTACATATCTTACCTGTACCGAGATAGTCCACATGCTCCCCCACTTTTGTTGGGTTCTGGTTGGGAACCAGACTCCCAAACTTCATCAGTTTAGGCCGATACGTATTCTTCTACATATTTTTGGTAAAAAAAAAATCGCAATAAGCGTATATTGATTGGTTTGCGCAAAAATTATAGCGTCTACAAAATAGGGGATAGATTTATGGCATTTTTATTATTTTTTTTTTTTTACTAGTAATGGCGATAACGACTGTGACATTGCGGCGGACACTTTTGACACTTTTCTGGGACCACTGACATTTATGGCCCCACCCCCCTTTCTTCTCTTTGGCTCATGGGCTGAGATTGACAGCAGCAGGAGCCCATGGCGTTCCCGGAGACCTGAGGCGCTTGTGCACATTGCTGGATCGCAATGGGGCTCAAGTATTAGGGGGTGCTGGTGGAGGGCTGGTGCACAGAGAAGGTTTTTTTTACCTTCATGTATAGAATGCATGAAGGTTAAAATAAAATAAAATAAACCTGAGCCTTTAGAAACCACAATGTTATGAATATTCACCTATCACTATAATGATCCCTGGTGGTCCTGCCAGGAAGGTCCTTATTCAAGCAGTTCCTGTTCTAGGGTGACAACGCTCTGTTCCTGTCGCCCACTTGTACTCCTGCATTGTCACCCTGTTTTTTTTTTAATTCAGACAGTGCAGGCATGTTCTGCCATGGTCACCATTAGCAAGCCTGCCTTGAGCTGTGATATGCTGGCGTAGATCATAGGTTGGGTTTGATGGACTTGTCTTTTTTCGACCTCACCTACTATGTAACTATTAGGGCTGTTACTGATTAAAATTTTCGTGTTTCGATTAATCAATTTTCTTTTTTTAATCGATTAATTTCGATTAATTATAATGCACATACAGATCCAACTACTTTTAGCTCATCTCCTTGCATTGCAACTCTGCATTAGTCAGTGGTAAATGTGGTATACACTATATACAATCACCCGACACTAGTTAGTTTCCACAATCCATGACTTAACTTCACAGTTCACACAAATACGTTTTAAATTCAAACTGTAGCACTGACGTAAGTCATTTTTTTTACACAGTAGCGTTACAATCCCTCCACCTCCGGTCTAACTAATCACTCTCACCTTATGGCATGGACCCCTGTGCAAACAGGTGGTCATGCAAGTGGGTATCAAAAGGGTCAACACGGACCATAAACTTCTCTCACGTCTCCTTAGATCTCAGCAAGGACACCAGGTCATGGGTAGAAAGAAAAGATCTAAGTGCTCACCGCTTAAGTACAAGATAACATTTTTGTGTTCAAACACAAACTACTCACATAAAGATGATAAAAAACACAGCATGTAAAGCCGACAATCGTGTTAGTTCTGTAGGGCAGCAGCGGGTGACGTCATGCGTAGCTCCTCCCCCATACGCGTTACGTTCAATCAGAACCTCAACATCACCGGACTCCTCCCCCCCCCCTTCCCTTCGTTAGCAGACGGAGGCACTTGGGGAAGGGGGGAGGAGTCCAGTGACGTTGATGTCCGTGACGTCACCGGATCTCCGACGGAACTCCCTGAAGACCCGGAAGCCGACGGAGAGGTGAGTACCGATCAAAAGAATTTTGATCGATCAAAAAAATTTGCGATTAATCGAGGAATTAATCTTTAATTTCCCCAGCCCTAGTAACTATATGTAAGATCTCTTTATTTAAACATTTGTTTTTTTTAAATAAGTCTACTATAAATGACACGCCATTAACAGGAACATCATTTGTAATTCCAGGAAGGAATGTTTTCTATGCACTTTCCTTTTTGATTCTGCAAAAATGAAACAGCAAAGCTGGTTGGTTTGGGTGATGCACTTTGTCCTGCAGACCCTTTTGTAGACGAGGGCCTTTGAGAAGTTTGTGTTTTTATAAAAAAAAAGACTGTAGACTTCTTGTACAAGACACTGCGACAAGGGATCGCTTGCGAAGTACGTGGAACATTGTTTTGTTTGGCGCCGAGTGCAGCCTGTTATTCTGAGATGTAAAGAAATGGCTTATGAATTCCAAATCAAACACCCTTTCAGCAAGCTGGAGGGGGAAAGTAAATAAGGGAGTACAAGCGCAGAGAATATACAGAGGTGGTGCCATTGTTGGCAGTGAGTGCTGTGCTCTCCATGGTGCTGAACTCAAATGCATAAATTTGTAAGTGCAAGTAACCCAAAATAGGCTAAAGAACTACAGCACCACAAAAGGTCAGTCCTAAATTGGACCTATCACCAGCTATATCTTTTTTTTCATGCATACATCCTGGTTACGTAAAAGTGTATTTGTGTTTTTTATCTCTCGGAGATCACAGTTCTTCTCTGACAATGCCTTCATCTGCTTTCCTTATGAGGAGGATCGTGCCATCTTTGTTCAGGCATCATCCAGGGTCCGCTTCTGATTCCTATACTGAGATCCTGGCTCAGAGGTGACACAGTCATGTAAATCCAGGTGCCTGTGCAGTTCTTGGTTGTCAGACACAGATCCGCAGCCTGCTGTAAACTCTAAAGCCTCGTACACACGATCGGATTTTCCACAGACAAAACCGTGGACTTTTGCCTGAGGGCGTGTGCCTGGATTTTGTCTTGCATACAAACGGCAAGGAATTGCCAACAAACACGAACGTAGTGACGTACTACGTGTTTTTTCAGCTCTTTAGCGCCACCCTTTGGGCTCCTTCTGCTAATTTTGTGTTAATAGAAGTTTGGCGAGTGTTGATTCACGCTTTTCATTTCGCGTTTTTCATTTAGCGCTTTTTAGTTCGCGCTTTTCATTTCCTGCTTTTCAGTTCGTTTCTGAATGGCCGTTTGTCAACCAGACATGCTGCAGAATCAGAGGAGATAACGTGTTATTTATTATTGGCCTTGGAGTTATTGCTTTGACCCAAGTCCAGTCCAGGAACAGGATGAGGAGGAGTTCTTGGACCAAAAATTGGTTGCTTTATTACTCGTGACCAATTATGTCATATGCCTTTGCTGCGGGAGCTCCAAGAGAATAATCCGGATGATTTTTGGGAATTATCTCCGGATGACGGACCACGGCTTTCACCAACTCTTTTAATTGCTGACCCAATGGAAATCGCATTATTTTCTATGGTGCCCGTTCGCAATCATTGCAACTCAAGCATGGTGTGAAAAGGTTCCTATACTACTTTGGTGTGATTTCAGCACGATTTTGGCCCCATAGAATATGTGTCAGGACATGGATCACCTGCACTGCGCTTCCCAGAATGGAAGGTTGTAGTTTCGGCGTCTGCCAGCGGGTGTCTCCCAGCAGATCCCAGTAATCAGTTTCCACCTAATGCTGGCTGCTGGGAGGGTATTTAGGTCTTTCCCAACTAGTGCCTCTTGCTCCAGTGTTTTGCCATAGATCCTGATCTTGCTCTGTACCCAGGTGCCTTGTACCTGCTCTTCCTTGTTCCTGATCCCAGTTTTGGTACCTCCTTCCCATCTGCTCCCTGCACCTCCAGTTTTCCCTGCTTTTCTGTTCCCCATTTTGTATAAATTGTATATAGTTAGTTGTAGGCTTTCTGTTTGTTAGGTTGATTAGTTAGGTATTCTGTCACTGAGTTTATGGTTCATATCTTATATCTTTGTGGATGAATTTTGTTTCACTGCAAAGAAATCTCACTTTAAGCATAAAGTGGTCCCAAGCCTCCTGAGTGTCACTACACAGATTTGGCCATCTTGCCGCAAACCACTTAAACATAGCATCCCAGTTGCACTACATAATCGCACTGAAAGTCAGATCAAAATTGGATCGCAGCAGTGTGAACCTAGCCTTACCTTGTGACTTGCTGCAAAGTTAAAATTAGGAATGAGCTCAGGCATGCGGTTTCGGCCACAATTTTAGAAACCTGCACAGATGTCAATGTAAATCGCAAAAATTAGTACAGAAACTTCTTTTTAAAATTGGTGCGATGCAGCATCGCACCGCAGTCATCACGTGTCCCAGATGACTGACTGCGCCGAGGGGAAGTGATGTCACCAGCCCGGGCAATGAAGGAGGCAGACTACGAGGGACCCCCTAGCAACAGGCATTTAGAGGTGAGTAAAAAATGTATTTTTTTCCAATTATTTTTTTTTTTAGGAATTTTACAATTTTTTTTTTTTTTTTTTTTTAGGTGGAACCACTTTAATATTTTAAGTCTAAGCTCACTTTAAATTTGTTTGCAAGAGACCACAGATCTCACACTGCAGACAACAGCTATAAAGCTTTAGGGAAAGGAATTCCTAGGCACCCTCACATACAAGGAAGTACGTTGCTAATTTTCAGGATAAAATGTTCTAAGACATATTCAAATTTTGAGTTCAGGTCCACTTTAAATTCCATTTTCAATACTCGTTAGGCTGTGCCATTTTGGTTTTAAGCCCCATCCCTTCTGCAGAGGACCATTGTGAGTAGGGTTAGGTTGTGCAATGGTTTATGAGTGATGTGGTAAGTTTGTCATGCCTAAAGCCTCATACACACGATCGGACCGTGGACTTTTGTCCAAAGGGCGTTGGTCCCAAGTTGGTATTGCATACACACGATCGGACTTTTTAGGCAACAAACATGAACGTAGTGACGTTTCAACGTACTGACGACACTTCAAAAGAGGACGTTCAAATACTCCGGCGCCACCTTTGGTCAACTTCTATATTGTTGTCTGATCTTTTGCATTGGTTCTGAGCATGCGTGTTTGTACTTTGTACAAAAGTCCGTTGGTTTTGTGTACACACGGTCGGACTTTGGTCCATCGGACTTTTGTTGGCAGAAAGTTGGTCCAACAAAAGTCTGATGAAACCTGGAAAAAGTTGGTCCGATGGAGCGTACACACGGTCGGATGTTGGTCCAAAACAGCTAATTTGCATGTTGGTTGTCAAAAAGTCAGATCGTGTGTACGGGCCTTAACACTAACCTTGTATTGCTTCCATGATTAACAAATAGGGTGGAGGCACACCGGATTTAATGTGGCATTTCCCTGATATATGAAGATTCTTGTACTGCTTTTTCCTCCATGTTTCCATGTTTCTGCTTCCCAGCATTATATTTTCTACTACAGTATAGGGCAGTATAAAGTGATTCTGGTCTTGCACTACTGCTAAATGCAGTCTGTTTTATCTGCTGTCTGTTCTCAGATCTCTGTTACTGTCCCTTTTCTGATATTTTACAGGAATTAGAGCACCACTGACCATATATTTTGTTCTCGACAGGCCGACTGAGATCCTCTGGAGCCGCCTAAATGACTCATTACCAGAACGATCGCAGGTCCAGGGTGACCTCCTGACCATTCCTTCACTCAGTCTGCAGGATAATGGAACGTACAGCTGCCAGGTCTCCAACAAACATGGCCGTTCCTCAGACCAGTATGTGCTGGTGGTGTATGGTGAGTACAAAACAAATCTTCAAATTGCAGTACATGAGAAGTAAAAGCAATGGAGGAAAATAAAAGGTCCGTATTGCCCAACATGAAGCCAGTTTTCTGATTGGTTGCTTGCTTGCTTGCTATGGACCACACCTCTGATTCTTTACTTTCTTTATTCTTGGGAGAAGAATAAAACTTCTTTTGCAATGTATTTACTATGAAAAATGGGCTTAGTATCTAATTATATGGCATCCCTGGAAGGTGTGTCAGAGGCACCCGAACCCCAGTCCAGCTATGTATGCCTTTGACAAGCAAGGGGACAGGTCACTTGTTCCTGTACACGTTGTGCTGGGCTGTGCCCCCCTCTCACCATCACGCCTCCCTTTGGTTAGTGAGGCCATTGGATAGGAGTGGCAGAACATTATATACTTGAGTATAAGCTGACCCGAATATAAGCCGAGGCGCCTAATTTTACCACAAAAAACGGAAAAACGTATTGACTCGAGTATAAGCCTAGGGTGAGAGAAATGCGCAGCTACTGTAAGTGGAAAAAGAGGGTCAACAATGCCCATTTGCAGCCTCACTGTGCCCATTTGCAGCCATAGGTCCCCCTAACTTCAAACTTGGTAGTTAAGGGTTCCTAGATGCCCCCTAGCTGCAGCCAAAAAAAATTTGGGGTCTCTGGACCCAAAGGGTCTCGAAATTACATTGCTGCAGATGGACACAGTTGACCGAATTTGGGGCCCTGTATCTTGGGGCCACTTATTGCTAGGAACCCCAAATTTGGATATGTTGTAATGTTGGTTCCACTGGGTTTGCACACCAAATTGGTGTTCCTTGGGGCTCCTAGCATCAAGTTGCTCCGAGATACGGGGCCCCAAAGTCGGGTCGGAAAAATGTCATTCTCTGCTGCAGAAAAGTCCTTGACTCGCGTATAAGCCGAGGGGGGCACTTTCAGCACAAAAAAATGTGCTGAAAAACCTTGGCTTATACTCGAGTATATACGGTACTGTGATTATATATATATATATAATATAATCGATTGATAAAAATTGGTCAAAGATGACCACCAGCAATTAATGATTGGAAACTCACTTTGATCAGTGAATACATTTAAGCAAACAAAATTCCCATGTGACTTTAAAGAGATATGCTATGAGTATGATGCTATGAATAAGCACTAATTTTGGTGCGAAACGCGTCAGCTATTTTTGTGCACCCCTCATTGCCGTGGATTGTTTTATTTTGATGTGATCTTTTTGCAAATAAAAAGCACAGGATTTTAAGTTTTTCCCGGTGTGCGGCTGTCCAGAGTCTCTTTTCACCACTGCTTATTGACTTTAAAGAGATATGTCATACAAAAAGGTAAAAAAAAGTAACAAATTATATTCGATTTGATCAGCTACTTTGATTTAACTTAATGGCAGGTAGTCATCTTGGTCCTTTGATTTCTTGTTTGCTTTTAATGAATATTGGCCCAGTTGTCCTTTTGAATTCTTGTGGTCCAGTTTTTATTATTATTTAACATTTCCCTCACGCTCCTTGTTTCTTGTAGACCCTGGAGCGATCATTGAGGCTCAGACTCAAGTTCCCTATGCCATAATAGGTGGGATTTTGGCGCTTCTGGTCTTCCTGGTCATCTGTGTTCTGATTGTCATGGTTTGGTGCTCCGTCCGACAGAAAGGTGAGTGACTTTGTTCAGATGAAGATGGACTAGATACATGAATTGTTAGGACTTCTAGAGCAGGATGGCCAAATCTGTTTCTTATTCTGTAACATTAACAACAATAATACTGGCTCGTGGGAGGCCTCAATTTCACCAGAAGGGTATAATATGAGGCACATGGTTCCTACACTCCAAAGGTTTGCCCCCTAGCTGGAAAAAAAAAAAGTCTGGGGACATGGTTTTCCTGACAATACTTCCACTTGTGCGGACGCCATTGGGTGGATTTACTAAAACTGGAGCATGCAAATTTTGGTGTAGCTCTGCATAGAAACCAGTCAGCTTCTAGGTTTTACGGTCAAAGCTTAATTGAACAAGCTAAAGTTAGAAGCTGATTGGCTTCTGTGCCCAGCTGAACCACATTTTGCACTCTCCAGTTTTAGTAAATCAACCCCTGTGTAACTCAGCCACCCTACTACAGGGCGATCTGTCTCCATGTAGGACGTACCCAGGAAACTCAATCTCGTTGGTCATATTTAAGCTGCCACTACAACGGCCAACTCTCCAATAATTAGGCTAAACAGGGCATGGACAACTGAACCCCATTGTCGTTTCCTGGGGGTCCTAGCATTGTGTTGTTCCCCTCCATTACAGCATGTGTGATTGGCTGTCCTTAACTTGACAGCCCAGGGCCCAACAAAATGGCCCAGAGGGGTTCGCACATGCATCCATCCAAACACTTCTGGACTACATGCTGACCAATGCACACCCAAATTGGCAGATTTCTTATTCCTATAGCAATGGCAACTATCTCCTGATTTGTGCAACAAAATACATATGCAGCACATATGATGAGGAAACCCAACTACCTGCAAGCCTCACCTTACCAGTCCACTGGAACTACAAAGTTATTTCACCTGTCGGGCATTTTATACTTAAGAAAAGGCCTTTCAAAAAAAAGCCATTTTACTGCTCTGTTTTTGCAAAGAAATTTGTTTCACTGATTATTATTCCAATCCCATCACTCTGTCAATAGTGAGAAGCTCAATGGTTAGTAAATATTCACTAGACATGTGCACAACCAAAAAATTAGTATATTTTTGTTTCGTTTTTTTCGTTTCCGAAAAAAATTAGTTTATTTTCGTTTCGTTTTTTTCGTTTCTGTTGATTTGTAACGATTCGTAAATTCGTACGTCGTCGGTGTTCGTATTCGTAACGATTCGTATTTTCGTTAGTTATTTGTTCGTTGATTCGTTTTTTCGTTAGTTTAATTTTCGTTTATTCGTACATTCGTAACATTCGTAGATTCGTTATCGGAGCATAATTCATAATTTTATGTAATGTGTATGCTATTATTACATTTTAAGAGACATGGAAAATTACGAATCGAAAAAAAAAGTTACGAATGTACGAATTTTTTCGTTCAATCCATTCGAAGCACGTTAAGCAGCGCCATTGTAAGGGACACGGAAAATTACCAATTCAACAACAAAAAAAAAAGTTACGAATGTACGAATTTTTTCGTTCATTTTCATTTTCGTTGTTCCTGTTTTCGTTTTTCGGATTTTCTTCATTCGTACATTCCTTGTTTCTAATTTTGTTTTTTTCGGATTTTCGTTATTTTCGGATTCGTTCGATTCGTTAAAATTTTTAGCGAATCGTTCGTTCATTCGTACGAAAACGAATGAACGAAAATAACGAAAAAAAAAAACGAGAAACGAAACGAATTGCATATGTCTAATATTCACCGGAAAAGGGGATGGTGGATAATTGGGGCCTAGATCCAAAGTTACAGTAGTCAGGCCAATAGTAACCTGGATCAAAGGGGTACACCGAAGAAGCTCTTAGGAGTTCAAAACCTTTATTATTCAGCTGGTTGAACAGAAAAGACGACCAAAGATTTTGCCTTTGGCGCTCTCTATAACCAATTGTACTTGGATTTTTCAACCCAGGTGAATGTCCTCTCCTGAGTGGATCCCTGTCTTTGTGATGAGCTGCCAAATGCAATTGGGCTCAAGTAAACTTTGTCCACATTTTGATAACCTGTGAAAATCCACGTCTAGCATCCTTTTACTACTACCATTAAGATATATTTTAAAGTGATTGCAAATTCTATTATTTTTTTACATAACACGCATGTTATTCTTACCTGCTTGGCACAATGGTTTTGTACAGAGCATCCCTAATCCACCTCTTCTTGGGTCCCCTGTCACCTCCTCTTTGTGGTGTGCCACCATAGGAAGTCAGTTCCTATTCTGGCACACCTGCAGGCTCAATCCTGAGCCGTGCTGTCTGCGTCCAGTGACAGATAGTATGGCTTGGCCCCGTCCCTTGCTCCCTCGTAACAGGATTTGATTGACAGCAGCAGTAGCCAATGGCTCCCACTGCTATCAGTCTTTCCTGTATTCAGAGAGAGGGCAAAAAGAGCTGTGCTGGATCATGAATGGGCTCAGGTAAATATAAGGTGAGGCACTGCACACACAGAAGGTTTTTCTCACCTTAGTGGTTCTAAAGTCACAAGGTTTTCTTTATCTTAATGCATTCTATGCATTTGGATAAAAAAAAACTTCTGTGTGCAGCAGCCCCCCTAATGCTTACCTGAGCCCCAGCGATGTTACACGAGAGCCTTGGTCTCCCTCCTCATTGGCTGCGACAGCAGCAGGCACCATTGGCACCCGCTGCTGTCAATCAAAGTCAGTGAGCCTATTAGAAGAGAGAGGGGCGGGGCTGAGCCAAGGCTCTGTGTCTAAGTGGACACGCAGAGTAGGTGCTCGGCTCTGGCGCCCCCATATCAAGCTGCTTGCTGTGGGGGCAGGAGTGCCAGCGAGGGACCCGAGAAGAGGAGGATCAGGGTTGCTCTGTAAAAAAAAAACACTGGACAGAGCAGGTAAGTATGATATGTTTGTAATTTTTAAACCAAAAAAAAGACTTTAATATTACTTTAATGCAGAGAAGTCATTAAAGTGATTTTCCACCTTTTTTTTTAAATTAACAAACAAATCATACTTCCACTGTGCAGTTCTTTTTGCACCGAATGGCCCCGATCACTGTCTTCTGAGGTCCCCTGGTGGTGCTCGCAGCTCCTCCCCACATCAGTAAACCCCCTGGGAGAAGCGCTCTCCCTGGGGGTAACCTTGCGGGCACGCTCCCGAGTCCGGCATTCTGTGTCTATGCATGCAAATGCTGGACTCGGGAGCGCGCCCGCAAGGTTACCCCCAGAGAGAGCGCTTCTCCCAGGGGGTTTACCGATGCGGGGAGGAGCTGCGAGCACCGCCCCACGCGTCATTGGATTTGATTGACAGCAGCGGGAGCCAATGGTTGCACTGCTATAAATCTATCCAATCAAGAGCCACGAACCCCGGGCAAAGAGGAAGAGCGCATCTCCGCCGAGGGAACGAACGGGCTCAGGTGAGTAAAACTGGGGGGCTGGTCACTGTCAGAAGTTTTTTCACCTTAATGCACATAAATCAAAAACACGAGGGTATACAACCCCTTTAAGGTAAAAAACTTATATACCTTGACAACGACTTTAAAGGCTGAGATAGTAGGGAGGAGTTGACACAAGATAGCTGGCATGAAGGAGGGTGGGGGAGGGAGAGTGGTTAGGAAATGCATCCCCACACACAGTACAGCTATATTCCTTGATGTAAGTCACCCACCACGTACAACAAGGAATACAGTGCCATCTTCATTCCACCCCCAGCTTGCTGGAGAGTGACAGAGCAGCAGGAGACTGATGAGGCTCTCTCTCTATCCGTTCTCCTACTATCAGTCCATTACTTGTTGGCATATATATGAATGCAGCACCCCTGGCTCTTCCCCTCGCCCTACCCACAGAGGCGGCTCTAGGCTTTGTGAGGCCTTAGGCGAAACTTACACATGAGGCCCCACTCACACCCATAATAGGAAAAAATATACAAGCACACAGAAAAGAGGGTGAGATAAAGAGGGGGGGAGAGAGAGAATCAGTGATTGAGCACGGGCAAATTAGGAGGCCGCGAGGCCCCTGTGAGTGCGAGGCCTTAGGCGACTGCCTAATTTGCCTAATTAGAGAGCCGCCTCTGCCTACCCATACTGAATGCTGCTGAATAGAAGATTACATAAGTAAGTTTAAGGTAGTTACATTGTTTGCATCAAAAAAAAAAGTTCTGCATTAACCATGTGACTTTCTTGCAGGCTCATACCTGACTCATGAAGCAAGTGGACTGGATGAACATGGCGAAGCCCGAGAAGCATTTCTAAACGGAGGCGAGAACCACAAGCGAAAGGAGGAGTTTTTTATTTAAAAGGGAAACAAACAAACAAAAAAGACACAGAAGAAACAAATCCCAACACAGTATTAATAACCTGATTTTTTTTAATTTAATCTTTCCTTTTGGAGGGTGGGCAATGGGGAAGCAGAGAAAGTGTGGGGATAGGTAACCATAGAAGATGGGTAGAAGGGAAGACGGACTCAGCCTCTGCTGTAAGAGGATCAGCAGTGTCAACTTATTGCTGCGCCACCTACAGCTCAAGAGGGTCAATAACCGGGTGTAGAGATTGCTGAACTGAATGTGATGGGTGCAAGATTTAAGTGAGCATTGACTGTGGCCGTACTTAGGCTCTCTGGGGCAGTTGTATTATGTGCAAATGAAATGACTGGTGTCTAAATGTAGTTTTAAGGAACAGTAAATCTAAAACAGAGAAAAAGAGATTGTTTTACATGAAAGAGCTTCTAATGGCATTCCCAAAAAATGGTTGTAAAAATCCCCCCATACCTCCTTCAGATACAATATTTAAGCTGCTTTGCTGAGCACCCCTTTTGTCCTATGTGAGCTGCCATTTTGGGATGGCTTGAAAGTGGCAACCGCAATTTTCTTCTGTGTGATTACAGGACAGGAAGGCAATTTTGTTGCTGAAAAATATCTAACTCTCATCTCTATTTAAAAAAAAAAATCAAGTCTTTCATATTACCCACGTCTTTTATTAAAGACACTTTCATATAAACCAACCCGTCTTTTATGTTTCATGGCCCTCTAACAATAGTATTTTTCCATAGTGCACTCTTTGGCTTTGTACATACAGGTGTACATATGTGAATAAGCAAAGTCTACGGCAAGCTTTAACAAAGCTTCGGGCAACTTTATTAAAATTTAAAGCAAATTTCAGCTCCAGAAAGAGGATGGACACAGATCTTAATGGGAGTGCCTTCTGTGAATTTAAACAAGCTACTACTTTGTTTCCCCGGAAATAAGACCTAGCGTGATTGTCGGTGATGGCTGCAATATAAGCCCTACCCTGTTTCCCCAAAAATAAGCCCTACCCTGAAAATAAGACCTACAAGGACTTTAACTAGGGCTTTTTTGGGGTGGTAGGGCTTATATTGCAGCCATCACCGACAATCACGCTAGGTCTTATTTTTGGGGAAACAGGGTAGCGGGTTTCTGTAAGCTTTCAACAAGCTTTAAGTAGTAGTGCTGAAGCTTACAGAAGCCTGATATCAGATTGTTTAAAGTGACAGTCGGCACTCCCATTAAAGTGGACCTCCTAGGAATATTCATCTCTTAAAAATATTAATTGTGCCTAAGAAGTTGTCTTGAATTTGTATCAAAAATTAGCAGTGCACATCCTCTGCGTTCAACCCCCATTGCTGTATATTTGCAGTGAATATACGGAATTGCTCACGTGAACTTCTAGTCTTATCAAGATGTGCAATAAGATTTGATGATGTCACTATTGTGCAGGTCACTGTTCTCCTTGCTGGAGAGAAAGCTGTACCTTAGGATTTGCAGTGCATCTCCCTGCTTCTGCTTCATTCATATGTGGATCTGTATTTTCTGCATATCTCCTGCTGCTTCTTAAATAATTCCACACCATCCTGTAGGGTGGTGGCTCTGGCACGAAGAAGCAAAGCCCTGCCATCAAAAAGATAGATGCATTCACACAGAGACCGTGTAGAATAAAGCATTTACGTCCGTATTGGGGAAAAGATCAGCTGCAGGGAGACCACAGGCAATACTGCTTACCTCTTTTAGGCACAGCTTCCACACTTCTGGTCCTTTTTAATATTTGTGTTTAACCTCCACAAGTTGGGACTGAAGTTTCAACAAAGCTGTTTAAGGTTTGTCGAAAGCTTTGCAAATGCTTGGTATAAGATCTTGTTGTAAATGTTGGTATTTCACAAACTGAAAACTGTATGTACAAGGCCTAAAATGATCATTTTGTAAACATGCTAAAGGGTTAAAATATAAGAAAACAGCACCATTTTCTCCCAGCCTGAAATATGTGAATATGTTCAAACTCAGTAGTCATAGCTAAAGGAAGAAACAGAGCCATAGCTATGTGTGATGGGGGCCCATACCAAAACCATAACGAGGTCCATACAGAAACTATAATGGGGCCCCTTGTCTCTCTAATCTCAATAATGAAAGCAGTTATCTAGTTCAGTGGTTCTCAACCTCAGTCCTCAAGTACCCCCATCGGGCCATGTTTTGGGAACCTTCCTTAGATACAATAGCTCTTATCAATACTATGTCATTGATATTGATTTAAAGCAGCTGTGCAAACTAAAGGAAAACCTGAAAACATGGCCTGTTGGGGGTACTTGAGGACCGAGGTTGAGAACTACCGATCTAATGATACAAAATACAAATTGTTTGAAAGAACTTGTATAGAGGTTCCCAAATCTTAATTACATTCCTCCAAACCTCCAACTTTTAATAATTTCCCCCAAATGTATTTGCCACATGCTTTTGCTTCCTGCATTAATTAATGTATAGATTAACATCGTTCTGCCCCCCATAGCAGTTGCATAGGCTTTAGGTTTAGTTACACCCTTGGCAGTGGTGGTGGTAGAACTTGACAGTTGGGGCACAAATCCAGGTTTCTGGGGTCTTAGATCTGCAGTTAACGCTTCCTATAGACCAGTGGTTTTCAACTGCTGATATATAGGGGGCCTCAACTGCATCTCCCGAAAGCAATGAAGGGCCACATGTAATTTTTAGTATTTGTAATACTAACAAGACCATTGGTGGTGTTGGAAACCTGCTGCAGAAGACGTTAAAAACTGGGGACATATGTCCGAGACTGTAGAGATCACCGCCATTGCAGCTCCTTTGCAAAGCTGTGCTCCTACTATTGGAAACTAAGCAGCAAATACCAAAGGGTCACAGGTGGCCCTCAGGCTGCAGGTTAAACTCCAGGGCTATTAGTGGGGTCATAGAGTGCTAACTGCTAGTGTTTTGTGTTACATACACTCCCCAGCAGGCAGATAGTTTGTCTTTTTACCTAGGGATGAGAAATACTTTAAGTGATAGGTAGGGACACTGGTAGAAGGAAAAGGGCTGGTTAAAAGGGAGGAAGAAGAGAAAAGATGGGGAGTAAAAAAATTAAATTTGTGTAGGGTTGCAATCTGCAGCTTTTCACAATAGATGGGGGTACCCAAGGATTCCTTAGGTATTTTAGGACCCTAGCAACACCCCTGAGCCCTAGGGTAGATATACTGCTTTAGCAGAAACGAAAAAACAAAGGCCAAATCGGTAGCTCCTTATGATCTTTAAATCTGAGCATAGATGGATTAATATTTTGCCGGTTAAGCAGGGACCGGATGAATTTCGATCCATCTATGGCCATTCCTGTTAGAGAGAGGTCAATCTAATGATATGTACGTTTTTCGTTGCACCCGATTGGCTGATCGGAAAAAACAGAGTCATCGACGGCCAGCTTTAGGTCTTTTAGGATCCTAGCAATACCCCCAACCATTGGGTAGACTTATTACATAAGCTGCTACAAAAAAAGGCCAAAAAAGTAGCTCATCAGGATGCATTAGGTCTTTTAGGATCCTAGCAACATCCTTGACACCTTAGGTAAACCATACGACATGAGCAACTACAAAAAAAGCCAAAGAAGTTGCATTAGTATGCTTTAGGGATTCTATCAATACCCCTGACCCTTGAGTAGATATGCTACATGGGCAGCTACAAAAAAAGTAGCTCATCGGGATGCTAACAGCTAGTGAGGAGAGATCATCTTCAGCCATGCTGGACCCTGGTCATAATGAAGGTGAAAGACATTAGAAAACTGGTATTTATGAGGGAAGATGTAGTTGCATCCAATGACATTAAAGCCTGGTATAGTTAATAACACAAAGGCGGCACTGACAAGCCTTTGTTTTCGCAAGATGGGAACGCTTGGCCCCTCCTGGACATTCTGGACAGGCACCGGCGCTCCCGGTAATGACTTAACTGGGCAAGCCGGACATTCCGTCATTTGTGCCAGCCCAGGGCTCAGTATTAAGAGCATGATGTTTGTTTAATCGCCTTAATTAGGCAAAAATCAGCACAGCTTGGAGTCCCTAGCGAGGAAGGGCAGGCGGCGGGGGGAGCGAGTGCAGCCATAAGTTACAGCTTTAAACGGGAGAACGAGAGTGATTTGAGAAGCTGGGTTGAGGCGTTGTGAGCTCTGTGCATGAACCGGTTACCAGCCACTTACACCTGCCCAACCAGCCCTGCCGCCTATAGAGAACTTTTACAGTCATTGCACACCCGTATTTGTGCCGACGTTAATCCGCGCGGGGTCTGCTTGCAGTAATTAGTTACCATCTACTTTTAGACACTTAATTTTATCACTTGTGTCAAAATAAATGCAGCAATCAGCTGCTTACAGTAGCAATCTCGAGCGTTCAGCGGGACCGAGAGAACACCCAAATGTTTCTGCCAGAGGAGCAAGTTAAAGTAATTATGTGGGAAAGCTGTGCCGAGCCACATCATTTCACTTAATGCTTCTGACTCATTGGGGGCTGTTAAAGATGTGATTTTGTACTTCTTTCTTTTTGTTCTCTTTTGCCAAAAAAAAAAAGGTTTTTAAAGCTGAACTCCAGACAGGCGGCTAAAAACATGGTTGAATTTTTTTAAAACTGTCTTAGCTGCCAAAATTAGTGAAATTTTGGTCAGCTAATCATGTGATCCAGGTATACCTCCCAGCAAGCATAGCCAGGTCTCTGACGTCTCCTTCAGTTTGCCAGTACAGCTCAGTGTAAAGTAGACATGGGAGCCGTCAAAAAATTTGTTTAGTTTCATTCCGTTCCGTTTCGTATAAAAAAACAATTGTAATTCGTGTACGAAATTGAATTCGGATTCGTACGAATCGTTACGAATATCGACACTCTACGAATAATAACAAATTATCCGAAAACGTATTAACGTTACATAACACAAGTCTATTGTCTATTGTTCACCAATCACTCAGAGGAAGTACGAAATCCGAAATTTAGTTTACGAATACGAAATTTCGTACTTCCTCTGAGTGATTGGTGAACAATAGACAATAGACTTGTGTTATGGAACGTTAATACGTTTTCGGATAATTCGTTATTATTCGTAGAGTGTCGATATTCATTATACTGAATGTCAAATTCATTCGAATCATTCGTTATATCCGCTATAATTTCTTTCATATTAGTTGAAATTCATAATTTGGTAGTTTGGATTCGGATAATTTGGATCCGAAATTCGTAAACGAAATTTTGTATTTCGTACAGAATTCGTAAAAATTTGTAATTTCCGATTCGTACGAAACTAATCGCACATGTCTAGTGTAAAGACTCTCCTTCAGCAATGGGATTGGACAATGAAGGAGCATCACTAAACTGATGAGGTCATCACTCTCTTTGTTGTGTTCGGTTGACGAGACTGTGCAATGGCCCAATTGGTTCACAGTACTGCCGCTCCCTCTCCTAGTCCAAGTTCTGAATTACGGGAAGCTAATATAAAGACAAATTTAGGTAGCTGTATATTAACTGCATCATGCCCACTGCCATGGGAGAAATTTGGAGTCTGGCAATGCCGAGATCACCTTAAAATCCAAGTTTCCTCTCCGATATGCTGACCTTTTAGGCTTCAGTACTTTTTTTCACTGAACAAATATGCAGATAAGGTCTTCTGACTTTTCTGATCGGCATACTTGCTCATTAACTCAAAGTACTAAGGCCAAGACACCAGCTTAACAGATAGGCAACCAGCATTTAAAAATGGGGTCAGCAATGAAGGCGCCCATTATTAATGGCAGGCTTTCAATGAGATTACAAATTTTCAGTTATGTATTATTTAAAATAAACTTGTCTGGAGGGGTAAAGGGTAGCAATATATGCAGGTTTCAGGGCCAACAACCACCATCCTTGCTAATGAGCCAATGACCTAGAAGGATGCAATCAAAACTCCCAACATGTATTCAGCAATTGAGTAGTGGTGTGGATAAAGATCACTCCAGAGCCTGCAGCTTTAAAAACAAATGATGTAAAAGACTAGATGCGTACGATCGCTCTACCTCTAATACAGAATGCCCAGTTTGGCGCAGAGAGCATACAAATAAAGTATGCACTAAAAATGCTCCGATTTATTGATCATGTCAGAAATTCAGATTAATTCGCCCTCCCGGTCCATTTTAGGACCACAGGATGATTTAGTCTTTATGTTGTATAGATGGGCGAAGTAGGTGGGCTTGAGTAGTTTGGCAAGAGAAAACTTGGCACCACTAAGTTGACAAAAACTGTGTCGTCAGCCAATAAGTGACCAAGAGGTATTTTTTTTGTACTTGCAGGGCTTTAAATGGGGGGGGGGGGGGGGGGGGGGGCAAGGGAACTGAGCATATATTGGAGTGATGTACTGCATATGTTTTGATAAAAATTTTGGCCGAACATACGCTTTACTATATACTATATACTCTGGCGTAAAAAAACACACACCATTAAAAAGACAATCTTGTCTCTATCCCCCAGGGCATCGAGTATCATTACCACACATAAGGAATCCTCCTACTCGTATATTGCCTATATATAACAATACTCATTATAGATATCAACTACAAGGCAATTAAGCCTATTACTTTCATTAGCTACTGTATGTGTCACATACATATTGTAATTGGCATCTTTACGATATGTAGCAATATCGATCCTTATTTAAACACAGAGCAGCATACAAAAATGAGGATAGAAACCTAGAAAAGTGACGGCAAAAAAGAAGTGATTCACCAAGTTTCTTTTTAATTATATTTTCACATATGTTTGCATTGTTTTTATCTGAGTATAGATCTAGGTTTGTCCCATAATTGCATCCCATCTATAGTATTTAGTCTAATCCACTTTTTGAAGTGTTCAAGAAAAAAAATCAGACCATAGGGTATCAATTACTATTATAATTGTACTAATTACAATATGTGTGTGACAGAGAGCCAATAAAGGTAATAGGTGTAACTGCCTTGTGGTTGAAATCAATAAAGATTGTTGCCAACAAACGAGAAGGATAATACTTTACGTATGGTATCGCAACCAAAGGTACATGATTCTCGTTTCATCGTAGACCGTATGTATATATAAATCTATATATCCCTTCAAATGTTGAAGTAAATAGTTCATTGTGATGCACGCGTAATTGTGTCATATTTTGAGACAATTCTTCAACAAAATTTATCTTTTTTTTTTTAACAAGAAAAAACAAAATTTATCTTTAATTCCCCTAAATGGATATTTGATTTCCATTACTACCCCAACTCCTCCAAATATCATCTCTGCCTGTAAATGTACCATTTGCCATACTACAGATTTCTAAAGAATATCCAAAACACTCTTTATGAATTCCAAAGATTGTCTTTTTAATTTTGTGTATATTTTTTATACTCCAGAGTTCAGTTGGTTAATAGAGTCATTTTGACAGGTTCCCTTTTTACCCCTTTACCTAGGGATGGGAAATACTCAGAGAAGAGGTAGGGACACTGATGGAAGGAAAAAGTTGGGATAAAAAAAAAAAAAGGAAAGAGAAAAGATAGGGTGAGGAAAAAGAAAAACGTAATAGGTGCTGTTCATGGTTTTCTAACTAGATGGGGGTACCCAAGAATGCCTTAGGTCTTTTTTGATCCTAGCAATACCCCTGACCTTTAAGGTAGATATAATACATGAGTAACTACAAAAAAAAAGCAGCTCATTGGGATGCCTTTGGGCATTTATGACCCTAGCAACACTCCTGACCCTTGGGTAGATCATTTATACTACATGAGTAGCTACAAAAAGTAGCTCATTGGAATGCCTTAGGTCTTTTAAGATCCTAGAAAAATACATGACCCTTTGGAAGATATATCACATGAGCTGCTACAAAAAAAGGCCAAAAAAGTAGTAAGATATACTACAAAAACAAACAAAAAAGTAGTTCATGAGAATTCCTTAGGTCTTTTAGGATCCTAGCAACATCCCTGACCCTGGGGTAGATAATTACATCAGTGGCTACACAAAAAAAAGCCCAAAAAGTAGCTCATTGGGATGCCTTAGGTCTTTTTTGATCCTAGCAATACCCCTGACCCTTTAGGTAGATATAATACACGAGTAGCTACAAAAAAAAAAAAGCAGCTCATTGGGATGCCTTTGTGCATTTATGACCCTAGCAACACTCCTGACCCTTGGGTAGATCATTTATACTACATGAGTAGCTACAAAAAGTAGCTCATTGGGATGCCTTTGTGCATTTATGACCCTAGCAATACCCCTGACCCTTGGGTAAAACATACTACAAAAAAGTAGATCATGAGAATTCCTTAGGTCTTTTAGGATCCTGGTAACATCCCTGACTCTTGGGTAGATAATTACATGAGCTGTTACAAAAAAAAAGTAGCTCACTGGGATGCCTTAGGTCTTTTTCGATCTTGGCAATACCCGTGACCCTTAGATATGCTACATGAGAAGCAACACAGAATAAAAGCAAGAAAGTAGCTTATTGCCTTGGGTCTTTTAGGATCCTAGCAACACCCCTGGCCCTTGGGTAGACATACTACATGAGCAACCACAAAAAGGCCAAAAACGTAGGTCGTCAGAATTTCGTAGGGCTTTTTGACCCTAGCAACACCCTTTACTCTTGGGTAGACATACTACATGAGCAACTACAAAAAAGACCAAAAAAGTAGCTTAATGGGATGCCTTAGGTCTTTTTTGATCCTAGCAATACCCGTGACCCCTTAGGTAGATATACTACATGAGAAGCTACAAAAAAAAAGCCACAAAGTAGCTTATTGCTAGGATCCTAGCAACACCCCTGGCCCTTGGGTAGAAATACTACATGAGCAAATACAAAAAGGCCAAAAATGTAGATCATCTGAATTTCGTAGGTCTTTTAGGATCCTAGCAACACCCTTTACCCTTGGGTAGACATATTACACGAGCAACTACAAAAAAAAAGGCCAAAATTAACTCACAGGGCCGCTAACAGCAGATGAAGAGGAGGATCATCTTCAGCCATGCTGGACCCTGCTCATAATGAAGGTGAAAGGCATTAGAAAACTGGTATTTATGATAAAGGAGTCAAGATATAAAGCCTGGTATAGTTAATAACACAAAGGCAGCACTGCCAAGCCTGTAAGGCCTTGGTTCATGCAAGATGGGAAAGCTTGGCCCCTCCTGGACAGGCATTGGCGCTCTGGGTAATGTCTTAAGATAGCCAGCAAGCTGAGCAAGTTGGATGCTCCATTATTTGTGCCAACCCAGGGCTCGGTATTAAGAACATGTTTGTTTAATCACCTTAATTAGGCAAAAATCTGCATATTATTATGTGTTTATGTGGTTTCCTCCAGAGTATAGTTGGTTACTCTGTTTGTACTACTGTTCTTGATATCTTTAAAAACAAGCTGGCATAGTTATTGCCAGAAACTTCTGTCCTGACAGGTTCCCTTTAAAAACTCTGCAAAAGAATAAAATGTGTTCTTGGCAGTGAACGAGAAATGCCTTATCATTAGCTTAATCAGATCCTAATCACAGCAAATTTCTGTCTCAACGTTGGGAATTAGATGCTGGGTATTTGTGCTGTTTTCTATATTTTAACTTCCTTGATTAACTCCCTTGGTTGGTAACTCCAGCTAAAATGTTTTATCTTCTTTTCTTTGGATAGAATTGGGAAGGATTAAAGCCTCTGTCGAGTTTTTGTTATCCTTGTCCCCATTGAAAAGATTTACCCTCGCTTCTTGTTAGGATGGGGAAATTGTACTGTATGTAACCCCCAAAATCAGATTCTCCATAGGTTTGGCATCATGTCCCTCTGTATACAGTTTTCTGGAGCACATTGTTGTTTGGTGAATTTATTGCAAAGTTTCTTTCCAGGCAATTCTTTTTGCAGGCTGAACTACTGCCTCACAAGAAGAAGCAGTGGCCTACTGTGTCAGCTTCTATCAGATAGGCAGCCCAAAAGCCAAAACTGAAGGCGCTCACAAGGCGGGCCGACAACGCTGCTGCTAATTGAGATCTAATGGCTTAGTGTTGTCAGTCTGCAACAGGAAGTGCTATTATTGGCAGGATCTCCAGGTCAAAGAAACTTTGCAACAGATTCAGAAAAAAAAAATAATAATTGTATAAAGCTGAACTCTGGGCAATTTTTTTTTTTTTTGCACTGTAAAACTAAATGAACACCAATGAAACATGTGCAAAATGTGATTAATGCTGTGTTATTTAAAATGATACTAGACACACCCTGTTTGTCCCTTCTTTTTCTGTATGTGGATGAAGGCACTGTCATTATTTTGATTAAAAACAATCTAAGTACCTTTTTCCTAATCAATATACAGCTGTCACATGACCCAGCTCTCTCCCAGCCTGTCTGCAGGGAAACATAAGAAGGAGGAGCTTGTAGTCCTCTGCTGCTGGTCACATGTTAAAAAAAAAAACAGCTTTTGGAATACACAGTGAAAATAAATAATATCAAAAAGCTGATTTAAATTGTCATACAAATATATATATATATATATATATATATATATATATATATATATATATATAATGTGTGTGACAATTTGTATTAATTTTTTTTGGGCAGTAACATGGTGTGAGTGGATTTCTGCCAGTCACAGGCTGTTTCACACCCCTGCAGCCTATGTCTTAGAATAAAAGAGAGGTGAAGCCTCCATAAATCTACATGTAATATCCTGCCTCCATTGTGATTAGCTGGTTAGTGGGCATGGAGGAGGGAGGGCGTGAACTGGCATTTACCACTGTGTAACTCTATAGTGTTGCTCAGATGTGATAGGGAGGAAATGCTCAGCATAGAAACTCACTGAAAACTGAGCATGTGCAGAGCTGCCAACACTTCTCTGCAAAATCCCCAACTGCATTGGGGACATGGACAGAAGGGGGTAGAGAGCAGCAGGATCAACCAGGTTTTTTGCTAAAAACGAATCTCATAGTGACAAAGTATAAAAAACATGTAATACACCATTTATTGATAATTTATGTTGTGGGTTTAGTGACACTTTAACACTCTTACTTTCATTGCCAACCATCCAATGCTGAAACTTAGTTCCAGCTGGAGTACACAGATCACATCAGGTTACTTGTTCTGCCGCTCGCCCATTTTGACTGTCTTGCAGTCAAAAAAAAAAAAAAAAAAAAAATGCAAGGCATGCTGTGGTTCAAGAAGGAGAGAACACAGTGTTGATCTTCTCCTCCTCCAATCACAGAGCACCTTGCATTCACAGAAAAAATGCAAGACGGTTTCAGAATAGAAGCACTGCAATAAATGCAAGGCGTTCATTGATTGGAGGAGGGGAGAATGTTGTGTTTATCTGCACCTCCTCCAAGCACAGAATGCCAGACTGCTTCAGAATGGGCAAGCTGGAGATCGAGCGACCCGCTGACTGTACTGTACAGGGGGAAGTGGAAAGTAAGAGTATTACATAATACAGCAGTGTCCACACATTGTACACACTTCTTAAGTCTTAATTTATTTTTACAGTGCAAATGGCCAAAAACTGTTTTTGGCCAGAGTTCAGCTTTAACAAAACAGTATAAAATGGGGCATGATGCCAAACATACTGAACAAGGCCTCTTGCACATGGACACCTGAGCCCGTGCAACATACAGCCTCCCATAGACATGAATGGCTGTGCGTGGCTGTACTCTGGTAAATTCTGGTGCTATCGTCAACGCAAGTAAATGCAAAAAATAGAATTTTTTTATTTTTTGCATACACCCATGTCTATGTGAGCACTGGCATACACCCGAGTACAGCCCTGTACAGTTCTTCATGTCTATGGACAGCTGTACGCAGCACCTGGGCATTCCAAAGGGGGAATTTACCTTGCATGGGCCCATGTCCAGAAGGCGTAATAAATTTATGGTTAGAAGGTTTTGACCATGTTTTATTAAATTTTTTTTAATATTTATTATTTTTGCTATCTCGATAACAGCTGCATGTCCCATATCTTGTACAATCCTCACAAGGACAGGAAGTGAAGGGAAAAACTAACCAATGGGGGTCAGAGAAATTGCACCTGATATAAAAAAAAATACAACTTTTTCCTTTTCTACCCCAAAAAAACTAAAAACTAAAATTTAAAGAAGCTTCAAAGATTTTGAAGAGCAAATCCCCAACTAAGACCATCTTAAATCAGATTTTAGAATGTGGGCCTTGTTACCTCTATGAATTTAATTAATTAGCTGCACAGTAGTAAACAAACAATTGCCCCCAACCATACAGAACCTCCCTCGCTCATAGCCAGTTCATTTACAGCCTGCCTGAGGCCTACCAACCGCAGCGGCGGCCATTTTGACTGAGCCAACGTCAGCGGTGAACTCATCCCATTGAGAACGGCTTCAGAAAAATGGCTGCCTCTGTACAGCCGAGAAGGCGCTCGCGAACGCCGAAGCCTGTAGTGAAGAAAAGATTTTGTTTTCAAAAAGGTATTTTCTTTTTTTTAAAAGATTGTCACGTTCTGCCTCGCCCGTGAGCGGTTTATGTTTGTGGTGGCGTTTCTATTTATTGATGGGATATGATGCAGGTTATGTCCAGAGGATGAAATCACAGTCTGATCCCACGCCTTCTTTATATAATTCATGATATTTATGAGACCGTTGGGAGCCAACAAAACTGCTTTGTAACAGCACTTCCTGTTTGGACAGGAAGTCAGTGACTGGGGCTGTGTTATATTGTCTGTTTCTTTTTATTATCTTTTTTTTTTTAGTGGGGGGTGGGGGATGGATGTTTTTTTCTTTTTCTTTCCTTGTGCCGTGTTTATTTTTTTATTTTTTATTATTATTAATTAGCTTTCTTAAGTTTTTAGTTTTTTTTACTCGTCATTTATTTTTTCCTATTTTTTTATTTTTACACCCAGTTGTCTCTTGTTGTTTATTGTTAACTGTAAACCTTTAAAAAGCCATGAACCTAGGGGAAATTATTATATAAATATATATATGTAAATAATAAATATAGCGTTGAAAAGTCAATTTCTGGAGGCGGGTGCACAGGGGCGCCGCCGTCATGAAAGAAAACAAAAAAAAGCACCCAGTTAGTGTAACTGTGCCATCTTATTTTATATATTTTTTTTTTTTTTTCGTTTTTTCTGATCCGTGTATTGCTTTAACTCTTTTGCTGTTGGTAGAGTAACCCCCCCTGTCAGCAAAAGGGCTAACCCGCTTGTATCCGGCCTGAAAGCCATAATACGTTTAACAGCACAATGTCCGGTTCTACAGATCAGGAAACGCAAAGGGAGAAGTGGCCATGATGGAACTCTTCAGCCAACTGAGCCTGTGATAGTACAGGACGTTTTGGCAGGAACTCTGAGACCCTTTTCTTTTTTTTTTTTTGTCCCCCCTTTTCTTACGCTGAATACTGTGTACAATCTCACTCGTTTTAAACAGATGTGGTCTCTCAGGGTTTTATTTGAAAAGTCGCTCCCTGTTTAAAAAAAAAAAAAAAATGTTACCGGCCTTGTCGTGGAGTTAGAGGCAGAGGGGATATTCCAGCCCTATTTACTCATTGTGCGTGCGTGTGTGTGTGTGTGTGTGTGTGTGTGTGTGTGGAGGGTTGGGATAAGGCAAAGTCGAGGGGGCTTTGTGTATTTTTTTTTTATTTCTCTTTTTTTTTTTGGATCCTTTGTGTCCCCTCTTTCCTCTCTCCACCTCTCCCCCTCCATGTTTCTGTCATCTCACAGCTTGTCCAGAGCACCAGTTTTTTGTACACCATGTACCAAAAAAATGTAAAAAAAAGGAAAAAAAAAAACCCACAACAAACGAGCGGACAGATTAAAAAAAAAACTAATATGAAAATGGAAAAAAAAATAAAGTTCATGTTTAGTTATATGACTGTGTTGAATGTTTTTGAATTTGTTGAATTATTCAATGGATGTTGTCACGGAATATGAGGTAAGCACCACTTTCTACTGGTGACCACAAGCTCCTGTGCCTAAAGGACCGGTGTTTTTTTGGGCACTCTAGTATGATATAATAGCGAACATATTACAGCGCACACATTCAAGAATGACGTTTCCTGCAGGGCTAGTTAAAAACACCTGAACATATTCAAAAAATACGGGGGTTTGGTCACACTATATGGTTATATAGTGCTAAGCCCACTTACTGCGACAAAGTACCCCAAAATAGTGGGTCCTACCCTAATAATAGAACGAAAGATCCTGCGTCTCAACCATGGGAGCCAAACTTCTCTATTTTTGGAGAACTGAAGGGATTCCTCCTATGCACTGGTGGCCACTAAATAAGAGGTAATGAAGAGGGGGAGGGGTGTTCTAACCCCCTCTTCATTACCTTTTAGTGGCCACCAGTGTATAGGAGGAATCCCTTCAGTTCTCCCACATAGAGGAGTTTGGCTCCCATGGTTGAGACGCAGGATATTTCGTTCTATTACTAGGGTAGGTACTTCGGGGATGCAGCACCATCTTGAATCTAAAGGCATTAGGGTGTGCTTCCCAAATATGTTTTTGTCTAGTATGATATAATTCTGATTACCCAGATCTTGGAGTTGACAAATTTTTTTAACCAATCTCTGTTCTGTGAAATTATGTTTTTGTCAAAAAATCTGAGGGTTCAGCAATCATTTTCTAATGGAGACTACAAGCTACAGTGCCCGAGGGCCTGTGTTCTTTGGCCACAAAGGTTGGCGTGGTTGAGCACCCCAGTATTATATAATTCAGAACACCCCTCAGAGTTGAGGAATTGTTTAACCAATCTGTACAATTATGTTTTTGTCAAAATCTAAAGGGTAAATTATAATAATTTTCTAATGGAGATTGCAAGCTCCTGTGCCTGAGGACCGATGTTCTTTGGGTACAAAGATTGGCGTGGTTGGGCACTCCAGTGTGATATAATTA
The DNA here is from genome assembly GCA_028564925.1 of Lithobates sylvaticus. Classification (NCBI taxonomy): domain Eukaryota; kingdom Metazoa; phylum Chordata; class Amphibia; order Anura; family Ranidae; genus Lithobates; species Lithobates sylvaticus. The sequence goes on along the minus strand of CM053035.1, from coordinate 32,416,285 downwards.
TGAAAACTCAGATCTTGGGATGCGAAGTTGAGGAATTTTTTAACCAATCTCTGCTCTGACTCCATGTTTTTGTCCAAAAACATGAAGGCATAGTATTCTTATACCAAATGACCACCTATGAAAGTAAGGGGCATTTGTAGATAAACGCAAACTCCGCAGGTTTGACCAAAGTTGAATAATGCCCTTGCTATATAGATGTAGGCCATTTATTTACCTACCTCCTGAAGCCTAACTGATGAACTCCCAGAGATGACATCATCCCATCCTGCCTTGTAGGCCATTAACATACCTCCTGAAGCCTGATAACCTTCCAGAGATGGCATCATCCCAACCTGCCTTGTAGGCCATTAACCTACCCCCTGAAGCCTGATAACCTTCCAGAGATGGCATCATCCCATCCTTGTTGCTAAGAAGTTTCTAGCTGTTACTGTTCACCCCTACCATCACAAGAGCGAGCACTCAGCCGCTAAGCTCCGAGCTACTATATCATGGGAGAGAGAGAGTTCATGTGATGGTGGAAGTCAACTGTAACATCTGCAAGTCTCTTAGCAACGTCCTAGCATGGGATGATGCAATCTCTGGGAGTTTTTCAAATAGGCTTCAGGAGGTACGTAAACGGTCTACACCTATAGCAAGGACATTATTATTTAACTTTAATCAAAGCTACACTGCTTGGTTTTATCTACAGACACCCCATAGCTGCATAGGCAGTTTTTTGGTAAAGGTTTAGGATGCCTTTAAGGCCAGATGGGTCAAACACAAAGTAGAGGAGAATAAGAGCCCATTTACACGCTAGCATTGTGTTAATGCACATTAAATAGGTTGCGATGATGTGCCATTTATTTGAATGGCAGCCCAACAGACCATGACGAAGGACATGCATTGCAGTGTAACAAACACCAATGTGTTGCCAACAAAAATGGTGCATGCAATCAATGCACATCCATTGCAAGGTGTGTTGTGGTACCTTTTACAATGTATGGCACCCCATTGTACCAAAGCATATAGCGTGTGTTGCCACAAAGCCATGGTGTGAATGGGCTCTAAAACTTTGTCTTGAACATGCTTAGCATTAGACCTACCAGATCAGTGTTTCTTAGCACAAGTATCCTTTAAAGTGTATGTAAACCCAAAATGTATAAATTATAATTTTCCATTGGGACTAATAAAATATTATAAATACTTTCTCAGTAGACACCGGATACAGTTTTGTGGCTCTGTTGCAAAATGTCTTTCCTGCAGGTCCTGTAAGTATCACTGCTTTTTGCTGCCTTGCCATTGGTATGTGCATTTCTCCTACAGACTGCTAGACAGCCCAATGGTCAACTAAAGGAGCTCACATGGCAAGCTGACCACATTGCTGCGACTTGAAAGGCAACAGTCTAGCATTGTTGCCTTGCAACTAGGAAGTGCTGTTACTGTCAGATTCTATAGCAGCCATCAACAAATTGCAGACCATGGCCTGGACACGGACCAAGTGACAGTCCTGTCCGGACCGCAGCCGCACCACTTAGCAGCTTAAGTGGACTCCTCTCCTTCCGCTGTTAAAAGTCACAGCACAGCAGAGGGCGGAAAGCATGGCAGGGTGGACTCCTCTTTAGTATGTGCGTGCCTGGCTGCTGTCGATGGTGCTGCTGTTATACTCGCAACCACTCACTCACTTTTTAACAAGAGTCGGGCAGCTCCAGCTCCCTCTGTAGACCTTTCATGCCCTCGGCCCTCTTCCCTGCTGTGAGTACAACAGTAACAGTAGCAGCAGTGTCAATAGTAGGTAGGCAAGTACATACAGAAGAGGAGTCCACCCTGCCATGCCACCCTCTGCTCCATTGCTATGAAGGGGGGGGGGGCTGTATTTGCAAAGGGGGCTGTAATGTGAAAGAGGGGACTGGGGACACTCGTATAAAGGAGGGGGGGGGGAGCACAGGGCTGTTGTGAGAAGACCCAGCGTAATAGAAAAATTAGATTCGGACCTCTGCAGAAAGAAAATGTTACTAACCGGACCTCCTTAAATTTTAATTCAGTACCCCTACTATAGGTAAGAAATTTTACAACAGACTCTCAAAAATAATTTGCTTAACAAAAACCTGACAAGCTTTTATGAATATTTTTCAAAGTTTCTTCCTTGGAGATCCTGCCAGTAACATCTCTTCCTGTTTCTGGCTGACCATGCTAAGCTGTTGTGTTTCAAGTTACAGGAATGTGGTAAGCTTGCCATGTTAGCGCCTTCAGTTGGTCTATTGGGCCTCATGCGCACTGGAGTTTTTCTTGAGCTGCTCCTAGTGGTTGTAAACCCTCATGGTTTTTCACCTTAATGCATTCTATGAAAACCTTCTGTGGTGCTGCAGCCCCCCCCGAGCCCCTGTTTTATTTACCCGACCCTGATCTTTCTCTGGCCGGGAACGTGCACAGCAGCACTAGCTGGTGTCTCGTGTCCTGATTGGATAGATTGATAGCAGCCCAGCCATTGACTCCTGCTGCTGTTAATCAAATCCAATGATGCAGCGCCAAGGGGTGGGGGCGACTTCTGCATTCTGTGTGAATGGACACCGATGTTAATCTATATGTGCATGGACACATTGGCTTTTTTTTTTAGAGACATAGGGGGTTATTTACTAAACCTGTAGAGTACAAAATCTGGTGCAGCTCTGCATAGAAACCAATCAGCTTCAGGATTTATTGTCAAAGCCTAATTGAAGAAGCTGAAGTTAGAAGCTGATTGGCTACCATGCACAGCTGCACCACATTCTGAGTGCCCCAGTTTTAGTAAGACCCCTTTCACACTGAGGGACTCTGTAGGCGATATATCGTTAAAAATAGCGCCTGAAACAGCGGCTTCATTCACACTGGAGCGGTGCGCTGGCAGGGCATCAGAAAAAGTCTTGCCGGCAGCTTTTTTGGAACTCACCGCTCCTAAAGCGCCCCCTGCCCATTGAAAACAATGGGGCAGTGCTGCTATACCGCCGGTAAAGCGCCACTGCAGCAGCGTTTTGCGGGTGGATTTAACCCCTTTTTGGTCGTTAGCGGGGGTTAAAACCACCCCGCTAGCGGCCGAAAAATAGCGCCACTTTACTGCTGACGCCTAGGGCGGCTCAGTGTGAAAGGGTCTTAATCTTCTCCATAGAGGGAGAAAAAAAAAAAAAACCTACTGCCAGTACATTCTGGAGCAGTGGCATTTTGGCAGAAAAAAAAACGCTTGATGCTCAATAACGCTAGGCAAGTTTACCGCTTGAGTGTTAATTCATGTTGGTGGTCAGCATAAATTACTATTCCAGCCAAACGCTTAGCACGCCTAAACACGTTTAACGCGTTTACAAGCATTTTTTTCTGCCAAAATGCTGCTGCCAGAGGGAAAGGAGTCTAGAAGAGATAAAGAAACGTCCAATGTGTATAAGGCCTCGGGCTTTCGATCGGGTCTGTGGGAGACTTGCACATACCTGATACACATTCCAATGACCAACTCAAGGAGAGTCCCTGGCAGGATGCCAATGTTGATGTAAATTGCATGGCAGCGGCTTAATGTTTTTAGCCTGAAACAGGATTTGGTGTTACCGTCAGAAGCTCCATGGAAGTAACATTGCAACAAATTCATATAAGTGTATACAGAGAGGCATGATGCCAAACATATTAAAAATAAAAATAAAAATTGGGGGTTTACATACACTTTACAGTACATTTGCAATTAAGAAACCCTCAACTATATGTTTGTGTTCCCATTCACACAGTATGCCTAAAAATAATTAAAAAAAAAAAAAAATCCTTACCTTTCTAGTCGTTTCTTTGGTGCAGGATTGATTATATAACAAGACTGCAAGCTACTCTGAACAATTAAAAAAAATTAGAAAGGGAAAGAGCCATTACCATACAATGTACCAACCAGCCTTTGTTAGAACAGACAGTGTGCACATCTAGTTTACAACTGATAATAAAGGTCTACCAGCACAATACAGGCAGGGTTATATAAGTAGTATTAAGTATCACTAAAGGCAAAACTTGTATTTACTTTTGGTGAGGGTTTAGAATGCTTGCCAGTTTTTATTGCTCTCTGTTCCCCCCCCCCCCCCCCCCCCCCCCCATTAAGGGAGATTCACCATCTCTTTTTGTCCTGTTTACCATTAATATTGAAAGTAACAATTAAAAGGAAATCCCACATTTTTGGGTTGACCCCAGAAAAGTAATACAGGGGAGATCTTCCAATGGGGACACTAGTTCTGGTGACCTGGAGGTTCCCAAGGAATTCACTGAATTTGCATGGAAAAAGTCCTGCAAGCAGCGTCTTTGGGGCGGTGGAGGAGCGGTCTATACACGGCTCCTTCACCGTCCCTGTGCCTATTGAAATAAATGGGCAGCACTTCAGCAGCGGTGCTTTTCGGGGGCGCTATTAACCCTTTCTTCGGCCGCTAGCAGGGTTTAAAAGCGCCCTGCTAGCGGCCGAATTGCACCGCTAAAACAGCAGTAAAGCACCACTAAAACTAGCGGTGCTTTGGCGCTAAAGCCCCGCCCCAGTGTGAAAGGGGTCTTAGGATCTGGAAGAAGAGACTGCAGGAGCCTTGCATTGCACCTGAACACCACTGATCGTTGTTGCAATATTTTGTAGGCTCCTTTGCAAAAAATAATAATAAAAAAGGCACATTAAAAAAAAAAAAAAAATGTGCCTTTATTATTTTTTTTGAAGTTGGTTTAACCATTACATAGAAGAGGGAAACTAGGTAAGACCTCTTTTGGATTTTTAATCAACTAAAGTAAGGAGCAATTTAAAAAAAAATTTAAAGGTATACTATGGGAACCTACAACAAACATCAAGTAGGCCGTATCCCAATTTGCCTACAAAAGTGGAAATACACTTTAATTATTTGTATTATATCCATTATGTACACCATTGCAGTATGATAAAACATATGTTGGCCCGTGTTATATTGCACCCCAATGTCCAAAAAAATGTACCTGGGAACATACCAATTGGCATTAAATGGCAGTAGGTTACCGTGCACTGCAGTGTGCACTTAGAGCTTGTTCATAAAGTTTGTTTAAAAAAAAAAAAAGTACCCAGTGTGATGCGCCGGTATCGGCACATTAACACTTTGCTGAACTGGACCACACACAAGCCGCTGAGTTGCAATGCAGCGGATGGTGTACAGTGCAGTCCTGCCAGAGTCAATGTTCCTTAGAGTTCTATCAGCCAGCATGTGGTGACCCGCAATTTGCTGGGAAAAAAAAAAAAAGTACTGCACGCAGTACTTTTTTTTTTTTAAGGCACACCACCCGTACACTACTCCAACACAGTGCTGGCGAACCTTGGCACTCCAGATGTTTTTGAACTACATTTCCCATGATGCTCTTGCACTCTGCAGTGTAGTTGAGCATCATAGGAAATGTAATTTAAAAACATCTGGGGTGCCAAGGTTCGCCATCACTGGACTAGGCATTTTGCCTTGTTTTGTGGTAGGGGTGCGGTGTGACTCCGCTGGACTAGTTGCCAAACACAGTCCCACCATACTTGGTGTGTGAATGGACCCTAAGGCTTGAGTCACACCTATGCATTTTTAGTGCTTTTTGCAGATTTAACATGGTTTCCTATGGAACACGTTCTGTAGAGCAAATCTGCAAAAAGCACTAAAAATGCATAGGTGTGAATCAGGCCTAAAGGTGGATACACACGTCACAATTTTCTTTCGATTTTTTTTTCCTTTAAATTTACCAAAACCATATATAATATGAGGTTCAAACCTAAACTCTTTCAATTTGTATGCAATCAGGCAGGCCCTTGCACTACATAGTTGAAGGTAAATCTAAAGGAAATCGCACAACAAATGTTGTATAGTGTGTATCCAGCTTTAGGAGGAATTCACCAAAACTGGTGCACACAGAATCTGGTGCAGCTGTGCATGGTAACCAATCAGCTTCTAACTTCAGCTAGTTCATTTAAACTTTTGACAATTAAACCTAAAAGCTGATTGGTTGCTATGCACGGAATCTATTCTCACCAACACGAAAAGGGGCCCAAAGGGTGGCACTCAAGAGCTGAAATTCCTCGTAGTACGTCACTACAATTGTGTTTGTTGGCCGACAATTGTGTACAGTTAAGCCTTGTACACACAATCGGAATTTCCGCAGACAAAACCTCAGACTTTTGTCTGAAGGGCGTTGGCCGGGAACTTGTCTTGCATACAAACGGCACACAATTGTTGGCCAACAAACAGGAACCTAGTGAAGTACTACGTGGTTTTTCATCTCTTTAGCGCCACCCTTTGGGCACCTTCTTCTAATGTTGTGTTTGGTGAGCATTGATTCAGAGCATGTGTGTTTGTACTTTGGACTTTTGTCTGATGGACTTGTACACACGCTCGGAAAATCAGACATCACACCGTTGTCCGCGGGAAATTTATAAATCTGCCATCCAACATTTGTCCACGGAAAGTTGGCCAACAATTGTCTGATGGAGCTTATAAAACGGTCGGATTTTCCGCCAACAGCCATTCCCATTGGAAAATCCGTTCGTGTGTACGAGGCTTTAGTATGCAAGACAAGTTCCTGGCACACGCCCTTTGGCCAACAATCAGATCGGGTGTATGAGGCTTTAGCCTTGTTCTACAGGTCATGTACATGTGTCTTATAATAAGCAGGCTTAAATGTCCATTTTCACATTTATTAAGAAAACAACAGTTCACACAAATCAATATGGATAAGAAGCGATCAGTACATTCAGTTTTTGCCAAACAAAGCAACGTGACTTAAAAAGTGATCAAACATACAGTCAAAATTACAATGGTAGCATATGATCAAACAGATAAAACAATATTTCATAAATTGTGTAAAATGAATCTCCAACATAAAGCCAAAACACTTAAAGCAAAGTAGCTGCTTGCCAACAGGACGGTTTAAAATGTTTTTTTTTTTTTTTTACCAGAACCAGTGGCGTTGGGTGACCTCTTGTATTTTGTCTCCCTGGGGTGCTGCTAATGCTGTTGAATTGACAGGTTACAATCAGCATTTCTAAACTTTTTTTTACCCTAGAAGAACCCTTGAAATATTTGTCAGGTCTCGAGGAACCCCTCCTAACACCTATTCATCGAGGATTACTGGAAAAACAAAAAATTCCCCTTTCATTGTTGGTCAGTTGGAAAAATGAGCCTTACATTGGTGGCCGATGGGAAAAATGCCAACCTTACAAACACCAAAATGGTGTCATGTTGCTAATGCTGCCAAGTGGTGTTGGCCCTGGAACTATGCAGGAACCATCAACTGAGAGCTCAATCAGCCACAGCTCAAGGAACCCCCCCAGAAATCTCTGGAGGGACCCTGGTTGAGAATGGCCGGATGTGGGGTTTGCCTAAGCGCATTAAATGGGCTGTGATATTTCAATATCTGTCAAATTAATAAAGTAAACCCTCTCATACAGTAAATCAAGTGATCAAAGCAGCCACTCTAACTCCCAGACTGTACTAGTACTGGAGCAGTGAACCTGAACTTACCCGAGCTTCACTTAATGTGACATCACAACCATCCAGTAGGCAAGCCCTTGGGAGAAACGGCAGCTTCCACATATCTCTTTTGAAACAATTCTGTTACTATCTAGAAAAAAAACTGAAAAAGAAGCTACCTGCCAATGACAATTCTTATTACCTATTTCTGTGGTGGGTGTCAAGCCTGATCTCCACCATCTTCTGGAGCAGGGAGGACCATACTGTGGCCAGCGGGAGTGGAAACTTTCCTTACATCAGTGGGAGTAAACATCACCACATTCGGTATTATGGGGAGGAATAATGCCCCATTGTTGGTGTCATAAGAAATAATAGTGCCCTATTATTGGCATCAGTGGGAGAAATGGTGCCCCATTGTTGGTGTCAGATGGCAGAATAGCATCTCCCATCAGTGGGAGAAATAGTGCCCCAGGTGCAGGATAAAGGCAAGCAAAGAGCCGCAGTTTGGAGACCATTATTCTAGGGCTACGACTGCCAAAGAGTCTTCAGCAGCCAACACTTCAAGGCGTGTTGGATGCCTATTCACCCCCTTAGTTATTTGACTTCATCTACGCCCCCCCCCCCCCCCCCCCCAAGCCACTACTGTGTCCTGTAGTGAGGTAGGGGCCAGCAGATGGGACCATGGCACATGGTGGGGTAGACAAAAACCTGGAACATCCAGAAGTGCCAGATGTTGAAGATTCTGCTGAAGGCCACAGCCCGAGATTAAAGCTGGGATCAAGAGGTAAGAATTAGAAGACATCTTTTACAGGGAGCTTCGATTTCAATGTTATTGGATAGTAATATAGTTCCTTTAAGGCATTGTTTTACAACTCCAAGTCCTTGAGAACCCTTCACAGGTCATGTTTTCTTTGTTACTAGTGCACCTAGATGTCACTGGATTGATTTATATGCCCACTGAAGCAAAGCCTAAAAATATAACATGTTTTGGGTTCTTAAGGGCTGCAGTTGGAAGGTTGGGAAAGGTAATAACGGACTTTATAGTTATAGTTTTTCTGCTCACCTAAGTCCTTTAACTCCATGAAATTCACAGAACTACCAATTTACCCATTTGGCTGAAAATACTGGTGTGGTCCCTCAGAGTGGCTGGCAAGGTGACCCCCAAGCTTTGTTCATGTTATCTCTGCTGAAGGCAAAAAATCATGGTTGGGCAAAGGCATGGACTAGCAGTTTTTGCCTGAAGGTAAGACAAAGATCACATAAGCAACACATCTGGTAATGCAGCTGGCCACTGTGAGAGCCTAAAGGACTATTTTCTGGCAGATGGCAGTTTGAGGTCTTCTTCGAACATCAAAGGATTAAAAAAAGATTTTTTGTTACTTAAGGTCCACTTTAAGGGAAGTAATATATAATAATTACTATTGACAAGTTGGTGATATTTGTTAGGATGGGTCAAGCACAAGGTTTTTCTGACTTCAAATGTCTTCAACGTGTTATGGTACAAATGTATTAGTACCGATACTGGTTAGTGGCTAATGCTCAGCTCTTCCAGACTCTGGTCATAGAGTTCTACTGCAGCAGACAGCTAGCATATGTCCTATGCCAGGACAACTAAAAAAACAATCACGCCTTATTAAGAACTGTTTGCAAAGCTTCAATTCCTAAACAGATGCCCATTAAAGAAGTTGGCAACTCAGGACAAGACAGATATTGTCATCACTTGTATCTATTGCACCTGGAAAATTAAACATTTTTTGTGGTATGTAGGCATTCAGAAACTCCAAATGAGCTCTCGCATTCCTTCTTGAGCTTTAACTGGTAACAGGACAAAAGAAGGATTTGTCTTGATATCAAGGAGGCAACCTTGAAACAACAACACGTCCAAGAAGGCCCAGATTAGGGAATAACTAGAGGGCTCCAGAAACTTCCCCCCACGGGCAGACGTGGCGACACACAACAGGACCAAACTGCAAGTGGTATGCTACAAAAACAAATCCAAAAGATGGTCACCGTTATCGGACTCTCCCCAGATCCATATACGAGTTATCCTGCTAAATGGGGGCTTACACAACCCATATCAAAGAGAGTGAGTCTTCTTATAATAAAAGTGCCCACAGAGAACCACCGTAAAAGAACAAAACATCACAGTACAATGTTTGTCACCAATCCAAGGGCCATCAAACGAGACTCGCTCTGTCGTATACCACATTCAAGGGACATCCACTGAATACTGAGGTGACTGCATACAACCACATATGTTCAAACTGAAGAAGCACAGACCTCTCCAGTATCCATGTACACACCAGGTGTGTACATGGATATCAGGAACACCATTTTTAAAGTAGGAGGTGCAAAGCTTCCCAAGTGGTCAAGAGTGGAGCCCGGAACTAGTGGGAGACCCCCTATCTGAAACCCCTAAGAAATATAAGATGAGACACCCTTTAAATAATGCAGTAAATACAATCCAATTAATGCTCGTCTGAGAATGTCTCCAATCCAACAGATTAACGTTATTTGAAGCCGGAATCCCCGTTTAACAAAATAGTTCTGCCCTTTAAGGCCCGTTGCCTGTAACATGGCAAGTGGTATTAATAGATCACAACGCTTTCTATGTTTGCCAAACGCTCCATATTTATCATCTGCTGTTAAAAGAAACGGGCCAAGCTGTTCCAGTGTGCTTTTTTTTACACTGACATATTAGTGAGACAAAGGCTGCTATTCCTCATGTCACAGACAGGACTGGAAGATAGCGGCTCGGAGAGAGCGTGCACACAGCTATTTAATAATGCAAATCTCAACAGCACAACAGAAAGCGCTCTTAAATCTTTGCTACCCGGACTACCGCTTTCATCACTGGCCTTTGAAGTTGGCATTGTGAAAACAGCAATTTTCAAGCTATTACACCTGCCTTAAAATAGACATGTCACTACATGGGAGACCAAAATGCTGGAAAGGAGGACTGTGGGGGTAAAAAAAAGAAAAAAACATATTTTTTTTCTATAAAACTGAATTGTGTCTAAGCAGTACCCTGAATAAGTGAAGGTGCATAGGCACTCCTAAGCCTGCTGTAGCTGTATATCTGCAGTGTGAGATTTAAGGCACTGTTGCCCCTGACTGCTAGTCTCAAGAGATTTGGAGTAAGATTTGGTGGTGTCACTACTCTACTATTTTTGCTGGAGGCTTTGACTTGAGAATGCAAAGACCTACCTCTACTAAGATGAACACCTCTACACAGACACAGTGTGGACCAAGACGCAGTAAATCAGTAAGCTGCTGGCAGACCATAGGCAAAACTGGCCACTAGTCTTTTGCCCTCTGCTTTCTCTTTTTTGGCAGACCATAGGCAAAACTGGTCTTTTGCCCTCTGCTTCATCTTTTTGGGAACAGCTTTCGGAGTTTAGCTCCTTTTTAAGCTCTGTTTAATCTTGCTTTCATGCTAGGGGAGTAAAGTGATATTAAACCCTCAGTTTTATGCACTTTTAGCAGCTTCTTTATCCTTTTATTCTGACCTTTGTTCCTTTTTAAGCTGGGGCCATGAACGCTGGCCCAGGTTTCCTGTCTCAGGGTGGATCCTTTCTCTTGCAACATCCTATGGAGCCACCCTATCCATGTAGAGGCTAGAGCTGTAATTCCCTGCACTGTGTGCATCAAAAGAAACATACAGCCCCTTAGTCTAAGATGCCAAGGCACTCCCCTCCTCCTCCCTTCTTCAATCAGACTGGCTTCAGACTGCACTGTCCAATGTTAACTCTTTGCAGTTAAAATCAGAAGTTCAGGGAAGCAGCAATGAGAGGGCCAGTAGCATTGAACATTGTACTGCAACTGCACACGCTGGGGTATTTTTACCAAATAGTCTACTGGGGAATGTTTATTTTGTTGTGCACTAAAAAACACTGACGGTTTACCATTACTTTAAAGGAGTTGTAAAGGCAGAAGGTTTTTCATCTTTCTATGCCTTAAGATAAAAAACATTCTGTGTGCAGCAGCTTCCCCAGCACCCCATAAATACTTACCTGAGCCCCATTTCTCTCCAACGATGTCCACGAGTGTCTTAGACATCCAGGACTCTCCTCCTGATTGGCTGAGACACAGCAATGGCTCCCGCAGCTGTCGATCAAAGTGAGTGAGCCAATCAGAAAAGAGAGGGGGCGGGGCCAGGTCAGGGCTCCGTGTCTGAATGGACACGCGGAGCTGTGCCTCGGCTCAGGTGCCCCCATAGAAAGCTGTGAGGGCACTCAACAGGAGGGAGGGGCCAGGAGATAAGAAGAAGGACCCGAGAAGAGGAGGATCGGGGCAGCTCTGTGCAAAACCAACTGCACATAGCAGGTAAGTATAACATGTTTTATACAGGCTTTATAATCACTTTAATTAAAGCTTGTTAGGAATATGGAAATATGTTTGTAGACTGGACACATTTTCAATTTAAGGTCCCTTTGTCTGGAATTAAATGTTGTTGGTTTCAGATGGTATTAGAAGGTTAATTATTGGAGTACTATAATCCTTTTCTGGAATTATGCAAGTCCAGCTTTCAGTAGCTGTAATGTTGCCCATTTAATTAATTCCAGTCAATGCAGCCCATTAATTTAGGTTTGACACTCCTGTCCTAAATCAACAAAAACACCACTAATTGTACTTATCTCATAGTATGTGGAAACGGCTATGAGCAATTTTTAAAATTTAAAGAAAAAAAAAAAAAAAACATTGAAAAGCATCCCTGTATTATTCTGTTCTCCTATCCAGCATTGTGTCTCCTCTGATAGGACAAGAACATTCCAGTGTACACCCATTTCCCCTAAAATGTAGGTAGCCCGGGCCCCCAAAATTTTTAAAAATCCATCCAAAATTACAAAAGTAGCTCAAACTGCAGTGATGAGGTGGGATCACTGCTCGCTCAGCTAACAAAACAGTTCCATCACCTACAAAAGAGTGACAGGTACACTTTATAGAAAAAAATTATTCTTAACAATTAAAATGATAAAAAAAAATTAAGTTTATGTTCACCCCAAAATTAATAACCTCTTAATCAAAGCGCTAAGCAGTATTTGTCTCTGATCTTTGGAGCGTAACGTTCTTTGAATTCCCGTCATCAGATTCAGAAAGCAGGATGTGATATTTGGCGGAGGACGGTTTGGTTCTGTGCAGCACGCGAGCCTGAATAGGAGACAGAAGAGTGACAGATCAGATCACAGTCTTACACTGGCTGGAGAAAGATCACAGACGTATGGCAAAGCCGGTGCCAAGATCAGCTACAATACGGCTTCCTTCCTACGTCTGGATTTCTAAAGGCTAGACATTCGTTCTGAAATTCTTTGACATCTTTTTAACAAGCTGACCAATGTATAGAGGGCAGCCCTGTGCACATTTCTACCTACCGTATATACTCGAGTATAAGCAGAGTTTTTCTAGCACTAAGTGGCCCCGAGATACGGGGCCCCAAAATCGGTTTGGAAAATGTCATTCTCTGCTGCAGAAAAGTGCTTGACATCTTCCGACGCGACTTTGGGGCCCCGTATCTCGGGGCCACTTGGTGCTAGGAACCCCAAATTTGGGGTACAAACCAAGTGGAACCAGCACTACAACATATCCAGATGGGGTGAGAAATGCGCAGCTACTGTAAGTGGAAAAGAGGGTCAATAATGCCCATTTGTAGCCTCACTGTGCCCATTTACATGCCTCACTGCCCATTTGCAGCCATAGGTCCCCCAAACTTCAAATTTGGTAGTTAAGGGTTCCTAAATGCCCTTTAGCTGCAGCCAAAATTTTGGGTCTCTGGACCCAAAGGGTCCCGAAATGACATTGCTGCAGTTGGACACAGTTGGCCGAATTTGGGGCCTTGTATCTCGGTGTCACTTGGTGCTAGGGGTTCCTAGCACCAAGTGCCCCGAGATACAGGGCCCCAAAGTCGGGTCGGAAGATGTCAAGCACTTTTCTGCAGGAGAGAATGACATTTTCCGAACCGATTTTGGGGCCCTGTATCTCGGGGCCACTTGGTTCTAGGAACCCCTAGCACCAAGTGACACCGAGATACAGGGCCACAAATTCGGTCAACTGTGTCCATCTGCGGCAATGTCATTTCGGGACCCTTTGGGTCCAGAGACCCCAAATTTTGGTTGCAGCTAAAGGGCATTTAGGAACCCTTAACTACCAAGTTTGGGGGACCTATGGCTGCAAATGGGCACAGTGAGGCTACAAATGGGCATTGTTGACCCTCTTTTCCACTTACAGTAGCTGCGCAATTCTCACCCTAGGCTTATACTTGAGTCAATAAGTTTTCCCATTTTTTTGTGGTAAAATTAGGTGCCTCGGCTTATATTCGGGTCCGCTTATACTCGAGTATATACAGTAAATAAAAAAGAAAGAAAAAATAAGCAGCACAATGAACGTGGAATGTAGGTAGGTATGACAAACCCATGAAGTCTTCTCCTCTGACCATCCATGATGGGCATACATCACCTCGCATTGACTTTGCATACAGAAAAGATCATTGGAGGCTCTCCATCTTTCTGCTAATTTTTAAAGCTTCTGTATATGTACCCACTATGTGACCAGCTCGCACAATATTCCTATATTATACAAAGTTGCAGTCTGTTTCGTGGCTTTTTCTTGTGATCTCAGTGGCCCATAGGTTCTTTGCCATCTCTCCCCGTTTCCCCCCCGGTGGTGGTCATTGAAGTATGTGTTTCCTGATTTTTTTACATACCGTATATACTCGAGTATAGGCCGACTTGAATATAAGCCGAGGCACCTAATTTTACCACAAACAACTGGGAAAACGTATTGACTCGAGTATAAGCCTAGGGTGAGAAATGTGCAGCTACTGTAAGTGGAAAAGAGGGTCAACGATGCCCATTTGCAGCCTCACTGTGCCCATGCAGATGGACACAGTTGACCGATTTGGGGCCCTGTATCTCGGGGTCACTTAGTGCTAGGAACCCCATCTTTGGATATGTTGTAGTGCTAGGTCCACTGGGTTGGCACACTAAATTTGGGATTCCTAGACCCAAGTGGCCCCGAGATACGGGGGGCCCCAAAGTCGGGTCGGAAATTTTTTTTTTTGCTGCAGAAAAGTGCTTGACTCGAGTATAAGCCGAGGGGGGGCACTTTCAGCACAAAAAAATGTGCTGAAAAACTCGGCTTATACTCGAGTATATATGGTAGTTCTATTATGGCTATTCTGACAGTATACCACATTGTAATAGCAGGGGTAGGCAACCTCTGCCCTCCAGCTGTTTTGAAACTACAAGTCCAATGAGACATTGGAAGACCCTGACAATCACAGGCATGACTCCTAGAGGCGGAGGCATGATGGGATTTGTAGTTTAACCACAGCTGGAGGGCAGAGGTTGCCTACCCCTGTAATAGAGTATAGTTCCTTTCTGTGGTATATATCTATACCCCTGAAGAGGCGCAGAGCTATTCTGTTCTCTAAACCAGTGTTTCTCAACTCCAGTCCTCAAGGCGCCCCAACAGGTCTTGTTTTCAGACTGTCCATTATTTTGCACAGGTGATTTGATCAGTTTCACTGCCTTAGGCCCCTTTCACACTTGTGCGACTTCAAAGACGCGCGATTTTACCACAATTTTTGTCGCGATTTCAAGGAATGCCTGTGTAAGTGGCATCAAAATCGGACCAAAGTAGTGCAGGGACTACTTTAAAGTCGGAACGACTTGAAGTCTTACTAATATGAATGGCTGTCATTGGAAATCATGGGGAATGACTTGTCATGCTACTTTGGTCCGATTTTGATGCCACTTACACAGGCATTACTTGAAATGCGGCAACATCGCGGCAAAAATCGATGTAAAATTGTGCGACTTTGAGGTCGCACAAGTGTGAAAGGGGCATAACCGGGACAGTTATCATTCCTGGCATGCCTTAAATGTAACGGTTTTAGGAATACCTAAACCTGCCCGATGCCCCTGGAAGCTGGAAATGACTGTAGTAGGCATCACTACTCCAATGATCTGTACTAGCTTCTGGGCTGCCGTGCTGAACACAAGAGGTTCACTGCTCAGCCGTTATGAATAGATATTACAAGTTATTTGTATATATAAAGAAATATGTAGAGCCTATAGGACCTAAAGTTTGTGAACATTTCATCGTGACCGAGCAGGTTGGACATCCCATTCCAAAACCATGGCCATTAATAAAGCGATTCTCTACCCAAAAGGGGAAGCTCTGCTTGTTTGCTCCCTCCCCCTCCGCTGCCACATTTGGCACCTTTCGGGAAAGATGGGGGGGGCGGGTATCTGTTTTTGACAGGTACCTGTCCCCACTTCCTGGAGACCTCGTTGTGGTGAGGTCCCCCGGAATTTCGCCCCCCCCCCTCCTCGTTCCACCACCACCGGGTTTTTCAGAAAGCACAGCATGCTTTGCGCATGTAGGGAACCGGCTGTGAACTTTCAGGGCTTCGTTGCCGGTTTCCCTTACAAGGAATGGCGGTGGCAGCACTCGAGAGCCAACTGAAAAATCGGCTGGGGTGCGGACATTGTGGGATCCCTGGACACAGGTAAGTGTCTTAATATCAAGTATTACATTTTTTTTGGGGGTGGCTGGAGCTCCTCTTAACCACTTCAGCCCCTGACAATTGCGCGGCCGTGCGACATGGCTCCCAAACAAAATTTACATCCTTTTTTTTACCACAAATAGAGTTTTCTTTTGGTGGTATTTGATCGCCTCTGCGGTATTAATTTTTTGCGCTATAAACAAAAAATTGCGACAAATTAAAAAAAAAAAAACGCATTATTTTTTACTTTTTGCTATAATAAATATCCCCAAAAAATATATAAAATTTTTTTAATTTTCCTCAGTTTAGGCCGATACGTATTCTTCTACATATTTTTGGTAAAAAAATAGCAATAAGCATTTTTGTTGATTGGTTTGCGCAAAATGTATAGCGTCTACAAAATAGGGAATAGTTTTATGTCATTTTTATTAATAATTTTTTTTTTACTAGTAATGGCAGCGATCAGCGATTTTTATCGTGACTGCGGCATTATGGAGGACAGATCAGACACTTTTGGCCCTATTTTGGGACCATTCACATTTATACATCTATCAGTGCGATTAAAAATGCATTGATTACTGTGTAAATGTGACTGGCAGTGAAGGGGTTTACCACTAGGGGGCGCTGTAGGGGTTAAGTGTGTCCTAGGGAGTGATTCTAACTGTGGGGGGGTGGGCTATGTGTGACATGACACTGATCACCGCTCCCGATTACAGGGAGCTGTGATCAGTGTCCTGTCACTAGGCAGAATGGGGAAATGATTGTTTACATCAGCATTTCCCCCGTTCTGCCTCTCCGTGAGCCGATCGCGGGTATCACACTCACGGAGCTCGCGGCCGCGCGCGTGCCTGCAAACCGCTTCTTAAAGGGCAACGTACAGGTACGTTAATATGCCTGTACATGCCCTTCTGCCGACGTATATCGGCGTGAGCCGGTCGGCAAGCGGTTAAGGAGTCCCCCAAATGTTGTGGCTATAACAGCCTCCACCACTCCAAGAAGGCTTTCCATAAAATTGAGGAGTGTCTCTGTGAGTGTCTCTTGTGCCCATTCAGCCCATAAAAAGCTTTTGTAAGGTCAGGTACTAATGTTGGATGAGAAGACTGGCTGGTCGTCCCACGGGTGTTCAGAAGGGTTGAAGTCAGGGCTCTGTGCAGGCCAATCAGTTCCTCCATTTGATGGTTTGACACCCAATAGCTGCAAAAGCGGTCCAACTCTATATTAATGGCCATGGTTTTGGAATAGGATGTCCAACAAACTCATATAGGTGTGATGGTCAGGCTTCTGCAAACCTTTGGCCATATAGCGTAACCATTGAAACGCTTCAGACTCAGACCAGATTCACTTGTACCGATCACCCTGATCTCCTACAGACACTCTGCATGGAATCACTGTTGTAGCTAAGAGAGCTCAACAGGCTAAAAGCTTAATATAAACATTTTCCATTATTTATGTTTAGCTTACTTAATATAATTAATAGATGTTGTCTTTGATATTCGGATTTATTGAATGTTTAATTATTTAACATACTTTATCTCGTGCAATGTAGGAAGGATCCATATAAATATTATATCAAGCGGAAAAACAGAATTAAACCGATTAGCGCTAAGAAACTGACCAGCTCTGGCGATCACATGACCAGTGGCTGGGTGTCTGAGGAGGTGCTGCTCACAGACTGCAGGCTGCCCTTGTAGATAGGAGTCCTCTTCTCTGCATCGATCCTGTAAATAGAATAAAAAAAAAAAAAAAGAGAGTGCGTGATCGTCAATGCATGCTGAGTTGGGACAAAGAGCCCTGGAGGAACCAGAAGCTCGGCAGATCCTACTACTGTTCGCTGAAGACATTCTGGTGGTTAATTCAGGCCTAAACAAAGAGCACCTGTAGTCTTAAAGAAAACAAAAAACTTGGCATTTCCCTTTAGGTTTTCTTTAAAGATTAAGGTTTTAGGGTGCTTTAGAAGAAAATCATTCCATGAGTTAATCTGCTACCCTGTTTCCCCGAAAATAAGACCTAGCGTGATTGTCGGTGATGGCTGCAATATAAGCCCTACCCCCCAAATAAGCCCTACCCTGTTTCCCCTGAAAAAAAGCCCTACCCTGACAATAAGACCTACAAGGACTTTAACTAGGGCTTATATTGCAGCCATCACTGACAATCACGCTAGGTCTTATTTTCGGGGAAACAGGGTACTATTACCAGGGCAAGCACTCAAGGACTAGAGTGGGTATGGTACTTGGAGTTTTTCAATGGGAGAAAACAAAAAAATTGGCATTTCCCTTTAAAGATACAGGTTTTAGGGTGCTTTAGAAGGAAATCATGGTACATTCTATAGGCTAAATGGCTACTATCACCAGGCAAGCACTCAAGGACTAGAGTGGGTACTGTACTTGGCGTTTTTCAATGGGAGAAAACAAAAAAGTTGGCATTTCCCTTTAGGTTTTCTTTAAAGATACAGGTTTTAGGGTGCTTTAGGAGAAAATCATGCTGCATTCCCTAGGCTAAATGGCTACTATCACCAGGCAAGCACTCAAGGACTAGAGTGGGTACTGAACTTCAATGGGCATTCTTCAATGGGAGAAAACAAAAAAGTTGGCATTTCCCTTTAGGTTTGCTTTAAAGATACAGGTTTTAGGGTGCTTTAGAAGAAAATCATGGTGCATTCCATAGGCTAAATGGCTATCACCAGACAAGCACTCAAGGGCTAGAGTGGGTACTGAACTTGGCGTTCTTCAATGGGAGAAAACAAAAAAGTTGGCATTTCCCTTTAGGTTTGCTTTAAAGATACAGGTTTTAGGGTGCTTTAGAAGAAAATCATGGTGCATTCCATAGGCTAAATGGCTACTATCACCAGACAAGCAGTCAAGGACTAGAGTGGGTACTGTACTTGGCGTTCTTCAATGGGAGAAAACAAAAAAGTTGGCATTTCCCTTTAGGTTTGCTTTAAAGAATATGGTTTTTGGGTGCAAGCATTAAGAATAAACCATCCAATAAGCCTCCATCAATGGGAAAACTAACTAAGGAATAAACATTAAGGAATAAACCATATGTAGCCTCCATCAATGGGAAAACTAACTAAGGAATAAACATTAAGGAATAAACCATATGTAGCCTCCGTCAATGGGAAAACTAACTACACCATGAATCAGAATTATGGTCATCGTTGAAATACAGGTGCTCTTTATCCCTTGCACAATTTTTTCTAAATATCCAAACTCATCATAGACCTTTGTGAAAGGTCTACTTCAATATGAATAGAAAGTTGAACAGATATAAGGCAGAGGTTGGAGAAAGCAAACACAGAGGCCCCCCTCTTCCACCCTTTTTAATCTCACTCACAGGCTGATCTGTGGCTTCTTCAGCTGCTGCTTGCGGTGACGGAGGATGATGACAAGGAAAGTGATCAGCAGGGTGGTAAGCACTGCTACAGGAAGAACGATGTACAGGAGGATGTCTCCCACTTGCAGGTCAGTATTGTAGTCTGTAAAAGGAAAACAATCTAATATGTTATAAGCATGCAGCCACACATAGAAAAATTGAAGTCATTTATAAACATTGCATGAATTCCAGCCAACCTCACTTGCAAGGGAAAGCGCTAGGTGGGAGGCTCTGCCTGCTGTGATCACACAATCACTATCCGTGTTGTACAAAGATAAAAGCAGTGAGCCAGTCACACAAGTAGGCAATTCGATTTCTGGGGACATGGAGAGTGAATACAATTCATCGAGAGGTGCCTTCACCTACTTTCAGATGTTTCCATCCACCACGGATGCAACCCAAAAGCTGTGGTTTGAGTGGGTTTTGCCTGTTGGGAGGCCTTGAGTGTCCCCTACAACCTCTGAGGCTACAGTATGTGTCAGCAGCTCTGGGAATCTTTCATTAAGTCTGGTGGCATCTGGGTTTTCAGTTTCACCTATGATATGTGCAGGAGCTTCTCATGAACTCTGATGGCACCCGGGTGCCCAACCACATACCATGGCCATTACATAGGCAGACTTATTCTCACTGCTGGATTACCGATTAAATTGTCTGTAAACCCAACAATGATCTTCTCTTATTTGCTTTTTGGTCTGTTACAGTGGCGGCTGGTGCTCAAAATTTTTGGGGGGGCGCAAATAAACTGAAAAATTCTGAAAAAAAAGCCCATCAAATGCAGCCACTGTGCCCATCAAAATGCAGCCACTGTGCCCATCAAAACGCAGCCACTGTGCCCATCAAAACGCAGCCACTGTGCCCATCAAAACGCAGCCACTGTGCCCATCAAAACGCAGCCACTGTGCCCATCAAAATGCAGCCACTGTGCCCATCAAAACGCAGCCACTGTGCCCATCAAAACGCAGCCACTTTGCCCATCAAAATGCAGCCACTGTGCCCATCAAAATGCAGGAGCGCCATGTTGGCACCTCTTAAGGCTTAGTTTGCACCTATGCAGGTGTGACAGCATGAATGGGCCATTAATTTCAATAGGCTGCCCTACGCATGACAAATTGCAGAAAAGAATTGCAAACAGTTTTTTATTTTTTTTTTATTTTAAATTTGCACCACACTGAAACAAGTGGCACTTTTGTTAACATGCTGATGGAGGACTGCCCTACCCATCCAATCCAGTATTCCAACTGCCACAGGGCAGTTGGGCAGGGCAAAGGATGCACCCTTTTGCATCCTTTGCTGCAGATCTCCTCCAGCCTCTTTGCATCCACTTCTTGTTTACATGTAAAGGCTTCATTATTGACCACACCATCTGTGCGCTGTGACAAGGGTGGACTGTGTGTGTGTGCAGGAACAGTAGCACGATTGATAGATCGGTGGGATTGTCACTTTGTATTTAAAAAAAAAAAAAAACTGTTATACTATCTCCTCTCCTCTACTCTCCTCTCCTCTCCTCTCCTCTCCTCTCCTCCCCTCCCCTCCCCTTCCCTTCCTCCGCTCTTCCCAGCAACCACAGGAAATACACCTGTTACTGTTACCTGCAAGATGACATGTCTTGGAGCCCCCCCCCCCCCCGCCCTGCACTTACCTTGTCTCGGGTGACGGCAGAATCGTGTCCTCCATTTCCTCTCCTGCCGGCTCCTCCTCTCATCCTCTCATCCTCTGCTATGATTGGACGCCTGATAGGCGCCCAATCACAGCATCTGTCGTTTCAGCCAATCAGGGCACAGGTCACACAGACCTGTGCTCCTGATTGGCTAAGGGGCAGTACAATGTTAGCAAACCGAATTCCTTCAGTTTGCTAACATCAGTGCTGAGTGACAAGGAACGCACAGCGTTGCGCCCGCTTGTCACCTTTTTGGACGCCTATTAGCGCCTACGGCGCTAATCAGGTGTTTCCAAAAAACACCCCCACCGCTGTAATTCAGGCGCCCGGTGACCGAAAAGGGGCCGGACACCTGAATAGGGGGTGTCAGCAGCGACCATAGATAGATTCATGCAATGCATGAATCTATCTATGGTATATAGAGAGTGACAGGAGAGGGGGGGGCGGCACTCCTGCGCCCTTAATGGACGCACCGCCCCTGGTCTGTTATAAGAAAACATTGTCAATGGTATTTTTATCTGTTCGAGAGGACATCATGACACAAGCTCCTGGGGGACCTGAACAGTTTAATTCTGCATTAATGGACTAAAAGGAGCTTGTGTCATAATCAGTGTTGGTCATCTTACTTTAAAAAAGTAATTAGTTAAGTTACAAATTACTTCTCCCAAAAAGTAATTGCGTTCGCAACTCAGTTACTACATTGGAAAAGTAATTAGTTACTCAGAAAAGTAACTGTGACTTTTTTTTTTTAATATTCTATAGACGGGACTAGTGAAGGACTGAATGTCGCCGCTTCCATCGGCGAGATTGACACCTCACGAGCCCTGTCGCCTGGTATGGATTTAAAGGGGAACCCCTACGCCGATAAAACGGCGTGGGGTTCCCCCCAAAGTCCATAGCAGACCCTTATCCGAGCACGCAGCCCGGCCAGTCAGGAAAGGGGATGGGGACGAACGAGCGCCCCCTCCTGAACCGTACCAGGCCATGTGCCCTCAACATGGGGGGTGCTTTCGGGAAGGGGGGCCTGCGGCTGCGCTCGCTCGTCCCCACCCCCTTTCCTGACCGGCCGGGCTGCATGCTCGGATAAGGGTCTGCTATGGACTTTGGGGGGGACCCCCATGCCGTTTTTCGGTGTAGGGGTTCCCCTTTAAATCCATACCAGGCGACGGGGCTCGCGAGGTGTCAATCTCGCCGATGGAGGCGGCGACATTCACTTCCTTCGCTAGTCCCGTCTAAGTAATGGGAACGGCGTTACCATGAGGGGAAGAGCAGGGGCGGTGCGTCCATTAAGGGCGCAGGAGCGCCGCCCCCCCCTCTCCTGTCACTCTCTATATACCATAGATAGATTCATGCATTGCATGAATCTATCTATGGTCGCTGCTGACACCCCCTATTCAGGTGTCCGGCCCCTTTTCGGTCACCGGGCGCCTGAATTACAGCGGTGGGGGTGTTTTTTGGAAACACCTGATTAGCGCCGTAGGCGCTAATAGGCGTCCAAAAAGGTGACAAGCGGGCGCAACGCTGTGCGTTCCTTGTCACTCAGCACTGATGTTAGCAAACCGAAGGAATTCGGTTTGCTAACATTGTACTGCCCCTTAGCCAATCAGGAGCACAGGTCTGTGTGACCTGTGCCCTGATTGGCTGAAACGACAGATGCTGTGATTGGGCGCCTATCAGGCGTCCAATCATAGCAGAGGATGAGAGGATGAGAGGAGGAGCCGGCAGGAGAGGAAATGGAGGACACGATGCCGCCGTCACCCGAGACAAGGTAAGTGCAGGGCGGGGGGGGGCTCCAAGACATGTCATCTTGCAGGTAACAGTAACAGGTGTATTTCCTGTGGTTGCTGGGAAGAGCGGAGGAAGGGAAGGGGAGGGGAGGGGAGGGGAGGAGAGGAGAGGAGATAGTATAACAGTTTTTTTTTTTTTTTTTTAAATACAAAGTGACAATCCCACCGATCTATCAATCGTGCTACTGTTCCTGCACACACACACAGTCCACCCTTGTCACAGCGCACAGATGGTGTGGTCAATAATGAAGCCTTTACATGTAAACAAGAAGTGGATGCAAAGAGGCTGGAGGAGATCTGCAGCAAAGGATGCAAAAGGGTGCATCCTTTGCCCTGCCCAACTGCCCTGTGGCAGTTGGAATACTGGATTGGATGGGTAGGGCAGTCCTCCATCAGCATGTTAACAAAAGTGCCACTTGTTTCAGTGTGGTGCAAATTTAAAATAAAAAACTGTTTGCAATTCTTTTCTGCAATTTGTCATGCGTAGGGCAGCCTATTGAAATTAATGGCCCATTCATGCTGTCACACCTGCATAGGTGCAAACTAAGCCTTAAGAGGTGCCAACATGGCGCTCCTGCGTTTTGATGGGCAAAGTGGCTGCGTTTTGATGGGCACAGTGGCTGCATTTTGATGGGCACAGTGGCTGCATTTTGATGGGCACAGTGGCTGCATTTTGATGGGCACAGTGGCTGCATTTTGATGGGCACAGTGGCTGCATTTTGATGGGCACAGTGGCTGCATTTGATGGGCTTTTTTTTCAGAATTTTTCAGTTTATTTGCGCCCCCCCAAAAATTTTGAGCACCAGCCGCCACTGGGGAAGAGTAATTAGTTAGATTACTTGTTACCCTCTAAAGTAACGGAGTTAAGTAACTCAGTTTATTTTAACTGAGTTACTTACATCACTGGTCATAATATGCCCTTGAACAGATATAAGAAAACACTGTCAATTGTATATTTAACAGACCAAAAGGAAGCTAATAAGAGAAGATCATTGTTAGGTTTACAAATAATGTAATGGGTAATCCAGCAGTGAGAATAAGTCTGCCTATGTAATGGCCATGGCATGTGGTTGGGCACTCAGGTGCCATCAGAGTACATGAGAAGCTCCTGCACATATTATAAGTAGACCTGGGAACCCAGATGTTGGATTGTATAACCCTTCATAGTTACACACAACTATGAGGGAATAACATATGAAGGTGCTTTAAAGTGGTTGTAAACCCTTACAAACCACTTTGACCTACAGGTAAGCCTAGATTAAGTAGGGCCAATAAATATCTCCTAAACCTACATGGTTTAGGAGATATTTAGAAAAGAAAAGGCATCGCTGTCTACGGCGCATGCGCCGTAGACAGCGGCGCGCAGGCGTGACGTCATCGCCGCTCCAGCGAATGACAGCGATGGAGCGGCGAGACCCGGAAGTCACTCCAGGAATGATGGCGATGGAGAAGATCGTGGATGAAGACCGCTTCGGGGGCTTCGTTCTCAGGTAAGTCATTCATAATGAGCTAGTATGCTATGCATACTAGCTCATTATGCATTTGCCTTGCAGGTTCTGTTTTTTTTTTAGGAAGGTTTACTTCCTCTTTAAAGAAGAATATTAGAATATTTTTACATTGTTGCAGTGGACTAATGTAACTTTGCATAAATGATACCTGTGGGATCCCTCTAGAACAGGGTTTCTCAAATAGGGTTCCTCCAGAGGTTGCTAGGGGTTCCTTAAGCAATGAGCAATTCCTGCCTCTCAGATAAGTTTCCACTGACACCACTGACCTTTTTAGCTATATGTAAGAGGGTGATTCTTCCTAATGATCACAAGTATGCAGAGCATTCTTTCCACTGACCATCACACTAATGTATCATAAGTTGTAGATTGGCAGAGGTTCCCTGAGACCAGAAAGTTATTTCAAGAGTTCCTCTGTGTTGAAAACGTTTAAAAAGGTTGCCCTAGAAGCTGAAAACCCCTGTAAGTAGACACTGCAACTTCTTTGATCTCCACTAGCTTCTAGGTCCCATGCTGAACAGCTGTCTGCTGCATAGTGGACACAAGAAGTCAGCTGCTCGACACGGTAGCCATTCAGAGATTGTTTTGCATTGTTTCAATGAATACAAAGCGTTCTCTGATTGGATCAGGTGGAGAGGGGGGTTGCAACATCATGCAACATCAGGCTCTCTGCCTTGTCCAATCAGAGAATGCTTTTGATTCATTGAGAAAATGCAAGGAACTCTGAATAGTGCTAATGTCCAATGACCAACTGGGAAGCTAGCAGAGATCAGTGTTGTAGTGGTGTCTACTATGGGGATTTTGAGCTCCTCAACCAAAATCAACCTTCTTAATACAGAAGAACCTATAAAACAGCTTTCCAGTCTCAGGGAACCCCTACTAATAATAATTAGATCTACAGCTCATGGTACATTAGTGTGATGATTACTTGGAAGAATGTTTCTTACATTTGTGATCATCGGATGAACCCCCTCCCACTTTCTCCATACAGAAAGCTTTGGTGTCAGTGGTCACTAATCTAAAGAGACAAAAATTACTCATTGCTCAAGGAACCCCTAGCAACCTCTGGAGAAACCCTAGGGTTCCATGGAATCCTGGTTGAGAGAGTTCTTTAATGATCCCACAGGTACGGTATAAGCATAGTATCATTGGTACAAGTTGGATCAATGTAAAAATATCCATACCTAGACTTCTTCTTCTTGTTACTATCATAGCTATGTGTTGTGCACTCATGACAAGCTCTGTTCAGAACAAAAGTACATGGGGGCCGGTATGCTGTACATGCCTGGGCTGTATGGCACGATCAATAGAAAGTTGTATTGCTCACCTACAATCCTTAACATATCAGGATCCTTGGGAGTCACGCGGAGTTCGAAGGATCTTGTCTTGACCAGACTGTACATATCTGGATGACGAACCTGGCACACGTACGTTCCTTCAGAGCTTTCATCAACATTTTTGATGGTGAGAGTGTCCGAGGGTAAAATCCAGTCACTGTCCTACAAGGAAAAAAAAAAAAAAAGATATTATACAGCTGTACAAGATTATTATAGGTATACTCCAGTTAACCCATTTGCGACCATAGGTAACTGAAATTTAGATGCCCAGAAAAAATTTAGCAGCTCAGTGTGCGTCTCTTTGACTGTAACTATATAGCTAACCCTATGATGAATTTGCCATTTTGACAGTGTACAAAGTTGCACATTCCTAGGTCTTGGCTACAAAAGGTAATCAAAGCTGAATTTCAGGTATGGCGCTGACCAATCACCCTAAGTTGGCCATATACTGATAGTTTTTTTCGTTCAGTCTCAGCTGGCGGCTGTCAAAATACCCAAACAGCGACTGATCTGATTGGAGGCAGCTGCCGTTTGGCTGAAAATGTTCCATTCCATGATCTACTTTTGTCAAAAAGTTTCTGGAGTGGGGCTGGCAGGGCCACTCACTGAGCGAATTTTGTCCGCTACCTTGGGAACTGGCTGAAATTCACACGGTGTATGGCCAGCCTTAGGCCTGTTCACAATCAACGTTCCAATTCATTTCCAAGGTGTTCAGTACGGTTGAGGTCAGGGCTTTATGCAAGAAACTCATGCTACTTCAAATCAAACTCATCAAACCATATCTATATGGAGCTGGCTTTGTGCACTGGGTTAGACATGGTGGAACAGTGAAGGACCTTCTCCGAACTGGTAAAAGAGTAAAGTCATGGTGAAACAGAAAAAGGCATTCAATAAACTGGTACTTGGGTGAAGACATGGTGGAACAGAGAAGAACCTTCACTAAACTGGAACAAGGGTAAAGTCATGGTGAAACAGAAAAAGGCCTTCACCAAACTGGTACTGGGGTGAAGACATGGTGGAACAGAGAAGAGCCTTCACTAAACTGGAACAAGGGTAAAGTCATGGTGAAACAGAAAAAGGCCTTCACCAAACTGGTACTGGGGTGAAGACATGGTGGAACAGAGAAGAGCCTTCACTAAACTGGAACAAGGGTAAAGTCATGGTGAAACAGAAAAAGGCCTTCACCAAACTGGTACTGGGGTGAAGACATGGTGGAACAGAGAAGAGCCTTCACTGAACTGGAACAGGGGTAAAGTCATGGTGAAACAGAAAAAGGCCTTCACCAAACTGGTACTTGGGTGAAGACATGGTGGAACAGAGATGGGCCTTCACCAAACTGGTACAAGGTTGGAAGAGCACGATTGTCTAAAATGTCTTTGTATGGTGTAGCACTAACACTTCCCTTCACTGGAAAAACCTGAACTCTGTTTGGAGGGGGTCCATATACTTGTGGCCATGCCACCAGCGCTGGAGGAGCTTCTAAACAAACACACTAGGAATGAAGCCTCCATTAGTTCAATGTGCAAAAAAAACAAGCATTCAGGATCATAGTTTGACTCTCGGTGGGCCATGAGTCCGATAGAATTTGGTGCATCTTCTTTTCCTGTTGTTAAGCCACCTTGTCCAGCTTAGCAGTAGATATAGTAGAACATCTTTGGGTACCAGGACAGACAATCCTCTCTGCAAAATATCTACGGCTCTTCCTTTCTAGTTATATGTAAGGAAAAGAGCAGTTCACAACCAGAAACATCATCTTTGACTTATCCGAATGACCCGATAAACGAAAACCTGTCTGGCTTCTATGGATGATGTTGATTCTTACTCTTATTTAGAGGCCTGTGCTCATTGCTCTCACTCACCTCCTGGCTCCACTCATAGAATGGCTGGCGGGAGGACGCTGCGGTACACTTCACCTCCACCGTAGATCCCTCCTCTGCATACAAGACTTCAGACATACTGGTGTACCAGGAGTGCATCTTCTGGAAGTAGATGTCCTGCAGATCTGCGGAAATAAAAGAAATAAATGTAAGACAAGAAAGCACTAATTGACAATCCGACACATACAGTATCTCACAAAAGTGAGTACACCCCTCTCATTTTTGTAAATATTTTATTATACCTTTTCATGTGACAACACTGAAGAAATTACACTTTGCTACAATGTAAAGTAGTGAGTGTACAGCTTGTATAACAGTGTAAATTTGCTGTATCCTCAAAATAACTCAACACACAGCCATTAACCACTTCAGCCCCGGACCAATTGTCAGCTTAAGGACCAGAGGTCTTTTTTCAATTTCGCACTGCACTACTTTAACTGGTAATTGTGCGGTCATGCAATTTTGTAACGAAACGAAATTTGCGTCCTTTTCTTCCCACAAATAGAGCTTTCTTTTGATGGTATTTGATTGCCTCTGTGATTTTTATTTTTTATTTTTTGCGATATAAACGGAAAAAGAGCAAAAATTTTGAAAAAAAAAGAGATTTTCTACTTTTTGTTATAAGAAAAATCTAATAAACTCAATTTTAGTCAAACATTTGGGCCAAAATGTATTCAGCCACATGTCTTTAGTAAAAAAAAATGCCAATAAGCGTATATTTATTGGTTTGCGCAAAAGTTATAGCGTCTACAAACTAGAGTACATTTTCTGGAATTTACACCGCTTTTAATTTATGACTGCCTATTTCATTTCTTGAGGTGCTAAAATGGCAGAGAAGTACAAAACCCCCCCAAATGACCCCATTTTGGAAAGTAGACACCCCAAGCTATTTGCTGAGAGGCATGTTGAGCCCATTGAATATTTTTTTTTTTAGTCCCAAGTGATTGAATAAAGACAAAAATAAAAAATAATTTTTTTTTTCTTCAAAAAGTTGTCACTAAATGATATATTGCTCACACATGCCATAGTTATATGTGGAATTGCACCCCAAAATACATTTTGCTGCTTCTCCTGAGTACGGGGATACCACATGTGTGGGACTTTTTGGGAGCCTAGCCGCGTACGGGGCCCCGAAACCCAAGCACCGCCTTCAGGATTTCTAAGGGTGCAAATTTTTGATTTCACTCCTCACTACCTATCACAGTTTCGAAGGCCATAAAATGCCAAAATAGCACAAAACCCCCCCAAATGACCCCATTTTGGAAAGTAGACACCCCAAGCTATTTGTTGAGAGGCATGGTGAGTATTTTACAGCTCTCATTTGTTTTTGAAAATGAAGAAAGTAAAGAAAAAAAAATTTTTTTTTTCTTTTTTCAATTTTCAAAACTTTGTGACAAAAAGCGACATCTGCAAAATACTCACAATACCTCTCAGCAAATAGCTTGGGGTGTCTACTTTCCAAAATGGGGTCATTTTGGGGGTTTTATGCCATCTGGGCATTCCATGGCCTCCGAAACTGTGATTGGCAGTGAGAAGTGAAATAAAAAAATTACTCCCTTAGAAAGCCTGAAGGCGGTGCTTGGTTTTTGGGGTTCCGTACGCAGCTAGGCTCCCAAAAAGTCCCACACATGTGGTATCCCCGTACTCAGGAGAAGCAACAGAATGTATTTTGGGGTGTATTTCCACATATGCCCATGACATGTTTGAGCAATATATCATTTAGTGACAACTTTTTGTAAAAAAAAAAAATATATATATTTTTTTTTTTTCATTATTCAATCTCTTGGGACAAAAAAAAAAAATATTTAATGGGCTCAACATTGCTCTCAGCAAATAGCTTGGGGTGTCTACTTTCCAAAATGGGGTCATTTGGGGGGGGTTTGAACTGTCCTGGCATTTTATGCACAACATTTAGAAGCCTATGTCACACGTCACCCACTCTTCTAACCACTTGAAGACAAAGCCCTTTCTGACACTTTTTGTTTACATGAAAACATATTTTTT
The DNA here is from genome assembly GCA_028564925.1 of Lithobates sylvaticus. Classification (NCBI taxonomy): domain Eukaryota; kingdom Metazoa; phylum Chordata; class Amphibia; order Anura; family Ranidae; genus Lithobates; species Lithobates sylvaticus. The sequence continues at coordinate 32,386,822 of CM053035.1, read as the reverse complement.
TTTTGCAAGAAAATTACGTTGAACCCCCAAACACTATATATATTGTTAAAGCAAAGGCCCTACAGATTAAAATGGTGGGTGTTGCATTTTTTTTTTCCACACAGTATTTGCGCAGCGATTTTTCAAACGCATTTTTTGTGGAAAAAATACACTTTTTTTTATTTTAATGCACTAAAACACACTATATTGCTCAAATTTTTGATGAAATAAAAAATATGATCTTAGGCCGAGTACATGGATACCAAACACGACATGCTTTAAAATTGCGCACAAACACGCAGTGGCGACAAACTACATACATTTTTAAAAGCCTTTAAAAGCCTTTACATGATACCACATTAGATTCACGGAGGAGGTCTACTGCTAAAATTACTGCCCTCGATCTGACCTTCGCGGTGATACCTCACATGCATGCTGCAATTGCTGTTTACATATGACGCCAGACCAACGCTTGTGTACGCCTTTGCGCAAGAGAAGGGGGGGCAGGGGTGCTTTTTTTTTTTTTTTTTTTGTTTTTTTTTTTATTTATTTAGCTTTTTTATTCTATTTTTAAACTGTTCCTTCCATTTTTTTTTCTTTGTTATGATTTTTATTGTTATCTCAGGGAATGTAAATATCCCCTATGATAGCAATAGGCAGTGACAGGTACTCTTTTTTTGAAAAAATTGGGGTCTATTAGACCCTAGATCTTTCCTCTGCCCTCAAAGCATCTGACCACACCAAGATTGGTGTGATAAAATGCTTTCCCAATTTCCCAATGGCGCGGTTTATATCCGGGAGGGGGGACATTCCCTCCTACTGCTTGTAAAAGCAGTCTAGAGGCTAATTACCCGCTAGAATTGCTTTTACATGAAAGCCGATCACTGGCTGAAAAGAATGATACCAAGATGATACCTAAACCTGCAGGCATCATTCTGGTATAACCATTCAAAGTCCAGCAACATACTGGACATATATTGTAATCTTTTTTTTTTTCATGCAGCCTCTTGGCTGAACGAAAAAAAGAGATTGATTGGTGGGTATGCCCACCATTAGAATACCTCCCTTCATCCACCCACTTCTAATGATGGGCATACATGCACCATTTATATATGCCGATGCATGGGGGCATCCTCCCGCAAAAGTTATGCCGTGTACACACGGTCGGAATTTCGACCGTATGTACGTGGCATTAGGAGCCAATCGCTCCTCCCCGCCCCCTGCTGCCCCCATGCTTCGGCACATATGCTCTTTTTTTTAACTGTGGTGGTGAAATCACCTCCTACAGCGTTGGAGTCGCGGCTTTATGTATCGTGGGAGCAAACGCTGTTGCTGTCAAGATAAATAAATCCGCGCTGCAACTGAATGGCGCACCTGAAAACAAAAAAATGCTTAACACTAAAACACAGTAAACAAAATTACATACCTGAAAAGCAAGCATGATAAAACATGATAAAACATAATAAAACATTGCAGAATAGAATGGAGTAAAAAAAGAGCAACAATAGAGAGAGAGTGAGAACAATAAAACGACAACTATTTTTGTTTTTTTTATTTTTTTGAGATTCACAGGTAAAAAAGCTCCTGACTGTTAGCGACTGAATCAAAACGCTACCACAAAAAAAATGTTAGCGATCGCAGGATCAGGCCTGACTCTGCGAACGCTGCAGTTATGTGTGCTTAGTGTTTTGTAAGTGACAGTGATCGATCGATACTGCACTTGGGTGGGCTGGGCTGGGCGGAGGGGGAAAACGCAGGTGCTAGCAGGTATCTGGGCTGATCCCGCTAACAATGCGTTTTTTTGGAACCCTAAACTGCTGGGACGCTAGTATAGATCTGATCAGATCAGATATTGATCTGTTCAGATACTATACCACTAAGGGAGGTGTATGCTTTGCGCGTGGGTGTTTGCGGTACTGGCACTAACCTGGGGCGACGCAGACCTTATTTGACCCTAAAACCTAATTGATATCACCCGCCGGGCGATCAGGGGGTTAAACCGTTATTGGGTAATAAATGGCGGGTGCCCTGACAGTATAAAAAACAAGCTAACTAACCAGCGTCACCCGTAACAGTAATACAAAAAAAAACTGGTTACCTAGCGACACTAATGCAGCGATCAGAAAAACGATCGCTTAGTGACACTGGCAAAAGGGGGTGAAAGGGTTAACTAGGGGCAATCAGGGGGTTAAACCTTTATTAGGTAATATATGGGGGTACCTGACGCTATATAAAAACCTGACGGGGAACCTAAATAACGAAATAACTAACTGGCTAACCAGCGTCACCAGTGACATTTTATACGGTGATCACTGGTGAAAGGGTTAACTCTAGGGGCAATCAGGGGGTTAAAACCTTTATTTAGGTTGTAATATGGGGGTACCTGACCTATAAACCTATTTATGAACCTATATAAACATGGCGGTTAACCTAAAAAAAAACTGGTTACCTAGCGACACTAATGCAGCGATCAGAAAAACGATCGCTTAGTGACACTGGCAAAAGGGGGTGAAAGGGTTAACTAGGGGCAATCAGGGGGTTAAACCTTTATTAGGTAATATATGGGGGTACCTGACGCTATATAAAAACCTGACGGGGAACCTAAATAACGAAATAACTAACTGGCTAACCAGCGTCACCAGTGACAGTTATACGGTGATTACTGGTGAAAGGGTTAACTCTAGGGGCAATCAGGGGGTTAAAACCTTTATTTAGGTTGTAATATGGGGGTACCTGACCTATAAAACTATTTATGAACCTATATAAAACATGGCGGTTAAAATAAAAAAAAAAATGGTTACCTAGCGACACAATGCAGCGATCAGAAAAACGATCGCTTAGTGACACTGGCAAAAGGGGGTGAAGGGGTTAACTAGGGGCAATCAGGGGGTTAAACCTTTATTAGGGGGGGGTGGGGGGCTACCTAGGACCTAAAACTAACTGCCCTGACAGTTATTACAGTCACACTGACACTAAATGCAGTGATCAGTAAATAAATGATCACTGCAATTAGTGACACTGTGACTGGGGGGGGGAGGGGGTGATCTGGGGGTGATCTGGGGGTGACAGGGGGGTGTTTTGTGTGCCTATGTGTACTGGTGTCAGTGTACTGTTTGTGCACTAACCTTTACATCTTCTGTGCTCGGCGTTCCGGTCACATAGACCGGCGCACCGAGCGTGACATCACTTCCGCCTTCCTGTCTATACAATAGACAGGAAGGGGAAGCTTTTCATTCGCCAGGAGCGATCGCGAGGGGGTGGCCAGAAACCACTGGCCGTCCCCTCGTCCCGGATCGCTCCTGAAGCGATGCCGACCGTCCCCGCCGGCGGAGGGGGGTCCGATCGGACCCCCCAACCGCCTGAAGAATGGCACGTACAGGTACGTGGTTCTGCCTGTACGTGCCATTCTGCCGACGTATATCTACATGGGGCGGTCGGCAAGTGGTTAATGTCTAAACCGCTGGCAACAAAAGTGAGTACACCCCTAAGTGAAAATGTCCAAATTGGGCCCAATTAGCTATTTTCCCTCCCTGGTGTCATGTGACTCGTTAGTGTTACAAGGTCTCAGGTGTGAATGGGGAGCAGGTGTGTTAAATTTGGTGTTATCGCTCTCACTCTCTCATACTGGTCACTGGAAGTTCAACATGGCACCTCATAGACCCCTCAGTGCAGACCCCCCTCAGTACGGACACCCCCCTCCGTGCAGACACCCCCAGCAGTACAGACACCCCCTCTCAGTGCAGAACTTCCCAATGCAGACACCCCCCCCCCTCAGTGCAGCCCCCCTCGTACAGACACCCCAGCAGTACAGACACCGCCCCCTCAGTGCAGACCCCCCTCAGTGCAGACACCCCCCTCCATGTAGACCCCCCCAGCAGTACAGACACCGCCCCCTCAGTGCAGACCCCCCTCAGTACAGACACTCCCCTCCATGCAGACCCCCCCAGTACAGACCCCCCCCAGCAGTACAGACACCCCTCCCCTCAGTGTAGACCCCCCCATTAGTATAGATGCCCCCCTTACAGACCTCAGAACAGCAGATACACACAGCAGTGTGTGTCTCTCAAGCTCGGGCTCCTCCTCCTCTGTGGATGTAAACATCCGATGAGGGACACAGCCGTGGTGCGAGGCACAGGGCAGCGGGCAGTGTTAGCGGTGCCGATACCCACGGGTGTCACCCGGGTGCGGCCCGCACCCCCCAAACCCGCCTAGCAACGCCACTGATCACAATGCTTACTCATAGCTTATAAAAACTTGTCAGGGATTCTAACCCTTCCAAATGCTAACCAAAACTAAATAAAAAATGTTGGCTTTTTTGTCATTTTCAGTCATGAAGTCCAATAAAGCAGACCTAAACTGTATCTGAGCACCGCAAAACTGAAAATGCTATTTAATTCTCTTTAATATTCAAAGCAAACTCCCCATCCATGCTTTATTTTGTTGAGAAATCACTCTGAAAAGCACTCCCTAACTTTTCTAGCAGCGGCCATCTTGAGTAAGGGCAGATGATTCATGTAGCATTTACTTCCTAGAATCCATCTGCCCTTATCTCAGGCTTGCAGGCAGGATGGTGTTCTTAACTCAAAAAGCCCCTCCTCCAGATGAAAATAAAAATGCCCATGAAAACTCCTGGGATGTTCGACATCATTTTGGCCTAGGCCAGAAACCAGGAAGCAACTGAATAAATAAAAAAAAAATTAAAACAAGTAAATATAATATACTTTCCTATCTATTTTATAATGCTAGCAGTATAATACCTTCACATAGGTTGGACTGGATGGACTTGTGTCTTTTTTCGTCCTCACCTACTATGTAATAATGATTAAATATAGTTATTGTTGATTGAGAGAGTTTCGTTCCACTTCAAAGTGCCAAATCAGCCATTTTTTTTAGGCTAATGTTGGACAAACTAGGGAAGGGTAAGAAGCTCTGCTGAGTTTTATTTTTGTGCCTGTGTCAGAATTAGGGAGATTTCCACCAACTTCCTGTCCCCGTGTCATGGTGTCCCCAAGACAGGAAGTGAAGACAAATCCCTCTAGGGATGGTATAGATCAGGGGTCTCCAAACTTTCTAAACAAAGGGCCAGTTTACTGTCCTCTAGACTTTATGGGGGCCGGACTGCGGCCATTGGGAGTCGAAATTATCCTGGTGTTAGTGGGAATAAAAATGCATCTTTGGTATTTGGGGGGGGGGGGGGAATGGTGTCCTATCGCTGGTGTAAGTGGGAGAAATAGTGCCCCATCACTGGTGCCAGTTTTAGGAATAATGTCCCATCATTGGCATCAGTGGGAGAAATAATGCCTCATCATTGGTGTCAGTGGGAGGAATAGTGGCCCATCGTTGGCATCAGTGGGCGGAAATGGTGCCCCATTGTTGGTATCATTGGGAGAAATGGTGCTGCATTTTTTGGCGTCAATGGGAGAAATAGTGCCCCAATGTTGATGTAAGTAGCAGCAATTGGTGCCCCATTGTTGGTGTCAGTGGAAGGAAAATTGCCCCAAGGGCCGGATACAGGCAAGTAAAGGGCCGTTTCCGGCACCCGGGCCACAGTTTGGAGACCTCTGGTATAGACGTTTGGTTTGCCCACGATTTTGTTCTCACACTTTTAACCACTTGCCGACCGGCGCACGACGATATACGTCGACAGAATGGCACGTACAGGCAGGAGGGCGTATATATACGTCCCTCCTTTAGCCTGTCCGTGCCATCGGGAGCGTGCCGGGAGCGGCGCGCTCCCGCGCCGGTCGGGACCCCCGTGAGTCCGGCCGCGGTCCCCGCGGACTCGATCGCCGCGGGGACTCCCGCGATCGTCTCACGGAGCGGCTAAACGGGGAGATGCCGAGATAAACAGCATCTCCCCGTTCTGCCTAGCAACTAGTGACGCCGATCTCTGCTCCCTGTGATTGGAGCAGAGATCAGCATTCACTAGCTGACAGCCACGCCCCCCCACAGTAAAAAAAACATCCCTAGGCCTACTTAACCCCTACACTGCCACCTTGTGGTTAACTCCTAAACTGCCAGTGTCATTTATACAGAAATCAATGCATTTAAATGCATTAATTGCTGTAAAAATGACAATGGTCCCAAAAATGTGTCAAAAATGTCCGATGTGTCCGCCATAATGTCGCAGTCACAAAAAAAAATCGCAGATCTCCGCCATTAATAGTAAAAAAAAAATTATTAATAAAAATGCTATAAAACTATCCCCTATCTTGTAAACGCTATAACTTCTGCGCAAACCGATCAATAATCGCTTATTGCGATTTTTTTTACCAAAAATATGTAGAAGAATACGTATCGGCCTAAACTGAGGAAAAAAAATGTTTTTTTATATATTTTTGGGGGATATTTATTATAGCAAAAAATAAAAAATAATGCATTTTTTTCAAAATTGTCGCTCTATTTTTGTTTATAGCGCAAAAAATAAAAACCGCAGGGGCGATCAAATACCACCAAAAGAAAGCTCTATTTGTGGGAAAAAAAGGACGTCAATTTTGTTTGGGAGCCACGTCGCACGACCGCGCAATTGTCAGTTAAAGCGACGCAGTGCCGAATCGCAAAAAGGGGCCTGGTCCTTTGGCTGCAAATTGGTCCGGTCTGAAAGTGGTTAATAACTTTTTTCTTTTTTAGATTTTTACTGTGGTAATAAAAGTAGATTGCGAGCTCTTTCGCGGGAGAGGCACTGACGTGAGCAGCTCAGCACTCTCCGCAAATGGCTGTGGCGGAAAGCGTTAAATCAATAAGTGAAATAAATCATAACAGCCCGTCCCCAATGTTTCCCCGATGGCCAAGGGGAAGAAAACAAAAAAACAAAAAACTTGTCGTCCCCGACCGCCATGGAGTTGATGAGTTGCTAGGGGCAACCCACATTTCTTCCGCCAGACACTCTGACAGGCGACGTTTTATAGCAGAAAATAAACAGAATCCACTCAGCTAATTGCTTTTTTTTCGTATGCGTTCGATCCGCTCATCATCCTGTCACTCTGTGACTGATCCCTCCCGGGCGAGCATGTTTGTGGAGACGCGATCAGAGCGTCGGCCCCGCTCAGACGCTCATTATACACGCGGCTCCATCTCAATATTTGATGTATTTCCTGTGGCTCTTTGCGGGGCTTAGTGACATTTTGCGATCGCCCCCGTGATATTTTTCTCTGTCTCCCGCTGCTTTCATTTGGTGTATTGTTGTGTTCATCACGTTCCCGGGGCCTCCCTGTGCCCTTTACATGAAAGATGCGGCCTGCGATGTACGGCCCTGTGAGGTGTTCTGAGGGCGCCGCGTCCCCCCGTTAAGCACGTCGACGGCTAGATACGCTAGGAGGACACTATACACCCCTGATAGAGGTCGCTGGGGTTCGCGGTATATCTGGGCCATCGCGGCACATCCATCACTCCTGGCATTATAAAGAACAGAAACCAAAATTTCAAACAAAAACAACAATGCTGAGCCCAATATCGCTTTACTTTTTTTGTCAAATGTTCCAAGACTAACATTATTCCCTAAAAGAAGTTTTTCGGCCTCTGAAAATTGTCAGTTTCTGTCAAAGAAATATCGGCACTGTGATTTCATAACACAGGCTCTTCAAGGCCTAAACAGGCCTTAGGCCTTAGGCCTCAGTCACACAAACCAGCATTTATATGGGAAAAAAGTCTTGTTTGGACATTCGCTTTAAGGTCTAATGGTGGTCATACTTGCTTTGATTTTATTTCTTCACCTTTAGGCTGGGTTCACACCTATGCGAATTGGATGTGTGCCCCCCCCCGCATCCAATTTGCATGACAGGATATTGTGACTGGCTCTCTATGGAGCCGGTTCACATATATCCATTGCGGCTGTGGAGCGTCTTACACAGATCCGATTCGCAGGACAGGATATTGTGACTGGCTCTCTATGGAGCCGGTTCACATATGTCCATTGCGGCTGTGGAGCGTCTTACACAGATCCGATTCGCATGACAGGATATTGTGACTGGCTCTCCATGGAGCCAGTTCACATATCTCTGTTGCGGCTGTGGAGCGTCTTACACAGATCCGATTCGCATGACAGGATATTGTGACTGGCTCTCTATGGAGCCGGTTCACATATCTCCATTGCGGCTGTGGAGCGTCTTACACAGATCCGATTCGCATGACAGGATATTGTGACTGGCTCTCTATGGAGCCAGTTCACATATCTCCATTGCGGCTGTGGAGCGTCTTACACGGATCCGATTCGCATGACAGGATATTGTGACTGGCTCTCTATGGAGCCGGTTCACATACCTCCATTGCGGCTGTGGAGCGTCTTACACGGATCCGATTCGCATGACAGGATATTGTGACTGGCTCTCTATGGAGCCAGTTCACATATCTCCATTGCGGCTGTGGAGCGTCTTACACAGATCCGATTCGCATGACAGGATATTGTGACTGGCTCTCTATGGAGCCGGTTCACATATCCCCATTGCGGCTGTGGAGCGTCTTACACAGATCCGATTCGCATGACAGGATATTGTGACTGGCTCTCTATGGAGCCGGTTCACATATCTCCATTGCGGCTGTGGAGCGTCTTACACAGATCCGATTCGCATGACAGGATATTGTGACTGGCTCTCTATGGAGCCAGTTCACATATCTCCATTGCGGCTGTGGAGCGTCTTACACGGATCCGATACGCATATGACAGGATATTGTGACTGGCTCTCTATGGAGCCGGTTCACATATCTCCATTGCGGCTGTGGAGCGTCTTACACGGATCCGATTCGCATGACAGGATATTGTGACTGGCTCTCTATGGAGCCAGTTCACATATCTCCATTGCGGCTGTGGAGCGTCTTACACGGATCCGATTCGCAAGACAGGATATTGTGACTGGCTCTCTATGGAGCCAGTTCACATATCTCCATTGCGGCTGTGGAGCGTCTTACACGGATCCGATTCGCAAGACAGGATATTGTGACTGGCTCTCTATGGAGCCAGTTCACATTTCTCTATTGCGGCTGTGGAGCGGCTAACACAGGAATCCTGTGCGTCTTTTACATAGTTACATAGTAGGTGAGGTCAAAAAAAGACACAAGTCCATCAAGTCCAACCAAAGTGTGTTATAAGGTGCTTATCTAATCGTTTCTTGAAACTATCAATGCTCCCCCGCTGAAACCACCGCCTGTGGAAGGGAATTCCACATCCTTGCCGCTCTTACAGTAAAGAACCCTCTACGTAGTTTAAAGAGGAAGTAAAGCCTCTTAAAAAAAAAAAAAAGACACCCTGCAAGGCAAAGGCATAATGAATTACTTACCTGAGATCAAAGCCCCCGAAGCAACACTCGTTCACCTCCTCCGTCACTGACACGTTGACTCGGCGTGTCTTCCGGGTATCGCTTCTCCGGCGCTGTGACTGGCCGGAGCAGCGATGACGTCACGCCCGCACATGCGCGATGGTGCCGCCACTAACGGCATGCTCAGTGCGCCTGCACAGTAGACATTGGTGCTGCTATTTCTGTAAATATCTCCTAAACCTTTTAGGTTTGAGAGATATTTCTTGCACTTACAGGTAAGCCTTAATCTAGGCTTACATGTAGGTTAAAGTGGTTGTAATGGGTTTACAACCACTTTAAGGTTAAACCTCTTTTCTTCTAATTTTAAATGAGTGGCCACGAGTCTTGTTAAACTCCCTTTTGCAAAAAAGTTGTATCCCTATTGTGGGGTCACCAGTACGGTATTTGCATATTGAAATCATATCCCCTCTCAAGCGCCTCTTCTCCAGAGAGAATAAGTTCAGTGCTCGCAACCTTTCCGCATTACTAATATCCTCCAGACCCTTTATTAGCCAGGAGCAAGCTCTCAAATGCCTGTACACGTGTGGTCCACTATCTAATTTACACATCTTTCAAAAGCCTGGCTTAAAAACTTCCAGAGATGGCATCATCCCATCTTGACTTGTTGCTAGGATGTTGCCAAGACCCTCCCACCTGTTACTGCCCCCCCCCCCTACCCCCACCATCACAAGAGAAAGCTCTCAAACCCCTGCACACGTGTGGTCCAATATCTCATTTACACACCTTTTGTATATTGGCATAAAAACTACCAGTGACGGCATTATTACATCTTGCCTTGTTGCTAGGACATTGCTAAGACGTTCACAGCCATTGCTGCTCACCCCCACTATCACAGGAGTGAGCTCTCAAACCCCTGCACACCCACTATCTGCCTCCATCAGAACATCACTGAGCTCAGAGCTACTGCAACAGAGGAGAGAGAGGGCATGAGAGGGTGTTCAAATCACCTGGAAGCAGGGCCGGGACAAGGGGTGGGCAGGAGGGACGGTTGCCCTGGGCACTGTGGTATCATGTGAGGGGTGGGGGGGGGGGGGGGACCAAAAGGAGATTAGGGGGGAGGGAATTTGTGTTAAAAAGGGGAATTTGGCGGGCTTCAGGGGGGAAGAATTGTTCTAGTAGGGAAAATTTAGGGAGGGTGTGCTAGGAGTTGTGATTTGGAGGGATTTGTGTTGGGAGTGGGGATGGGACACATAATGCCCATACATCTTGGGGGGGGCGGAAATTTGGCATGTTCGCCCTGGGCTCTAAATTACCTTGTCCCGCCACTGCCTGGAAGTGTCTTAACAACGTCCTAGAAACAAGGCAGGACGGGATCATGCCATCTCTGGGAGTTTCTGGGCCAGGTTTTGGGAGGTACAGTATATAAATGGTCGACATCTATAGCAAGAGCATTATTCAACTTTGGTCAAAGCTGTACCAGTTTGTATTTAACTACAGGTGTCCCTTACCTGTATAGGCAGTTTTGTAGCAAAGGTGAACTAACCCTTTAAGCCTTAGCCTAGTCCAAAACGCTAAAGCCTAAAAACACTTTAAAACAGACCAAAAAAAAAATGCCCACATAAAAATTCATGCTCCAAAGTCTCATTAAAATCTCTCTATTGGAGGCCCAAATAGTATTGAAACCCAGAAGTTCTGATCCTTTCCCACAGCTAGAAAAGATTTTTGCCTTGACATACACTTAAGCCCCATACACAAGGTCGGACAATGTTGTCGGAAATTCCGACCGTGTGTAGGCACCATCGGACATTTTCCATCGGATTGTCCGACGGACAAAGTTGTATCTCCTGCTCTAAAAATTTTCCGACAACAAAGTCCGATCACACCAATTCCGATCGTGTGTAGCGAATTCCGACGGACAAAGTGCCACGCATGCTCAGATCACATAACAAGACCAAAGCTATTGGCTACTAGCCTCTACGTAGTCCCGTCGTAGGCAACAAACGTCACCACGTTCAGAATGATTGGATTTTCGGACAACTTTGTCCGACCGTGTGTATGCAACACCAGTGTCGGACTAAATCCGTCGGAAAAAATCCGATGGATTTTGTGGTCGGATTTTCCGACCGTGTGTACGGGGCATAAGGGGAATGTTGTTGGTTTTTTACATGCATGGCCCAATGTCTGTGGACAACTACGATAACATCTAAATTAGGTTGTTGGAGATCCCATTTCAAAACCGTGGGTGTTCTTAAGTTGTTGCCCCCCCTTTGTGGCTCCACTCATCTGGGAAGATTTTGGAGTGTGTCTAGGGGGGGGGATTTGTGTTCATTCAACCAGAAGAGCATCCATGAAGTCAGGTACTGATGTTGGACAAGACGCTTGCAACAGCATAGATGTCAATTGTCCTGTCAGAGTCCTTCATCTTGGACCTCCGTCCTGATAATGGTGGGCCCTGGACCATGTCACAGTGTCCATTTTATTTGTGTTACTGTGCAAGTATTTGTTAGAGTGATCGGGGGCTACTCTGGTGATTAGTTGGTCTAGATAGGACCAATTGGTCCGTAGGTGGGCTTGACTGTGGCCATGGTTAACCGTGTCTGAGGAACCATGGTCACAAAAATATACAAGTATGCAACAGGCATTTCAATGCATCCCAAAGGTCTTCAGTAGGGTTGATCCAATTTCATCTACTGACAAAAGAAAATTCCTCCTCAATACCCAAAGCAATCGGATTAGCTCCAAGGATTAAAATTCAGAAAGGTTTTTCTTGTGATTAGAACTAGCCTTATATAATCGATAAACATGTCCATCAATCCTGTAAAATGGTCCGTATTGAATATCTATAGTTTATACGGTTTTACTTTTTCCTTATATTCACAGATGGAGCACAGTCTGTCTGGTGTGTCAATGTATCTGTGTCTACCTGCTTGAGGGAATATCATTCCCTTATGGCAGTTGTGCTTTTTCTGAATACAAACAATTCTATTAATACACTCAAAGTTTTAAGAGTTTATAATTATGTAAATTGAGAAGCCCAAAATTAAAGCTGAAGTTGAATCTGCTTATATTTTGTCTTCCCTGGTTCCTCCCTTACCCCTCATCAACAGGCTAGTCTCTCAGCTAGGGGGCCGGGGGGCACCTAGCCGTAGATCTAGGACATGTGCACCAGAGCCCAATCCAAGCGATGGCTGACCCTAAATGTATTATCTTGTTACATTTCTTATTGAAATCTCCAGGGAGGAAGTAAACAAATAAAAATAAAGGGATTCCCAGAAAAGCTTTACAAAGAAATTAAAGGGACTTCTAGAAATGTAGGACTTTCCAGTCCAAACCTCTACACGTCATACAGCTCAGCCTCCTCCACTTCTCCACAGTTCTCAGTAAGATATGTGTATCTAAGTTTCTAGCCCATTAACCATGCCCATCGACCATTACAAGTGGTCTTCTTCTCATTGTTGAATTCTATCATTCTTTTACATTATGCAGAATGTAGCACAATGAGACTGAGGGAGCACTCACACTGAGCATGGTTGAACTGAATATTCCCAAATTTCACTGTCCCCCACCCCAATCCCTTGCTGGTCTACACTCCCATTGGGCTTTAAGCAAGTGTTACCAGGCACACTTACACCATCACCTCTGCCAACCAGACCACAGTGATCCCTGTGTCTGTGCGCAGTGATCTATAGCTTGTTCTGACCAGACCACATGTGAACCCTACCCAGGACCACCTCTTCCAAGTAATCCTGGGAATGGTACACCTAACTGTTCCCCATCATGGTTCAGAGCACTCAAAGTGGTCAAACCCAACCGAGGGGGGGGGGGGTGGTGGTGGTGAACCATGGGCATGGTTAAAACACAAGTGGTGAGTGCATCCCAAATGAGACTCCCTTTCTAGCTTTTTGCAGGTTGCATCTGGGGTCCACAGCCATGATCTCTGGCACTGGGGTACCCAAAAGATGCAAAAAGCCATCAGGTGCCTGATTTACTGAAGGCAAACAGGCTGTGCAGAGGGAAGTTGTACCATGCAGGGGAAATTTCACCAAAGAATAATCAATGATGTTAAACCAGAGCTCCACCCAAAAGTGGAAGCTCCGCTTATCTGCCTCCCCCCCCTCCGGTGCCACATTTGGAATCCTTCTGGGGGGAGCTGAGAGCGGGTACCTGTTTTTGACAGGTACCCACTCCAACTTTCAGGTGATCTTGCTGCGGAAATTCGGCCCCCTCCTCCACCCCAGCCTCCGGGCCATTCACAGCTTGTTTCGCATATTGAGCAGTAGAGATCCAGCTGTGAAGTCGAAAGCAATGGCAGCAGCCAAGAGCTGAGGGAATAATAGCCTGGGGTGAAGACACCGCAGGATCCCTGGACAGCTGAGTGTCCTATTATTCAAAGTCAGCAGCTACAGTATTGTGAAGGAGGCTGGACCTCCTATTTAGGTTTCACTTTACAAAGAAAAGCCAATCCCAAGCAAATAAAATAAAAATAAATTAATATTAGCTTTCACACAATTGGATGATGGAAGCCAACTGAGTGTCCTCCCATTCAAATTCACATGCAAAGTTAACAGTTTATCTGCCTTCAGTAAATCAACCCCGATATGTCAATATCCACTCACAACTGAACTACTTTGGTTGGACCAGCCATTTAATTAAAGTATAGTGTGAAACTCAATTAAATGAAAACTTGCACTCCAGAATGAAAAGCCACCCTTTAAGCCAGCGTAGACTGCTATAACTATAGATATAGCCAGTGATGTAAGTAACTGAGTTAAAATAAACTGAGTTACCTAACGCAGTTACTTTAGAGGGTAACGAGTAATCTAACTGATTACTTTTCCCCTCATGGTAACTCAGTTCCCATTACTTTGGCTTAGTTACCCCAATTACATCTACCGCCACTAGATGGCAGTAGTGTAATTCCGGTGTCCTGACGAAAAAGTTCCTCCGCCGGGATAAGGACCCCCTCTACTGCGCAGGCGCAGGGCTTGCGCAGTACGAAGGACTACGGAGCTTCCGAAAATTGCCGAACCTAATCAGCTCTGAGTGAACTCTACACCACGCAGGTGCAGTTAACATGTAATTGTACGAGGCGATGCCGCACGCTCCCGATGCTCGTGCTACTCTGCAAGGGGCGTCTATTGTGTAACTAAGGGGCGGGTCTAGTATTACTGTAACCAAGGGGCGCATTTATTATTATTGTTATATATCGAGCTCTGCCCATTAATTTAACATTCGCCCTCTTCTGTAGCCATCCGCCCCTTACACAATATAATAATAATAGACCCGCCACTTGCTTACACGCTATAACAGATCTGCCCCTTGGTTAGAGTAATAATAGAGCAGCCCCTTGGATACACGATATATAACAATAATAATAAATGCGCCCCTTGGTTACAGTAATACTAGACCCGCCCCTTAGTTACACGTATAGAATAATTAAAAAAAAGTCACAGTTACTTTGCTGCGTAACTAATTACTTTTCCAATGTAGTAACTGAGTTACTAACGCAATTACTCTTTTGGAGAAGTAATTTGTAACTTAACTAATTACTTTTTTAAAGTAAGATGACCAACACTGGACATAGCAACTAATTACGAAGGATAAAAGGTTAGAATATCCAACAGCGATATTTCACCTGCTGGTGGAGTCAGCTTGCCTGAGTTACCAATGGCCTTCTTATGACTTTTGTGACCTTCAGTGACGACCAGTCTTGCCACCATACATTTCCCACTTTTGCCATCAGCTTATCATTGCATCTTCCAGCTCCTCCTGCTACATTTTCCATATTAACAACTAAAAATTCCAGCAGGGTTTGCAAGAACACATTAGAACAGGGTTCTCAAACTGGTGGCCCTCCAGCTGTTGCAAAACTTCAAGTCCCATCATGCATCTGCCTGTGGGAGTCCTGCTTGTAACTGTCAGCCTAGCAAAGCATCATGGGACTTGTAGTTTTGCAACAGCTGGAGAGACGCCAGTTTGAGACCCCTGCATTAGAACAATGCAGACCCAGGAACTCAGCACAGAAATCTTACCTTTCTTCAAAAAAAAAAAAAAAAATCAATTTTGAATGGACGGACCCTTTAACTACCATCATCAAATTTTGGATTTGCATGAAGTCGTGATGTCTGAAAACATCATAAATCTTTATACTCACAGATTACGGGGACAGTGAAGTTTTCAGATACTTCTGTGGAGTCATTCCTTGTGCTCACGCAGCGGTATGGCCCAGACTGCCACTCAGAAATGTCATTGAGTTGAAGGAGCAAACGACCATCAGTGCGCGAAATGTTGACATTGAAGAACCAGCATCTGAGATAGCGACTGGCGTCCAGCTGAAACCAATTTCTCATCCACTAATGGAGAAGAAATAAAACAAAAAATTATATATTTATAAACAATATCAATATCTTTATTAAAGTGAAAAAAAAAAAATATTTTTGGGATTGGACACTGGGACTGGGCAATATTTTGCACCTCATGTGCTGAAAAATGTTTGTATGAAATTGAGAGCACCAGACAGGAGCACCATTAGAAATCACAGGGCCCTATGCTGTCTACCTGACAAGGTCCCGCAACATTTAAACCTTGCTCATTCTCCCTGTGCAAGAAGGAATACATTGCATGCACTCCCTGGCAAGTGTGCCATGGTTTTCTGACCCCTGCATGACATCATTACAGTAATTGCCCACAAACTACAAAGATGCAGGGCTGGTGCAAGGATTTTTGACACCCTAGGCGAAACCTCATTTTGCTGCCCCCCCCGGCTGACTCTGCCCCCTTTTCCCTGCCCATGTAAATACCACCTTTTTAATAAAGCGCCCATCAAATGCAGCCTCACCAGCTCCCACCAAATGTAGCCTCACCAGCGTCCATCAAATTCAGCCTCACCAGCGCCCATCAAATGCAGCCTCATGAACGCCCATCAAATGTAGCCTCACCAGCGCCCATCAAATTCAGCCTCACCAGCGCCCATCAAATGCAGCCTCACCAGCGCCCATCAAATGCAGCCTCACCAGCGCCCATCAAATGCAGCCTCACCAGCGCCCTTTAAATGCAGCCTCACCAGCGCCCATCAAATGCAGCCTCACCAGCGCCCATCAAATGCAGCCTCACCAGCGCCCATCAAATGTAGCCTCACCAGCGCCCATCAAATGTAGCCTCACCAGCGCCCATCAAATTTAGCCTCACCAGCGCCCATCAAATGCAGCCTCACCAGCGCCCATCAAATGCAGCCTCACATGCGCCCATCAAATGCAGCCTCACATGCGCCCATCAAATGCAGCCTCACCAACGCCCATCAAATGCAGCCTCACCAACGCCCATCAAATGCAGCCTCACCAGCGCCCATCAAATGCAGCCTCACCAACGCCCATCAAATGCAGCCTCGCCAGCGCCCATCAAATGCAGCCTCGCCAGCGCCCATCAAATGCAGCCTCGCCAGCGCCCATCAAATGTAGCCTCGCCAGCGCCCATCAAATGCAGCCTCACCAGCGCCCATCAAATGCAGCCTCACCAGGGCCCATCAAATGTAGCCTCACCAGCACCCATCAAATGCAGCCTCACCAGCGCCCATCAAATGCAGCCTCACTAGCATGAATGAATGTTTGCATGCTGCGGGAGTCGGAACGCAGACACAGTCCTCCACCACTGCTGCGCCTCTGACACTATGTGTGAACGGAGAGGCGGCTGCCTGCTGATGCTGAGAGTTAGTTGCTTGCTGCAGAGAGAAGAGAGTAGGAAAACCAGTTGCAGGGCGCCCTAGGCGGCCGCCTAGTTTGCCTAGTGGTAGCACCGGCCCTGCAAAGGTGGAGGTCAGGTAAAAGAAATCACCTTCCCATACACACAGGGTACACGTCCCATAAGGCATTGTAAAACTCTGACATTGGCAAGGCATGGTGGGAATTGTAGTTCCTGAACAACTGGAGGGCCATAGTTTGGAGACCCCTGCTCTATATTATAGTATACCAGTGTTGTTTTTCTATCATTTTCTTTCTATTATTTCATGATAATAGTTATTTGAAGCGTCGCTTAATCATATGATATAGAAGATTACCATCTGTATACAAGAACACACATTTTCAATGTAAAGTCATTGAATACTTTTCATATGTTCTATCAATTTTGCTTCAAATATTCAAATTATTTTTTTCAATAAAAAGTTTGTAAACAAAAAAGAAAAGAAAAAAGGGGCGAGGTTCAAGAGTCAAGCGGCTACAAGTTTCACATGATGGCATCACTTGCTAGAAGAACAAGACGACTGTATATATAAAATAAGCTGACGAAGAAAACAGAGGAGGAGGTGCAACCATAGCTAGGAAAAATAAAGTAAAGTCTTGCGAAATGTGGCCAGACCGGTTAAAACCACATTGCCGTCACCAATTCGGCTACACTTTCCATGCAAGCAAGAATATGCGAAATTAAAAGTCAAAGCGGAACTAGACTCACTGAATCTACATTAACCATTTCTAGTTGTTATGCTGCTAGCATTGGTAAATAGATAGCAAAGTAGATTATATTCATAGGTGTGCTCACAGGGTGTGCCAGATGTGTCTGGGCACACGCTCACCCCCCCCCCCCATGTGGTGCAGATTCCCCCGTTTAGACCCCTGATAGTTCAGCAAAGCCCCCTTCTTAAGAAAAAAAATTTGTAAAATAAAAATAATACCAAAAATCAGATTGTAAAAAATAATAAAAAATAAAAATAAAGAATACTGACACCAATCTCTGCCCTACTGGCACCGTCTATTGCTCTACTGACACTGTCAGTATATATACGCATGCACACATTTGAGTTTTGAGGTGCACAACCTAATGCAATAGGCTATAATTATATCATATTTGTTTTAAACTTTTTTTTATTTTTTTTTATTTTTATTTATTATTTATTTCTTCACTTGCTTCTCGGTTTCTGGACTATACCATAATGATGTACATCAGAGGAGTCTTCAGGAGGCGAGGAGGGGGCCTTCTCATTTAAGCACCCCTTCCTGCCTGAGCTAAGGGCAGATGGACTCCAGGAAGTAAATGCTACATGAATCATCTGCCCTTAGGGTGGTTTGCTTTTTTTTTTTTTGAGAAAGTAATTTCTCAAAAAAAAATAAAGCATGGAGACGTGGATGAATAAATGGATGGGTGGGGTTGCTTTGAATATTAAAAATTTATTGAAAAGTGTTTTCAGTTTGTGGTGCTCAAATACATTCAAAGTGGTTGTAAACGCAGCAGGTTGTGCATTCTATGCATGAAGGTAAAAAAACCTTCTGTGTGCAGCAGAGCGCCCCCCCATTACGTACCTGAGCCCCATCTCGATCCAGCAAAGTCCAGGAGAGCCTTGCCTCTCTGGGGCAGGGCCGGTGCTACCACTAGGCAAACTAGGCGGCCGCCTAGGGCACCCTGCTTCCTAGGGCGCCCTGCCACTGGTTTTCCTACTCTCTTCGCAACTAACTCTCAGCATCAGCAGGCAGCCGCCTCTCCGTTCACACATAGTGTCAGAGGCGCAGCAGTGGTGGAGGACTGTGTCTGTGTTCCGACTCCCGCAGCAAGCAAACATTCATTCATGCTAGTGAGGCTGCATTTGATGGGCGCTGGTGAGGCTGCATTTGATGGGCGCTGGTGAGGCTGCATTTGAGGGGCGCTGGTGAGGCTGCATTTGAGGGGCGCTGGTGAGGTTGCATTTGATGGGCGCTGGTGAGGCTGCATTTGATGGGCGCTGGCTAAGCTGCATTTGATGGGCGCTGGTGAGGCTGCTTTTGATGGGCGTTGTTGAGGCTGCATTTGATGGGCGTTGGTGAGGCTGCATTTGATGGGCGCTGGCTAAGCTGCATTTGATGGGCGCTGGCTAAGCTGCATTTGATGGGCGCTGACGAGGCTGCATTTGATGGGCGCTGGTGAGGCTGCATTTGATGGGCGCTGGTGAGGCTGCATTTGATGGGCGCTGGTGAGGCTGCATTTGATGGGCGCTGGTGAGGCTGCATTTGATGGGCGCTGGTGAGGCTGCATTTGATGGGCGCTGGTGAGGCTGCTTTTGATGGGCGTTGTTGAGGCTGCATTTGATGGGCGTTGTTGAGGCTGCATTTGATGGGCGTTGGTGAGGCTGCATTTGATGGGCGTTGGTGAGGCTGCATTTGATGGGCGCTGACGAGGCTGCATTTGATGGGCGCTGACGAGGCTGCATTTGATGGGCGCTGGCGAGGCTGCATTTGATGGGCGCTGGCGAGGCTGCATTTGATGGGCGCTGGCGAGGCTGCATTTGATGGGCGTTGGCGAGGCTGCATTTGATGGGCGTTGGCGAGGCTGCATTTGATGGGCGTTGGCGAGGCTGCATTTGATGGGCGTTGGCGAGGCTGCATTTGATGGGCGTTGGCGAGGCTGCATTTGATGGGCGTTGGCGAGGCTGCATTTGATGGGCGTTGGCGAGGCTGCATTTGATGGGCGTTGGCGAGGCTGCATTTGATGGGCGTTGGCGAGGCTGCATTTGATGGGCGTTGGCGAGGCTGCATTTGATGGGCGTTGGCGAGGCTGCATTTGATGGGCGTTGGCGAGGCTGCATTTGATGGGCGTTGGCGAGGCTACATTTGATGGGCGCTGGTGAGGCTACATTTGATGGGCGTTGGCAAAGCTGCATTTGATGAGCGTTGGCGAGGCTGCATTTGATGGGCGCTGGTGAGGCTGCATTTGATGGGCGCTGGCGAGGCTGCATTTGATGGGCACTTTATTAAAAAGGTGGGATTTACATGGGCAGGGAAAAGGGGGCAGAGTCAGCCCAGAGTCAGGTGAGGTTTCGCCTAGGGTGTCAAAAATCCTTGCACCAGCCCTGCTCTGGGGACTCACACGCCTGATTGGCTTTTGGCAGCAGCGGGAACAATCGACTCCTACTGCTGTCAATTACAGCCAGTGAGCCAATCAGGAGACAGTGGGGGTGGGCCTGAGCCGCAGCTCCGTGTCTGAATGGACACAGAGCAGCGGCTCAGCTCCGGTGCCCCTATAGCAAGCTGCTTGCTGTGGGGGGCACTCGGCAATAGGGGGGGCAAGGAGTACCAACGAATGACCCAAGAAGAGGAGGATCCGGGCTGCTCTGTGCATAATCACTGCACAGAGCAGGTAAGTATGACATGTTTGTTATATTTTAAAAATATTATATTTTATTATAGTTTAAAAAAATTTGACTGAGTTCCGCTTTAACCCCCTATATTTAAAGATTTCATTGTGCTCACTAAATGAAGTGACGAGGAATCCAAATAGTATAAAAAGCTGCAAGCAATGGTTTGTGTCGGCTAGAAGGGTAATTAAATTACAGCTTCAATTTTATTCCAGTTCTCGAAATGAAATAATCCCTCCTTAACCTTTATCCTTGGGGACCATTCACACCACTGACGCACAGATTTTCATTCCCTGACATTCAGGTGGAACTTTCGGTAAATTCGCAATTTGGCATTAATACATTCCCGATGTCACATTATACAGCAGCAGTGCAATCTTCCATGTGCCACCTTCATTAGAAATCAATCCCTGGAATGCAATGCAAGGACTTTGCCTCAGCTGAGATGATGCCATCGGTCTGCTGC
The DNA here is from genome assembly GCA_028564925.1 of Lithobates sylvaticus. Taxonomy (NCBI): domain Eukaryota; kingdom Metazoa; phylum Chordata; class Amphibia; order Anura; family Ranidae; genus Lithobates; species Lithobates sylvaticus. The sequence continues at coordinate 32,366,031 of CM053035.1, read as the reverse complement.
AGGCAGGAGGAAGCATTTTCTCAGTCTCCTCTCCCCAGGTGATTAGACTACAACAATGTGACTTTGTAGCAAGTCATAAGGGGAGATGCTGTAGCTCAAGATCATGATGATCTGTGTTAAGACAATAGTGAACACAGACAAAAACTCCACAAGCACCAATATTTTTCAAGATTGTGTGATCTCCAAACCAGCCTGGACAAAAGATGGCTCTATCCTTCTGAAGCAGGGGTCTCCAAACTTTCTAAAACAAAAAGGACCAGCTTACTGTCCTTCAGACTTTAGGGGGCCGGACTGTGGCCAGTGGAAGTAGAACTTGTCCTGGTGTCAGTAGGAGTAAACAATGCCCCATCATTGGTGTCAGTGGGAGGAATAGTTCCCCATCATTGGCGTCAGTGGGAGGAATAGTTTCCCATCATTGGCGTCAGTGGGAGGAATAGTTCCCCATCATTGGCGTCAGTGGGAGGAATAGTTCCCCATCATTGGCGTCAGTGGGAGGAATAGTTCCCCATCATTGGCGTCAGTGGGAGGAATAGTTCCCCATCATTGGCGTCAGTGGGAGGAATAGTTCCCCATCATTGGCGTCAGTGGGAGGAATAGTGCCCAATCATTGGCGTCAGTGGGAGGAATAGTTCCCCATCATTGGCGTCAGTGGGAAGAATAGTTCCCCATCATTGGCGTCAGTGGGAGGAATAGTTCCCCATCATTGGCGTCAGTGGGAGGAATAGTTCCCCATCATTGGCGTCAGTGGGAGGAATAGTGCCCCATCATTGGCGTCAGTGGGAGGAATAGTGCCCCATCATTGGCGTCAGTGGGAGGAATAGTGCCCCATCATTGGCGTCAGTGGGAGGAATAGTGCCCCATCATTGGCGTCAGTGGGAGGAATAGTGCCCCATCATTGGCGTCAGTGGGAGGAATAGTGCCCCATCATTGGCGTCAGTGGGAGGAATAGTGCCCCATCATTGGCGTCAGTGGGAGGAATAGTGCCCAATCATTGGCGTCAGTGGGAGGAATAGTTCCCCATCATTGGCTTCAGTGGGAAGAATAGTTCCCCATCATTGGCGTCAGTGGGAGGAATAGTTCCCCATCATTGGCGTCAGTGGGAGGAATAGTGCCCAATCATTGGCGTCAGTGGGAGGAATAGTTCCCCATCATTGGCGTCAGTGGGAGGAATAGTTCCCCATCATTGGCGTCAGTGGGAGGAATAGTTCCCCATCATTGGCGTCAGTGGGAGGAATAGTTCCCCATCATTGGCGTCAGTGGGAGGAATAGTGCCCCATCATTGGCGTCAGTGGAGGAATAGTGCCCATCATTGGCGTCAGTGGGAGGAATAGTGCCCCATCATTGGCGTCAGTGGGAGGAATAGTGCCCCATCATTGGCGTCAGTGGGAGGAATAGTGCCCCATCATTGGCGTCAGTGGGGGAGGAATAGTGCCCCATCATTGGCGTCAGTGGGAGGAATAGTGCCCCATCATTGGCGTCAGTGGGAGGAATAGTGCCCAATCATTGGCGTCAGTGGGAGGAATAGTTCCCCATCATTGGCTTCAGTGGGAAGAATAGTTCCCCATCATTGGCGTCAGTGGGAGGAATAGTTCCCCATCATTGGTGTTAGTTGGAGGAATAGTTCCCCATCATTGGCGTCAGTGGGAGGAATAGTGCCCAATGATTGGTGTCAGTGGGAGGAATAGTGCCCAATGATTGGTGTCAGTGGGAGGAATAGTGCCACATCATTGGTGTTAGTTGGAGGAATAGTTCCCCATCATTGGTGTCAGTGGGAGGAATAGTTCCCCATCATTGGCGTCCGTGGGAGGAATAGTTCCCCGTCATTGGTGTTAGTTGGAGGAATCGTGCCCAATGATTGGTGTCAGTAGGCGGAATAATGCCCCATCGTTGGTGTCAGTAGGAGGAAAAATGCGCCATCATTGGTGTCAGTGGGCGGAAGGTGCCCATTATTGGCATCAGTGGAAAGAATAGTGCTCCATTGTTGGTGTCAGTGGGAGGAATAGTACCCCGAGGGCAGGATTGAGGCAAGCAAAGGGCCACTGTTCTGGAGAGAAAACCAGATGGAAGCATCATCAGAAGGTGCTCTGTTATCTTGTTGAAGGTAATAAATACCTCAAAGTGTTACATTTACACATTACTAAGTGTAATGACTTAGGATGCTTGGTCCACTTTAAGTCAGATGGAGAGAAGTAGCTTGCAGACCAGCGGTGGTCAATGTTTTTGGTGACCTCGTCCCTGACTTCGCCAAAAGACTGCAAATATTATTCAGTGACTAAAATTCTACAGAAAACTTAGTTTAGACTCGGACTTTAAATATGCAACTGGAGATGATCCTAGACCCTGCTACAAGAGAAGGCCAGAGACTGGGTTCAGGAGGCTGCACACTCCACAGACTGGAGGTACATTACTTGAGACTACTAGAGATCATTGCCCTTCACAAATCCATGTGTAGCGCCCACACTTTGCTAAAGTGTGCACTATAGTGTAAATTTAGTTTTCCAGAACTGTAACAGAGTTCTGAGGGTTAATTGTACAGGATTTACTTTGGCATGTTTGGCTGGGCTGTACTGAAGTTCTGCCTGGTCATGGGTGCAGTGAGGCACCTGTGACAGGCTGAGAACCAAGCCTGGTTGGACGTGTTAGGTCCCAGTCTTTCCTGGAGCCAATCAGAGGGAGCGTCTGGCCCTGCTGTGTAGTCTGGGAAGGGGTATTTAAGGTGCTGAAGTCACGTTTTCAGGGTTCGGCTTGCTCTTCTGTTCCTGGTTCCGGTCCGGACTGGCCCCGTGAGGGGTCCCGGACCCAGGAGCAGTGGCGGTGCGTGCATAGAGGGCGCAGGAGTGCCGCCCCCCTCCCCTGCACCGCTCTATCACCAATAAATAGATTCATGCATTGCATGAATCTATCTATTGTCACTGCTGCCGCCCCCTATTCAGGTGTCCGGCCCCTTGTCGGGCGCCGGGCATCTGAATTACAGCGGGGGGGGGGGGGGTGTTTCTGGAAGCGCCCTATTAGAGCTGTAAGCTCCAATAGGGGACCTGATTAGAGCGGTGTGCTCTAATAGGCTTCCATAAGTGTAAACAGCGGGCGCACGGCTGTGCGTTCGCTGATTACACAGTATTGTGTTAGGCCCCTTTCACACTGGGGCGGTGCGGGGCGGCGACGGTAAAGCAGCGCTATATTTAGCGCTGCTTTACCATCGTTTTACCCGCGGTATGCGGCTGCTAGCAGGGTGGTTTTAACCCCCGCTAGCGGCCGCAAAAGGGTTAAAAACCTCCGCAAAGCGCCGCTACAGCGGCGGTTTGCGGGCGGTATCCCCGCGGTTTCCCATTGATTTCAATGGGAAGGAGCGGTATAGGAGCGGTAAATACACCGCTCCTTCACCGCTCCAAAGATGCTGCTAGCAGGACTTTTGTTGCGGTCCTGCTAGCGCACCGCTCCAGTGTGAAAGCCCGCCGGCTTTCACACTGGAGTGAATGGGGCCGGTTTTTTCAGGCGGTATACAGGCGCTATTTTTAGCGCTGTACCGCCTGAAAACCGCCCCAGTGTGAAAGGGGCCTTAGAGAAGCGAATACATCGCTTCCCTAACACAGACCCGCCTCTCAGCCAATCAGGTTGCCGGGTCTGTTACCTGTCACCTGATTGGCTGAAGTCACAGGCGCTGTGATTGGACGCTAGGCGTCCAATCATAGCAGAAGACAGGAGCGTGGGAGAAGACATCGGAAGATGAGGGGAAGATGAGGGGAAGATGAGGGGACACCGCGCGCTGCACACCGAGACAAGGTAAGTGCAGAGGGCAGGCAGGGGGGACAGTGGCAGCACTTGAGGGGCACAGTGGCAGCACTTGAGGGGCACAGTGGCAGCACTTGAGGGGCACAGTGGCAGCACTTGAGGGGCACAGTGGCAGCGTTTGATGGGCACAGTGGCAGCGTTTGATGGGCACGGTGGCAGCATTTGATGGCACAGTGAGGCTGTTTGTTTGCGCCCACCCAAAAATTTTGAGCACCAGCCGCCACTGCCCAGGAGCGTCTGCCTGTCCCCGCAGGCATGGTCACCCTGACCAGCCCCAGAGGCCCTCATGGTCTGGGGTGGGGATCCGTCTGTTCCCGAGCCTCGGAACTGGATAGTTCGAGGCCCAGTAACTGAAGGAGGATTCGGAGGTGTCCCGGTGTTCTCTCGGTATTAGAGGGACAGGGCAGCTCGTACAAGCGACCAGGGGAGGACTCGGAGGGGGCCAAGAAGCTGGCTGCTCGGTAAGAGCCTGGGAGCTGAAGTTGTATGGACACTAGAGAATCCATACTTCACGCCAAGAAGGCTGAGAGATCCAGGTACTGTGAGAAAGGTTCCTATTTGTCTTCAGTTACAATCTAGTCTGTGGCAGAGACTTTTGCAACGTTTCAGAATCACATGTTGGCTGCTAAATCTATGGTTAGAGGTTTATCCAGCAGTGAAGAGCCCAGTTGCGAGTGGCTACTCTCTGGGCTAACTAGAGACATTCAGTGGATGTCAGCAGTTCAAAGTGCCTGAGTTTTATCACCCGTGCCCTCTATTTCCACCTGAGACTGTGTTGTTGTTGGAGGTTACCCCTGCAAAAAAAAAATCCTCAAAAAGGACTTTGTGTGTCATCATCCGAAGTAACTGGGTACTAACCCTGGGAACCCCTAGACAACGAAAGACGAGCTACGAGAAGGTAATTGGTAAGCCCAGAAAAGTCAAGGCCGCCCCTAGGGGTTATGGCCGCTACACATGCATCGAACATTGTGCTTCCTACAGCCTACTTTTGCTACAGCTAGAGCCATGATAAAATAAACAGTAGAAAAATACCAAAAAAAAAAAAAAAGGAGAAAAGGAATGGACAGCACAGAAAAACTAAGATGGTAAGAAAGCAATAAACCAGCCATGTAACTACTGGAAGCCTGCCTAAAGAAGGACTGCACGTGGCCCCTGGCCACAGGTTGGGCACCAGGGTTGTAGAGTGATGGAGAGGTCTTGGGCTTTAAAGGCAAGCCACCATAAGCCACCAAAATACCATGACAAAAAGCTGAAAAACAAAGACTAGATGCGTAGCATAGCAGAGCGAACGATAAACAAGCTAGTGACGAAAGAATTTTCCTGTTTGGGCAAGATGCCATGTAGATAAAATAAATATAGAAGACGAAAAAGCAGAAGACAGCCATGTGATCAGCCTTACGACACTTCCTCCAACAGGCTGGTCACGCACATCTCTTGTACTCCTACGACTTGCCTCCTATGACTTTAAACAGTAGAAGATGGGAGTTTCCAGGTTTATTAAATTACAGGAAAGCGAAAGTGATGGCATATACAATGTTTCTGCCATGTTATGCTTGTTATTAAGAAAAGTATATCGTAGAGGAGGTTCTTCAAACTTTTTAAACAAAAGGGCCAGATTACTGTCCTTCACACTTTACAGGGGCGGGACTGTGGCCAGTGGGAGTGGAAAACGTCCCAGAGTCAATGGGAGTAAACAATGCCTCGGGCTGGGTGGCGAGAGGGAGTAAATAAAATTGCGTAGCATCTGTGGTCAGACGGAGGAGGAATAGTGTCCTATCCTTGGTGCCGGTAGAAGAAATAGTGCCCCGGAATTGGTGTCAGTGGAAAGAATAGTGCACCATTGTTGGTGTCAGTGGAAGGAAGAGGGTTCCATCATTGGTATCAGTGGGAGGAATAGTGCCCCATTGTTGGAGAAATTGTGCCTAATTATTGGTGGCAGTGGAAGAAATTATGCCCCACAGTAGGAGGCATAGTGCCTCATATCAGTGGGAGCAATAGTGCCCCAAGGACCACAGTTTTGAGACCACTGCCATAGAGATATCATGCACACAGATGGAATTTATAAGTAAGTCCATCAACACTGGACTTTGCTGCCAGAAGCTGTAAAATGGTGTCTGTAGGCATGTAAACTTTTCTATAATGCTCACATGCAAGTGTACAAAGCAGGTGTAGAGAGTAAATGTATGCTATTGGTTTGATCCACCTCCATCCTTGCATAGAAGGATGCTACGCAGCCCTAAATGAGTCATTCACTGGTGGCTGAGCATGGGCAGAATGACCTTCAATCATTCATGAATGAGTGAGGGCTGGTCATTCTGCCCATGAGCTGTTTCCAATGATCGGCTCAAGTGGACTACCATCAATGACTCACTCAGGGTTGACGTGCAATCATCAATAGTGTGTTACCAGTGGCGGCGCCACCTGCCGATTACACGCGATTATTGAAATGTCGGCCTTGAGCAGAGGTCCCCACCAATGATGCCGACTGCCTCCTATCAACAGAGGACACGAGGTGGCTCGGACCGCCTGCCTTCTAGCTCCAGACACCTAGTGCACTTAGTTGTTGGGAGGCAGGTGGCTGGCTTGTAAATGCTACCACAAATATCTACATGCAAGCGTAAAATACAAGAATCTAAAGATCTAAAACCATCGTTTTTGGTGTCCATGTGCATGAAGCCTAAATCCCAGCTCCAGGCACAACAAACTTGCCTCAACAAAATGCATAGCTTCCAGACTTAATTTTGTGAATGTCCAGAACAGCCTTTCTCAACCAGGATTTGCTGGAACCCTAGGGTTCCTTCAAAGGTTGCTAGAAGTTCCTTGAGCAATAAACAATTTCTGCTTCTCGTAGAAGTAACCACTGACACCAAGAATCGTTTTAGCTATCTGTAGGGGGATCTTCCCACTGACCACAAATGTAAGAAGCGCTCTTCCTACTGACCATAATGCAATGTACCATGAATTGCAGACATTATTAGTAGGGATTCCATGGGACTGGAAAGTTAATTTAAGTGTTCCTTGGAGTTGAAAAGGTTGAGAAAGGCTGGCCAACAGGTGAGGAAGGGGGAGACACAACCTCAGCACTACGGTCTATGCAGGGGCGGACTGACAACACATGGGTCCCCCCCGGGCAATAGGAGATTATGGGGCCCCCAGGCAATCAGAGATTATGGGGCCAAACAGTATACACACACACAGTATACAATCACACAGTATACATATACATGTTTCTATTGGCTGAGAAGGTACTGGAGAGGTGGGGAAGCTATAATCTCGGGATTTTTAGACCAAAAGGATGTCGGTAAGGGACATTTTAAAAACAGATGTAAAAAAAAAAAAAACACAGATTTTTACATACTGTCCCTGGTTTTACTGAGGCTGGCAATCCTGGTGGGGCCCCCTAGTGGCCCGTGGCCCTCGGGCAGTGCCCGAGTGGCCAAATGGTCAGTCCGCCCCTGGGTCTATGAGACCTGCAGTTCTTACATCCAATCGGCCCGGAAGTACAGCAGGGGCTCTACTAATTCCATCTAGTAAACTAGCAGATTTGACAGATGTAGAATAAAGCCTGCATGACGGGAGCTTGCCTTTGAAGCAACCCTAACCCCGGTTAAGTTTATCACAACGGAGTTGGCCTTTAATGTTCCGCAATCAACTCGTCTTTTATTGACGTTTGTTCAGCAAGTCATAGAAAAATGTGCACTTTTTTTTTTGACTACTGAACAAGCGTCAATAAAGACGAGTTAATTGCAGAAGATTAAGGTGTTCTGGCAACATATTCTTAGCTGAGAAAATTATATGTCACCATCACTTATTGAACATCAAACATATGCAATAAATGTAAAGGAAATCTTCACTTTTGTTATAAAAAAAAATAAAAAAAACTGCTATGACTATACAGCATTAACATTTTTGAAATGTATTGTTAAAAATTACATTTCCATTTCAATCGTGAATGATTTTCTAAAATCGAAAAAAAAAAACACATCAGCTGTAAACTCGTCCCTCCTATGCCTCTCAGCTATTCCTTCCAGACACTGGGAGTGAGGAAAAGACACGATTCTCCTAAATATGGTGGATGTAACTCACTTCGGGGCCCTTGCCGTCACCCTCCGTGGTGGATCGCTTTCCGGAGGGTGGTTGGCAGGCGCTGAGGAGGCAATATGTCAATATTTGAACCTAAAAAGGCCCAAGAACTGTGCTGAAACCATGTTCATTGCATGTGGTTGCAGGGCGGTTGTGGCACAGCTCCGAACAATCAAATGATTTGTGTTCGGCGGCAGTATTGCTTTTTGAATGCGACATGCAATTCATTTTTGCTGTGGCTGCCAAGCAAAGAATTGCCGGATCCAGCCCACAGTGGCTGCATACCCTTCTGTAGGTGTTTAGGTGGGCGCCAGGGAGCCCAACGGTCTGCTTTTAACCCACACCACCACCACCTGTGTGAATAATAAGCCCTCCTTGTGATAGCACTGGTGCCTGGAGATGACACTGACTAGAGGGAATCAGTGCTTACACGGTGCTTCTACCTCCTACACGGCTATATCACTAGAAGACATGTGCAATTCGTTTTTTTTTTTTTTGTTTTTCGTTTTTTTTTTTTTTGTTATATTCGTTCATTCATTATCGTACGAATGAACGAACGATTCGCTAAAATTTATAACGAATCGTTCGAATCGAACGAATCTGAAAACAACGAAAATCCAAAAAAAACTAATTAGAAACAACGAATCTACGAAAGAAGAAAATCCGAAAAAACTAAAACAGGAACAACGAAAATCTAAATGAACAAAAAAATTTGTACATTCGTAACTTTTTTTTTTTTGTTGACTTGGTAATTTTCCGTGTTCCTTACAATGGCGCTGCTTAACGTGCCTCGAATGGATTGAACGAAAAAATTCGTACATTCGTAACTTTTTTTTTTTTTTCGATTCGTAATTTTCCGTGTCTCTTACAATGGCGCTGCTTAACGTGCTTCGAATGGATTGAACGAAAAAATTCGTAACTTTTTTTTTTTTTTTGCGATTCGTAATTTTCCGTGTCTCTTACAATGGCGCTGCTTAACGTGCCTCGAATGGATTGAACGAAAAAATTGTACATTCGTAACTTTTTTTTTTTCGATTCGTAATTTTCCGTGTCTCTTAAAATGTAATAATAGCATACACATTACATAACATTATGAATTATGCTCCGATTACGAATCTACGAATGTTACGAATGTTACGAAAGTACGAATAAATACGAATGCGTCCGAATTTTGAATAAACGAAAATTAAACTAACGGAAAAAGGAATCAACGAAAAAATAACTCTTACGAAAATACGAATCGTTACGAATACGAACACCGACGACTTACGAATTTACGAATCGTTACGAATCAACGGAAACGAAAAAAACGAAACGAAAATAAACAAATTTTTTTGTTGTGCACATGTCTAATCACTAGTGCTCAGGCAAAGGCAGCTATAACCTCATCCACAGCGATCAATCCAACAAAGAAAGCTGGCACCACGGTGAATACTCTGCTATTATGGTCTTTATTCAGTGCGTATACAAAATAACAGCCATAAGAAGTCAACGCGTTTCAGACAGTTATGGCCTTAATCATGACTGACACATACTCTGAATCAACAGTTTAAATAGGGATCAACACTCAAGTCTGTAATTAAAAGCACATGGGTTCAATAAAAAAAAAAAAATACCAAACATACAAATACCTAAAATACATGAAAAGAATCTTGCCTTTTCTCATTCCTGATGTGTAAATAGAACTACGGGGTGGAGCACAGGAAAGGTATGTGCTGCTGGGAAGGGTTTAAATGGTCAATAGCCCTTACTGCCAGTCTCTGCTTAAAGGTTCACAGGTAGCCTGTGAGACGGGATGAAGATTCTAGATGGTCCATCTGGCCAAATGAATCTGTATTAGCCCGTGGCAAAATATACTATAAGATACCACTGCTGGGCACATCAATATCACCATCCACAATGCTACCTCTGCAGGTGGGCTCTCAGTGCTGCCGACTCAGCAGCTCCCACCCCAGCTCCTACCCCGCAGCCTTTGAGTCCCGAGCATTCGAGCTGCGTGGGGCGGGGTCAGAGCATCACTGGTTCTCCGGCCCTGCCCCTCCCTGCTGGCTGTGAAATAATAGGTATTGTTCTGCACAGCACGGTGCACCGCTGCCAGCCTGCCTCCCCTGTGTATACATCACTCTCAGTGCCATCATGGGGGCCCCCTCATTTCGGGGCAGCATTGGCTCAAGAAACAGCTGCTTTGGGGAAAGTGCAGGGGCCCCCCCATGCAGCAGGGGCCCCTGGGCAGTGCCCAGGTGTGCCCTCTCATTAAGACAGCCCTGTATTCACTACACACCTGACCTATTAAAAAAAATAGCAAAAAGAGACTGGCGGAGGGGAAGCCTGTTGACATCAGAAAGTAACTGGGTGCAGCAAATCAGCATTAAGAAGGCTAGGAGAGCTTAAAAAATCCAGCAGGTGGCTAGTTAAAGAATAGAGGGGAAATCTTTGCATGGGGACACAGTTCCACTGTCATCTAAAAAGGGATTCCCTAATTTTGGAGAGATTTCCTTTCATTTCCTGCTGTGTTTACAGGGCAGGAAATTAAGGGTAATGTCCCTGTGCTTGTGTGGATTTCCTCCAGGTACTCCGTTTTCCTCCCACATTCCAAAGACATGCTTGTAGGTTGATTGACTCCTGACCACATTGGCTCTAGTATGTGCATGTAAGATAGGAACTTTAGATTAGATGCTCTTTGAGGGAGGGGACTGGTGTGCATGTTCAATTATGTATAAATGGTTGGTGCTATATAAAATACCTGTAATAAGTAATAAAAGTCTGATCCATATGTGTATGAACACCAGTGGCGTCACTAGGGTTGGCGTCATCTGGTGTGGGCTCTCTCCTGTCTAGCCTGCCACAGAGTCCTGCAGGGCAGGCTAGTTTCAGGCCGGCACCGGCCCCTGTAAATGATGCGGTCGGTGCCGGTGGGCCAATTTTAATGGTGGGGGGGGGGGTGACACCATCGCACTTTCTACTTGACGATTTCACTCCTCTGGCGAGTGTCACCCGGGTGCAGTAGGCACCCCCATAGCGACGCCTCTGACAAACCCAACACCAAACATCCAAAGAGGTCCACATATGACCATCTCCAAAAATCTTTTTTCAACCTCTTTCATGGTAAGAATAGCCAAATACACAAGCTGATACTGAATAAAAAAAGGAAAGAGGAGCCTTGTTCTAACAGTATAAAGCCTAGGACTCGGGATGGGGTGCAGAGACATACTGGCGGTGTGCACTCCGTTAACCAGACTCCTCTTCTTTGAGGGATATAATTGCTGCTCTTTCTTCTTTTGTCAAGGTTCGAAAGGGATCTTTTCTGACTGGCTGGCTGTATAGTGTGTCTCTTTATGGTTTTAATAAAAGTCTCAATTGAAGCAAAATTGCCTGGAGGAACAAAAGTACTTTTCAATTTAAATTGTGTGGCCATTGGTCTAGCTGGGCTGTGATAAGAGGAAAAAATTTTGCTTAACTTGTAACTGTCTCTCCAACTGAAAAATCGTCACCACCAATTTAAATGGATTGAGGCAGGTTAATGGGGCAAAATGACAATCCTCGATTAAAAAGCCTGTGCTCTCCCGTTGTAAGTTGTAAGTCTCCCGCTAGCTACATTTATGTTTTGCTTGTTGGGCATCTGGGTTTTATTGGATGACCTCAAATTGTCTGGTTTTGTATTTCCTGCCACCCCTCCTGGACCTGTGTTGTGATAGGTAGATGTGAGGTATCTGTGGTTGAGTAGCATTGCTGTTAAAGAGAATATTTTCTGTATGCAAGAGAAAGCAGGTGGTTTCTTATTTTATAAAATGGTTACTTCTAGAGCTTTGGAAGTACATGAAGGCACACCACAGCATTGCCTTGGTTTAACAGAATGCACACCACCAATATGTCTCTGTTCTGCATCCTGACTCAGAATGTCAATGGATGCACAAATAGGAGCAGTAGTCTACGCAGACTCATCCCCTTCATTCCAAAGGAGGACAAAGCAGTGGTAGTTGGAACAGTCATTAATTCACGACTTGACTACGCAAACTCCCTGTCAGGTCACCTGAGACCAGGTGACAGGTGCACTCAGTAGGAGTCGGAAGTGCACCGCTAGGTAGTGGACCTTAGGACTGACTGCTGCGGATTGTACCCAGGGAGATTCAGGACACAGGTCTACTGGATCACTAGCACAGATCCCAGTGGGAGCTAGAGCATAGATTCCCCAGGGCGTGGAGTCTAAGAGCCAGCAGGTGTTCGCCAGAGCCTCTAGTGGTGAGGATGGACTTCGCTGCAGTCTGGCTCCAGGTCGCGGCCCCTAGGGTCTCACAGCTCACGCTCACAGTAGACTACAGGAGAAGGAAGCAGCAGGCTGGAACGACAAAGAGAGTAAGGGGATAAGGCAGAGATCAGGGTAACTAGCAGACAGGAACAACAGAGTACACGCCAAAGGTTCAGGGTCACAGGCTGACAGGGATGGTCGGGGACATGCCAAAGGGTCAAGGTCACAAGCAGACAGGAATCGTTGCGAACACGCCAAGGTCGGTAACAGAGACAAACATAGAGCACACGGCAAGCAGGAACCAGGAAGCGGAACACACCATAGATACACAATGGTTGATCAGCCCCACTGGCTTGCAGTGCATAGGTTAATATAGGTTTCCCTGATAGGGCCTGGGGTGGAGCCATGCTTAGAGGAGAGGTTATAAAAAACACCAGGTGAGAGTGGCTGGCCTCTTAGTCTGAGCACATGAGCAGAGGTAAGCAAACAGGAGAAGATTACTGCATAACCATGACACTCCCTCTACATAGAATTACCCCAATATCAACTTGCGCGCTTACAACTTATCCAAAACACGGCGGCAAGGCTGATAACAGGGAAAAAACCCTGGGAATCCATCTCCCCTTCCCTGAGGAGCCTACATTGGCTAACCGTAAAGAATCGGGTCACATTCAAGACCCTCTGCCTCACCCACAAATGCACACATGGAGACGCTCCTCAATACCTACTCGAGAAAATAAAAAACACTATACACCAAATCGCAGTCTTCGATCATCTAACCAAAACCTCCTCCTCATTCCCAAATCCCGCTACAAATCAAAGGGGGAACGGAGATTCGCTGTCCAAGGACCACGGCTATGGAATGCTCTACCGACCTAAATCCGCATGGGAGAAAACCATCAGGCCTTCAGGAAAAAACTCAAGACCTACCTCTTCTAACAAGCTTGACAACAAAGCGCGAATACAGCGCCTTGAGGCGATTCAGTACGCATTGTAGCGCTATACAAATTATTCATTCATTCATCCTGATTTCTAGTGGCTTTACATGGGTAGGATAAGGCTTCTCTTTCCCTTCTTACATGGTAACAGCACGTGTAATTATTTGGCTACCTATACAAAGGCACAAGGCAAAGATTGTATTGGGTGGCATCATGTAGACCACATTGGATGTCACTTTGGTGTTGTGTCTATTGATTTTGATCATGTTGTCTTTTAAACTTTGTCACCTTGATAAAGGGGACCTCCATGTCCCCGAAACATTTTTCTAATATGGGACATCAGTAAAACTTTTGAATGCGACTCTGGTATGCAGGCTTCTTCTACTTTGTCACCTTGATAGAGGGCAAATGTACAGAAAAAAAAGGCGCCAAACCAAATGGTAAGAGACAAAAGTCATTCTAATTCTTCAATGGATCACACAAAAACAGCGAGGTCTAAAAGAAGTTTACATGTGATCTAATATTTATCAATTGGATAACGTTTCCATTGAGTCCTTTCAAATTGTACTCTACTTTTTCAGGCCTGATGAAGGGGGGGGGGGGGGGGGGGGGGTGGGGAGGGGGCGGGGGGGGGGGGGTTGTTCTGAAGGCCACTGTTCTCTATCCTTTCATTGTGTTAAATCATTTTGTGAAAAACTCCCTAAACATTTTCTAGTAAAAAAAAAATGATACATTTATGTAACCTCCAACATACTTGGATCCTTAGTAACTTCCCATAAACATGTCTTAAGATTCTTCCTAATAGCACCTATGGCCCTTATTACCAAGGTATTGGAGATACCCGACTTCCCCACTACTCACTGAGAGGAATATAGAATCTAACCCGTTGATGAAGATGGAGGAACCTACAGGAAGATAGTCAAGATACTTACCAAAAATGGCCTTGCTACCTACATTTTGGTTACCTTCACACCTGCCATGGACGTAGATAACCCCCACTTTTTCCTAGCTCAATGACCATAGGTGCAGTGGGGTCTTGGGTGGGAAATGGGGGTTGTCGAGCCATTGGATGTAGTACCACCTACCCTTCCTCTTTCTTCCCAAACTTTGCTTCCCTCCTCCTTCTAGCCTCTTTCATAAATGTCTTGGTCTTTCTCTTCTATCCTGTCCTTTTTTTTTTTCAACTTCTCCCTCCCATGTGGCCCCAGGACCCTAGTTATGCGTTTCCACTTACCTTCATTGATATTCTCAGGGATGTAACTCCTCCTGAACTGCTTACGTCCAGTGATCTATTGCTCTATCTTTGGCTGCTTGCTCCACAGGTCATATTGGTTTGTTCTGAAGACCATATGTGTACTTGTCCTCTATCTTTTTACTGTGTTAAATAGGGCTGTTTAACACTGATTAAATCGATTTTTTTTTTTATCGATTAATCGACTAATTTCGATTAATTATAACGCACATACAGATTCAACTACTTTTAGCTGATCTCCTTGCATTGCAACTCTGCATTAGTCAGTGGTAAATGTGGTATACACTATATACAATCCCCGACACTAGTTAGTTTCCACAATCCATGACTTAACTTCACAGTTCACACAAATTCATTTTAAATTCAAACTGTAGCACTGACGTAAGTAATTTTTTTTTCCACAGTAGCGTGACAATCCCTCCACCTCCGGTCTAACTAATCACTCTCACCTTATGGCATGGACCCCTGTGCAAACAGGTGGTCATGCAAGCGGGTATCAAAAGGGTTAACACGGACCATAAACTTCTCTCACGTCTCCTTAGATCTCAGCAAGGACGCCGGGTCATGGGTAGAAAGAAAAGATCTAAGTGCTCACCGCTTAAGTATAAGATAAAAATTTTGTGTTCAAACACAAACTACTCACATAAAGATGATAAAAACAAAGCATGTAAAGCCGACAATCGTGTTAGTTCCGTAGGGAGGCAGTGGGTGACGTCATACGTAGCTCCACCACCATACGCGTTACGCTCAATCAGAACTTCAACGTCACCGGACTCCTTCCGCTTCCATTCGTTAGCAGACGGAGGCACTTGGGGAAGGGGGAGGAGTCCGGTGACATCAATGTCCATGATGTCACCGGATCTCCGACGGAACTCCCTGAAGACCCGGAAGCTGTTGGAGAGGTGAGTACCGATCAAAAGAACTTGGATCGATCAAAAATATTAACGGTTAATCGAGGAATTAATCTTTAATTTCCACAGCCCTAGTGTTAAATAGTTTTTAAAAAAACTCAAATATATACGTTTTAAAAAAAATATATATTTTACGTAACCGGTGCTCCCATGATGCACCATGCTCTATGCTACCTGTGCAGTCAGTGACCTGAGGGAGCGGGCAGGGTGCAATATTAAATGTTTTAAAGACCCTACGCTGTGCTTTAGCTTTATTCCTACTGCACAGAATGCGGGTAAACAAAAAATTCTTTGAATTACATAATTTTTCCAGTAATGGGTTTGCAGGTTATCTCTTCCTAAAAGCTTAGATGAAGATAAAATATTTTTTCTTTTTTGTCAAATCAGTGCAGGGAGACAGATAATTCCGTAGAGTTCACGCCCTCCCCCGTCACCGCTGTAATCCTTTTCCATTAGAATAAAATAAACCTGGCTTGTCAACAGCATAGATTGCGCCTCTAAGTACTCTTATTCAGCGACGGCGCGAGCGCTCCTGTAAGCAGCTTTATAGACCATCCATCACCGATCGCCCGGTATAAACAAACACGGCGTGACGTTTTGTCGTGCTGAATCAGAGCAGAACGCCGCCGCCGAGCGGGTCCTCAACACTCCTATAATTGTATTTGCTTTTCATTCTTACAAGTAAAAGTTGGTGTTCGGTCTTTGTTTAGTGAAGAACAAACACTCCTAACAAATTAATTTTCTTTTCTTTTTTTTTTTTTTCTCTCGCGTACACAGATTTTTAAAAGACAAAATGAAGGTGAACCACAGATTTTTTTTTTTTATATTACAAAGCAGTTGTTATTGATAATATTGATTGATTATTATTGATATTGATATTATTATTAATATTGATTGATTATTGATGTATGTAGCTGCAACATATTCTGTAGCGCAGTACATGGTGATCAACACAAGGGCACATAGAAAACAAAAGCAACAACAGTTCCTAATAGGGTTGCACCAATATCACTTTTTTAAGACCGAGTATGGATACTTTTTTTCAAGTACTCGCCGATACCGATTATCAATAGTTTTTTTTAAAGTCTCTTTGTTTCTGTTCGAAAATTTTGTAAATAAGTACTTTTTCGCCTTCACTGATGTGTGCTAATGAGGCTGCACTGAGGGCGCACTGAAGTGCACTGATGGGGGGGCACTGATGAGGAGGCACTAATATGCAGCACTGATGGGCACTGATTTGATTAGCTGGCACTGATGAGGCAGCACTGAAGAGCACTGATAGGTGGCACTGACTGATGGCTGGCACTTATGGCTGGCACTGAAATGCAGCACTGATTGGCAATTTCTGGCCTGGCATAATAAATTAAATTAATGATGAGAAGAAAGGAAGAATTTTGCAATGCTATATGCTGCGACGCCCATCTTGGTACACCTTGCACTCAGCCGCAGTAAGTAGCAGCGGACATCTTGTTACACCCAGCCCGAACTATATGGGCTGGGTGTAACAAGATGTCCGCTGCTGGATTACTGCAGCCCAGTGCAAGGTGTACCAGGATGGGCGTCGGGATGTTCAACCTCTGACAGAGACACGGAACGTCACTTCCGTTTACAGAATGTGACAGCCCCAGTCACCGATTCTGATGGAACATGCGGCTGCGGCCTGCACCCCTGCCCAGGCCGGCTTACATTCCGCTGCTGCCAGCCTGTTGAGGACTCGCTCTCCGCTCCGCACTCTCCGCCTACTGACTTCCAGTTGCGAGCAACGCCGCCTTTTCATTCCCAGGTATTGGATTAGGCATCGGGAGTATTTGTGCGAGTACTTCCAAAAATGCTCTGTATTGGTGCAAGCCTAGTTCCCAATGACCTAGCCCCCTAATGACCTAGTCCCCAGAACTACATCTCCCAAGAGCTTTTTCCCTACACACCATGGGGTTGATTTACTAAAA
Organism: Lithobates sylvaticus; assembly: GCA_028564925.1. Taxonomy (NCBI): domain Eukaryota; kingdom Metazoa; phylum Chordata; class Amphibia; order Anura; family Ranidae; genus Lithobates; species Lithobates sylvaticus. Next base: position 32,348,866 of record CM053035.1, on the reverse strand, counting down.
TTGGAGAGTGCAAAATCTGGTGCAGCTGTGCACTGTACTCAATTAGCTTCTACCGTAGCTTCAGCGTGTATCATTAACCACTCGCCAAACATTAACTTAAATATATGGCAGCAAGATAGCACTGCAGCGCCGGATCACATACCTAGTATGTGATCCGACACTTCCGGGGTCAGGGTGCGCATGCATGGTCACTGCCATTACTAGTAAAAAAAAAAAATTCCATAGTTTGTAGACGCTATAATTTTTGCGCAAACCAATCAATATACACTTACTGGGGTTTGTTTTACCAAAAACATGTAACAGAATACATATTGGACTAAATTGATGAAGAACTTATATTTTTTTACATTTTTTTTTATTATATTTATTTATTATATTATTTTTTTTCAAAATTGTCTGTCTTTTTTTGATTATGCAGCCACCAATTAAAACCCAGAGGCGATCAAATACCACCAAAGAAAGCTCTATTTGTGGGAAAAGGAGGACATCAAATTTATTTGGGTACAGCGTTGCATGATCGTGCTAATGTCAGTGAAAATAACGCAGTGCCGTAACGCAAAAAATGGCCTGGTCAGGGGGGTAAATCTTCTGGAGGTCAAGTGGTTAAGCTTTGACAATAAAAACCCTGGAAGCTGATTGGTATCTATACACAGCTGCACCAGATTCTGCACTGTCCAGTTTTAGTAAATCAACCCCAGTGTGTTGGTAGGCTCCCAGGAGTCAAGGCAGAAGAGGTGGGGGGATAGGTGGAGTTCTGTAGTTGAGCAGGCAAGGATGACAAAGCGGCGAAGGGCACCGGAGCGCGGCAGGAGGACCCTCTCCCACCGCCGATAAAAGTGATCTTGCAGGGAATCCGCTGCAGAGACCACTTATCTTGAAGCGGACCGCCGGCTGAACAAGAGGATACCGGGGTTATGGCAGCTAGCTGCTGCCATAACAACGATATCCTCCTTCAAAGTAAGGACGTATACCGGCGTGCAGCGGTCCGTAAGTGGTTAACTGGCTCTTGTTTAGATTAGCCCTAGTATGATGTTCTACTAAGCATGACCAAGATGGCTACCTCTCAATTTGATGAGCACTAATAAGGAAATCTGCTGGGCCTGCATCCCTTTAGACGCGTTCCTATTGAAAGTATCTGTCAGGGCTGGGCTCAGCCCTTCCTTCTCTGAGCTGGCAGCTCAGCTGTCGGCTAATTGCCAGCTCCTATCTCTCCACAGTTACTCAGCTGTTGAGATCCTGCTCATCAGTCCTGCCTACTTAAGCCGTCCAGTCCAGAGGAGCTCTGCCTTTGCCTTGGTCAACATCACAGAGACTATCTCCTGCGATCCTGTTGAAGACTTGCCTCGCTGACATCCCTACTGGCTCCAGATCCTGCTTGCTGTTCCACTACATTGATCCCTGACTTCTGGCTTGGCTGACTATCCGTTCCAGTTACTGAACTGAACTTTGGCTATGTTTTCACTACGTTTGTTCTTTTTACTTTTATTATTAAACAAGTGTAATTTAACTGTGCTTCTGTCTCGGCCTGATTTCATGGTTTCTGACAGTATCTCACCAAAAATTCCCTGGGGATGCCTGAAATCTGATTTGTATCTTAGTGTAGACTTCTGGGAAAATTGTGAATGGTGAGCCAATCACACAAGCAGGAAATGATGTTTCTGGGGGGTGGTCAGTACACACCCTGTGTACAGAACACCTCCATGTAGCCATATTGCATTTACAGAAAATGACAGTGGCTGCAGATTGAAAAGGAAAGGTCATTTTTAATAAAATTCAAATACAATATGACTTGTGTCGCAATTCGCCGCAATTCGTTTAGTTTTTTTTTTTTTTTTTTTTTTTTTTCGTTCGTTCGTTTTCGTACGAATGAACGAATCGTTCGAATCGAACGAATCCGAATAACGAATAGTTCGAATCGTACAAATCCGATTAACGAATCGTTTGAATCTAACGAATCCGAAAAGCAACGAAAATCCGAAAAACCAAACAACGAAAATCCGAAAAAAAAAAGGAACAACGAAAATGAACGAAAAAATTCGTACATTCTTAACTTTTTTTTTTGTTGAATTGTTAATTTTCCGTGTCCCTTACAATGGTGCTGCTTAACTTGCTTCGAATGGATTGAACAAAAAAATTCGTACATTCGTAACTTTTTTTTCGATTCGTAACTTTTGTTTTTCTAATCGTAACTTTTTTTTTTCGATTCGTAAATTAGTAAAATGTAATAATAGCATACACATTACATAAAATTATGAATTATGCTCCGATTACGAATCTACGAATGTTACGAACGTACGAATAACTACGAATGCGTCCGAATTTCGAATAAACGAATGAACGAAAATGAAACTAACGAAAAAAACGAATCAACGAAAAATAACTCTTACAAATGTACGAATCGTTACGAATACGAACGACGACTTACGAATGCACGAATCTTTACGAATTTGAACAACGACGACTTACGAATGTACGAATCGTTACGAATCAACGGAAACGAAAAAAACAAAACGAAAATAAACAATTTTTTTCCGAAAACGAAAAAAACGAAACGAACATAAACAAATTTTTTTGTTGTGCACATGTCTAGTCGCAATTGTATACACTATATTATTTTTCCTTTATTTGCTAATTTTTTTCCCCCACGAAAGTTCACACCGGATTACCATGCGTTGCCATTGGGTCTGGTTTTGACAGCCTGTTCATTTGAATAGGCTGCAAAATGCACCGGACCGCTGAAAAAAAAATAGTGCAAGCATTACTTTTTCAGATTGCACTACACCAAACTGTTTGTACAGCAATACCTTGTGATTTGGATGTTTTCCAGATGCAATGGGGGTGTCATTAACAATTCATTGGCACCCACATGCATCTTCGCAAGGATAGCGCGTTCACCTGCGGTGTGAGAAACGCGCATGAGACAGGTCCTTCCCCCACCAGGTTTTGATGTGCACGGGCCCTCAGTACGGGTTTAGTTTAAACACTCTCGTGATCAAAACAAGATCAATTAAAAACCTGCTAGACCAGATTTCACATCCCAGCTCCACGTGACTCGTCATGGTCATAAGATACCATGCAATCCTATTTACAACGCGGAGGATAAAGGATAAGTGTCTGTGATGCCCATGGCAACAAATGAAATGGGGATTTATTTGGAGTGGTTGCTATAAAAACCAATGCTGATTTTTTTTTAATGTAATCAGTAAGCTTTTAAAGCAGAACTCCGGACATAAAATTTAATTTAAATATATTCCTTAACCACTTCAGCCCCAGAAGGATTTACCCCCTTCCTGACCAGAGCGCTTTTTTGCGATTCGGCACTGCGTCGCTTTAACTGACCATTGCGCGGTCGTGCGACGTGGCTCCCAAACAAAATTGACGTCCTTTTTTTACCACAAATAGAGCTTTCTTTTGGTGGTATTTGATCACCTCTGTTTTTTTTTTTTTTTTGCGCTATCAACAAAAAAAAGCAACAATTTTGAAAAAAACGCATTATTTTTTACTTTTTGCTATAATAAATATACCCCAAAAATATATAAAAAAACGTTTTTTTCCTCAGTTTAGGCCGATATGTAGTCTACTACATATCTTTGGTAAAAAAAATTGCAATAAGCGTTTATTGATTGGTTTGCGCAAAAGTTATAGCGTTTACAAAATAGGGGATAGTTTTATGGCATTTTTTATTAATATTTTTTTTTTTTTACTAGTAATGGCGGCGATCAGCTATTTTTATCATGACTGCGACATTATGGCGGACACATCGGACAATTTTGACACATTTTAGGGACCATTGGCATTAATACAGCGATCGATGCTATAAAATTGCATTGATTACTGTAAAAATGTCACTGGCAGTGAAGGGGCGGGGAGGGGGTTAAGTGTTCCTAGGGGCGTGTTTATAACTGTCTGGGGGCGTGGCTGTGTGTGACACCACACTGATCGCTGCTCCTGATGACAGGGGGCAGACGATCAGTGTGCTGTCATTAGGCAGAAAGGGGAGATACTGTTTACATCGGCATCTCCCCGTTCTTGAGCTTCGTGACACGATTGCGGGTATCCCCGCGGCGATCGAGTCCGCGGGACCCACGGGCACGGTCACGGAGCTCCCGCCACGCGGGCACGGTGTAAAAAAATTCAAAGTAACGTACCGGTACGTTACTTTGCCCAGCCGTGCCATTCTGCCGACGTATATGTGCAGGAGCCGGTCGGGAACTGGTTAATAGCCACAAAGGACATAAATCTACTTGTGTGCGCCAAATGCCTTTAAAAACACAGCTGTTGCCTTGTAAAAGTAGCAGTAACCACTGTGTTGTACATACCCTGTATAGACAGCATAGCTGTGGGAGTGGCCCAGAAGGCCCCACCCACTACATACTGCCTGCAGTTAACTACAGGAGGGGGCGGAGACAAGACCAGTCGCCCTGCACAAGGAGAGAGAGCAGCAGTGAGTGGTCTTTATTACAGGAAAAAAGCTTCACTCTGGATTACTGCACATATCTGGAAGAAATCCACAAAGCACACCAAGATTCAAGGAAGAATAGAATTAATAGGTCAGTAGGACTTACAGTACATAGTTACCAACATTATGGTTATGGATCTTGGGACACTGTTAACCCCGCCGCGATTCGCATTTCACTTGCCCATATCATGCACACTTTATGGTAGGGCTGGAGAATCCCAGAAGTCGGGTAGCCAAAGCCCCTTAAAATTTACAGCTGGTGCCCAACTTTTGAGATTTTCTCAAGTAGTTGTCAATAGCGCCAAAAGAAAAAAAATCCTGTTGGCACCTGGATTGGACAGATTGGCTGCTAAATTCTATAGTAATCTAACATGGCTAAGTTCCTTGGGGACCATCTGGTCCTGGTGACTTGTCCGCCCCTGCTTTATGTCTTGGTCCCACCCAGACCACACCTCTAAATATGTAGAGACCAACCATCATGTCCACTTAATGGGTTGGCCCCTGCAAAGACTCTGCCTTGAAATATGTGGGGACTACACATCACAACCCACTTTACAGGTTGATCTCACCCAGACCCCGTCTCTAAATATGTGGGGATTGTCCATCATGCAGACTTTATGAATTGCCTCTAAATATAGGTACATGGTAGGTATCATGCCCACTATATGGGTTGGCCCCTGCACAGACATCACCTCTAAATATCTGGGGACCACCCATCACAATGACTTTACAGGTTGGTCCCACTCAGACTCTGCCTCTAAATATGTGGGGATTGTCCATAATGCCGACTTTATGAATTGCCTCTAAATATGTAGAGACCACCCATCATGCCCACTATATTGAATGGCCCCTGCATAGACATCACCTCTAAATATGTGGAGATTGCCCCTCATACCAATTTTATGGCTTCTCCCCACCAAGACGTTTCCTCTATATATGTAGGAAACCATCCATCATGCCCGCTTTATGAGTTGGCCCCTACACAGACACCACCTCTAAATATCTGGGCACCATCCATCACAACGACTTTACAGGTTGGTCCCACCCAGACCCTGCCTTTAAATGTACAAGGACTGCCCATCATGCCAACTTTATGGGTCGCCTTTAAATATAAAGGGACCACCCATCATGCCCATTATATGGGTTGGCCCCTGCACAAACACCACCTCTAAATATGTGGGGATTGCCCATCATACCTACTTTACGGCTTCTCCCCACCTTGATGTTTCCCCTAAATATGTAAGAAACCACCCATCATGCCCACTTTATGAGTTGGCCCCTGCGGTACTGCCCGTCACAACCACTTTAAGGGTAAGTCCCAACCAGACTTCACCTCTAAATATGCAGGGACCACCGACTTGCACTCTCACTCCCTGCAAAAAATCCCCTTTTGAGTTACTGTGCATATGCAGTAACTCAAATAAGGTTGATGCTGTGATCCTGGGATACGGACCAGGACACAGCATAGGCAGGACCATAGGGGTGCGCAGGAGGTGTGCCAGGTGTGCCTGGGCATACCCTAATCCAGGGATATGCAATTAGCGGACCTCCAGCTGTTGCAAAACTACAAGTCCCATCATGCCTCTGGGTGTCATGCTTGTGGCTGTCAGAGTCTTGCTATGCCTCATGGGAGTTGTAGTTCTGCAACAGCTGGAGGTCCGCTAATTGCATATCCCTGCCCTAATCCATAAGTGCGGTGGCCCAGGCTTTTTCCCGTACTGCCGACCCCTCCGCCCTGCAGTGCGTCTGGCTTCCCTCCTCTCCTTCTGGCTGCTGCAGGGGATGTATCAGTTTGGAGAGCGGGGGAAGGGGCTAGTATATATATGTAATTTACCGTCTCCTTCCATTTCTAAATGAACACAGTGAACACACTCACTCACTGTGTTCATTCATAACTGATAGTAAACAATGTTTACTATGTTTCAGTTGTGAATGAACAGGAAGCCGCTCAGCATAGAGCACTTCCCATTCATTCACTGACCCGTGCAGCTGAGGCTGCAGAGAAAGGCAAGTGTGTTTGAGCATTGGGGTGCACACCCTAATGCAAAAGGCTGCACACACCTATGGGCAGGACAGAGGGGCCAAGATGCGAGGCCTTCCTCAAGTTGTTCTTTTTACAGTAGGGCTGGAGAAATCCTAGGAGCTGAGCAGCCAAGGCTCCTTTAAAATTACAGCTGGTGCCAAACTTTTGAGGTTTTCTGAAGTTGTTGTCACATTGTAACGCTGGCTCCAAAAAAGTCCTGCAGGGACCTGGATTGGACTGATTGGCTTCTGAATTCCATATTTATTTAACATGGCTAAGCTCCTTGAGAACTCTTGGGTGTAAGCCATCTGATGATGGTGATTTGTCCACCCTTACTTTATGGGTTGGTCCTTCCCAGACCCCATCTCTAAATATGCATGGACCACCCACTTGCACCCTCAATCCCCACAATGAATCCCCTTTTGCATTACTGTGCATGTGCATTAACTCAAATAAGGTTGATGTTGTATCCCGGAACACAGCCCAGGGCAAAGCATAGGCAGGACAGAGGGACCAAGATGGGGGACCTTGCTGGCAAATCTGGGAGAGTTGGCATGTACTGTATGCACCTAGATGCAAAAAGAGTATTGAAATGGTGGAAACAATATTTTATGGGGGAAAAAAAAACAAAAACGGAATGTTATCTAGTTGGGGTTTAGATCTATTGTAATGATGATGCCATGCGACGCCAAGCGCGGTTTCGTTCGTTTTGTGTCAGCTGCATATCACGAGTTATCTGATCTTGAGTACACACAACAAAACAAGCTGCATAACAAGCAGCTCCACGCTGACTTCGTTTATAAGCGGGTCTGTTACATCCTGGCACGGAAACAGGTTAATGCTTCACTCAGTTACCGTCCTGCAGCTCTAAACCTTTGGCTGAGAAGCCCAAATCCTAACGCAAGACAAGCGAAGCGTAACACTTATCGGCAGCCTGCCGACACACCTGACGCGTCCATTATACGACATCTGACAATGCGGCTTAATAACGGCGGCATAATGACTGACTGAATGAACAACACAGTCGCCTGGTATGTGAACGCAGCAGACTCCTCGCAAAACCTATTAATGGAGACCAAAGCCAGGTCTGTGTGCTGCCCATAGCAGCCAACTTCAGCTTGGTTTTTGACTACGTAGCTTGGAAAAAGGAAACCTGCCCAATTGGTTGCTTAGGGGAGTAACTAAGGAGGAACCGGCTGTTGGTGTTCCTAAAGGCCACCTTACATGGCTTTTTCCTCATTCGGCCTGCAAGAGAACTTCAATAGATTCGGCCATAACAGCATGGAGAATTGCATCTTCACTGCAAGCTATTGTAGTCAACAGCCACCACATCCTCTGCTACCTGAATACCCAAACCAGGGCTGGTGCAAGGACTTTTGACACCCTAGGCGAAACCTAATTTTGCCGACCCCCCCCCCCCCCCCGGCTGACTCTGCCCCCTTTTCCCTGCCCATGTAAATCCCACATTTTTAATAAAGCACCCATCAAATGCAGCCTCACCAGCGCCCATCAAATGTTGCCTCACCAGCGCCCATAAATGAATGTTTGCTTGCATCCATTAATTTGGGAGTCGGGACACAGATAGCTGCGCCTCTGATACAATGTGTGAATTGGGTGGCACCGTGGTGTAGTGGGTAGCACTCTCACCTAGCAGTAAAAAGGGGCACTGGTTCAAATCCCAACCACGACACTACCTGCCTGGAGTTTGCATGTTCTCCCCAGCACCCAAATGCAGCCTCACCAGCGCCCATCACAAGCACCCATCAAATGCAGCCTCACCAGCGCCCATCAAATGCAGCCTCACCAGCCCCATCAAATGCAGCCTCACCAGCCCCCATCAAATGCAGCCTCACCAGCGCCCATCAAATGCAGCCTCACCAGCGCCCATCAAATGCAGCCTCACCAGCGCCCATCAAATGCAGCCTCACCAGCGCCCATCAAATGCAGCCTCACCAGCGCCCATCAAATGCAGCCTCACCAGCTCCCATCAAATGCAGCCTCACCAGCGCCCATCAAATGCAGCCTCACCAGCGCCCATCAAATGTAGCCTCACCAGCACCCATCAAATGCAGCCTCACCAGCACCCATCAAATGCAGCCTCACCAGCGCCCATCAAATGCAGCCTCACCAGCGCCCATCAAATGCAGCCTCACCAGCGCCCATCAAATGCAGCCTCACCAGCGCCCATCAAATGCAGCCTCACCAGCACCCATCAAATGCAGCCTCACCAGCACCCATCAAATGTAGCCTCACCAGCGCCCATCAAATGCAGCCTCACCAGCACCTATCAAATGCAGCCTCACCAGCGCCCATCAAATGTAGCCTCACCAACACCCATCAAATGCAGCCTCACCAGCGCCATCAAATGTAGCCTCATCAGCGCCCATCAAATGTAGCCTCACTAGCATGAATAAATGTTTGTTTGCTGCGGGAGTCGGAACACAGACACCACCACCACTGCTGCTGCGCCTCTGACACTATGCGTGAACGGAGAGGCGGCTGCCTGCTGATGCTGAGAGTTAGTTGCTTGCTGCAGAGAGAAGAGAGTAGGAAAACCAGTGGCAGGGCGCCCTAGGAAGCCGCCTAGTTTGCCTAGTGGTAGCACCGGCCCTGACCCAAACAGTACTTAGCTCTGATAGGATGCAGTCACTGCTGAACCACTAATTTTCTGCCCAACTCATTCAATTTTTTAATAGAATTTTGTCAAGCCAGGTGCTGCTTTCAGCACCACCAACCGCTCGAATTTCAAAAATTTTGTCCGTAGGGACCCTAAGGTCCTGTATTGACATGCTTTGGTGCAAGTCTATGAGAATGCAAAACCTCCTTGAAACAGGTGAAATGCAGATCAGAAGGAGGACAACTGCAGGTCAAGTGTACCTGTCGATGAATTCTGAAGGACTCAGAAGCATCTCAAACCAATGTCAATTTGACACCATTGACACAAGATCAAACCCCGTCAACCCAGACCCTAAGGGTGGTCATACACATTGCAATCTGGATGTACAATTCCATTTAGAGCTACGAAAAACTATTTGGTGCAATAGCCTGCCTGCTTGGATACAAATTGCATGGTAGGCTCTTACATTACATGGTTTAGGTAAATATAAAAGTGATTATAATGGGTAAGGCCAGCTTTACCATTGCAATCTCCTTCATATTAAGCAAATCTTGCCAGTCCTTGTGTGGTGGATGCATTAGTTTTCTTTTCTTTCCTTTATTTCACCTGGCAATCCTGCCAGTAACACACCTCCCATCCTAGGGTGAAAACACCCACTCACCACACTGTATCTATGGAGAAAGCCATGGTTGTCACCGACCCTTGTCAACTCCATTACAGAGGAAGGCATTCTTTTACAGTATAGTGCACAGAAGATAGATGGAAAGTCTGATGTTTATATTAGTGTATAGGAAGTTACAAGGCTTCTGGAATTCTGCAAAGTATATTCTCTACTTGCTGAAAATATTCTTAGCCTGAAATAAAGAAAACTAATGCTCCTGCCATATCCAAGGACTGGTATGTGTAGGTGGCCATCTTGGTAGAGGTAGGGCTTTGCTCAGAGCAGCAATGTACCAACGCACGTAATTTTTACTCCATAACTCCTAAGACAAGCAGTTGGAGGCAGCAGTGCCTTAGCTCTCACACTGCAGATATAAATCCATGAGGATCTAGATCAGTGATGGAGAACCTTGGCACCCCAGATGTTTTAAAACTACATTTCCCATGATGCTCGTGCACTCTGCAGAGTAGTTGAGCATCATGGGAAATGTAGTTCCAAAACATCTGGGGTGCCAAGGTTCGCCATCACTGATCTAGGTACTTGAGTGCCTAGGCCCACTCACATACTGTACATAACGTTTCTAAATGTTCCCTATAGCAGTGTTTCTCAACTCCAGTCCTCAAGGCGCCCCAACAGGTCATGTTTTCAGGCTCTCCATTATTTTGCAAAGGTGATTTGATCAGTTTCACTGCCTTGGTAATTACCACAGCTGTTTCATCTGAGGGAAATCCTGAAAACATGACCTGTTGGGGCGCCTTGAGGACTGGAGTTGAGAAACACTGCCCTATAGCATGCCCCCCTTTTTTTTTACTTTCTGAGCTGGGGTCCACCTCAGTCTATGATGTTACTATCGCTGATCTACTTCTACTTCTGACAATGCTAACAGCTCAGCTGTCATGTTGATCCTCTTCAGTGCTGCAGATCAGGAAGGTCACAGAAAAGTCCTCATCTGTATATATTCTGTATTTGCGACTTAAAATGTAAAACCAGGAGACCTAGCATGACAGGCAGCCAACTAGCTTCTTCAAAAAGGTAATGGGACCGGTTTTCTTACATGAAGAAGACGTTTGGTTGGCTGTTTTGGGTTCCCTTTAAGTTTCAGAGTTGTTTCAAGTTGAGCAAGGAACTTAGGATGCTTGCAGCATAACTGTTCTAAAGAAATACAACATCTGCACCTATTAGTCATACTTACTGTGCTGTATTTTTGGAAATTGTAATTCTGCATATCCGATTCAGAGTCTGAGAGACATTCCAAGGCCACAGCATCCCCCTCCAGCACTGCAGACTCGGGCCCCAAGATGTACAATTCAGCAACAACTGCAAGAGACAAAAAGACATTGTTCATCTTCTACGGACTCATTAGCATCATCCAACATACTCCATCACCAACCCCCCCAGTGTCTGCAACGTCATCCTACATCATCCATCACTAATCCCACAAGTGTCTGCAACATCATTCTATATCCTCCATCACCAACACCACCAGTATCTGCAACATTATTATATATCCTCCATCACCAACTCCACCAGTATCTGCAACATTATTATATATCCTCCATCACCAACTCCACCAGTGTCCTCAACATCATCCATCACCAACCCCATCAGTGTCTACAACATTATCCTACATCCTTCATCACCAACCCCACCAGTATCTGCAACATTATTCTATATCCTCCATCACCAACCCCACCAGTGTCCTCAACATCATCCATCACCAACCCCATCAGTGTCTACAACATTATCCTACATCCTTCATCACCAACCCCACCAGTGTCTATAATTTCATCCTACATTTTCCATAACCAACCCCACCAGTGTCTACAATGTCATCCTACATCCTTCATCACCAACCCGGACCAGTGTCTATGTCATCCTACATCCTCCATCACAAACCTCCACCAGTGTCTACAATGTCATCCTATACCCTCCCTCACCAACCCCAAAAGTGTCTACAATGTCATCCAACATCACCAACCCCACAAGTGTCTACAACGTCATCCTACATACTCCATCACCAACCCCACCAGTGTATATAATGTCATCCTACATTCTCCATAACCAACCCCACCAGTGTCTACAATGTCATCCTACATCCTTCATCACCAACTCGGACCAGTGTCTACAATGTCATCCTATATCCACCATCACCAACCCCAAAAGTGTCTACAATGTCATCCAACATCACCAACCCCACCAGTGTCTACAACGTTATCCTACATACTCCATCACCAACCCCACCAGTGTACATTAAGATGAAAAAGTTGTTCTTCTTCCAACTGCAACCGTCTCCTCCGGGAGCAGAAAAAGATTCACAATTTATGTTGGATGTCTTAAAAGCATCCATGTGCATGAGGCCTTCTGACCTTTAGATGCGTCATTTTATGTAAGATCTTGATGCCAGCAACATCCTGCATAGATATCAGTAAATTAATTATGGCCATGTGCGTGGAGCCCTACATCTCGGGGAATCAATACCCATGAAATGCTACAATAAAGGCACAAGGATGTCCGCAGAATAGTTTCACACATTTTGTGTCACGAAACCCCTTCATCAAAAGAAAGTCCCTCGAAAAAAGCTTTGTGCTAGTTACTAATACATGGAAGCCTCCTTTAAGAAGTCAGAATTGTGTGCTAAGATAAGTCTGGGATGTGACATCAATCGGGAGGAATGTCCTTTTATTTACAATAGATCTGTAGCAGGAGATGGACTCAGAGCTCCTTTATCCTCTTACTAATAACTCCCGGCTAGTAAACCTGTCTTTTATATCCCCCAGTCCTTATGAAAGGTGCGGCAGAAGCTCCCGTCGCAAGGCAGCCGATCCACACAATATCGCTCACAGTGTGATCCTGTAATGTTCACCGTGACTTACACGCCTGATAATTGTAGCGTCCCCAGAGGGGGGCCCCAATCCCGGCAGGATCTGAGACACCTTTGTAGATCAAGTGACAAGGCTTCACAGATGAAATTAAAACCGAACAGAACAAATCTTGTCTTTGCTTTGTACGGGATTAGCTCTCATCCGTCTTAAAGGAAATGTACGACTGAAGGGCAGAAAGCTCGTTCAGAAAAGAGTATCTAGATATATATTGTTCAAACGTCCACGAATGCTCTGAAAGGCAGGCTTCGTTTTATGAGTTGACTCATTTTGAACTCTGTGGGCCTTGGGTATGAAAGCGACTGTAAAAGGAGCTGCCGGTGTTTTCAACCAATTCTACTTAAAGGGTCAGTCCATCCGACAGTGACATCTTCCTTTTAGGTGAAATGTGTTGGCTGTGTTGTTCCGTGGATTCTTTTAGATCTGGGATGCTCCCTGACATTGAAATTCGTAATTTGGTAGTTTGGATTCGGATAATTTGGATCCGAAATTCGTAAACGAAATTTCGTACAGAATTCGTATTCGTAAAAATTCGTAATTCGGATTCGTACGAATGTAGGAATTTCAAAAAATTTGTACGAATTTCCGATTCGTACGAAACTAATCGCACATGTCTACTTCCCAGCCAACCTCCAATGTAAGGGACATTCTTCCCAGCCAACCTCCAATGTAAGGGACATTCTTCCCAGCCAACCTCCAATTTAACCACTTCACATCTGGCCGTAGCCGAATGACGGCCACAGCGCGGATGTGAAATCCCAGGAGGACGTCATATGACGGCCTCCCCTTTCCTCGTTCCCTGTGCGCGCTCACGAGCGCGCAGCAGGGAAATTCTGTGTTGGCCGTGTCCCTCGGACACGGCCAATCACAGATCGCTGTAAACGGCCAATCACATCGGCCGTTTACAGCGCGATCACCCTGGCCAATGAGAGATGATCTCATATGTAAACATATGAGATCATCTCTCAGCGCTGCTCCCCCTCCTCACACAGAGACAGCGTGTGAGGAGGGGAAGATGAACGGCTGCAGCGCCGTAAGTTTAAAAAAAAAAAAAATGCCATCTGTGCCCACTGCCACCACTGCAATCTGTCCCCAATGCCATCTGTGCCCAGTGCCATCTGCCAGTGCCATCCCCAGTGCCATCTGCCAGTGCCATCTGCCGTCAGTGCCATCTGCCGTCAGTGCCACCTGTCGTCAGTGCCACCTGTCGTCAGTGCCACCTGTCGTCAGTGCCACCTGTCGTCAGTGCCACCTGTCGTCAGTGCCACCTGTCGTCAGTGCCACCTGTCATCTGTCATTAGTGCCATCTGTCATCAGTGCCATCTGTCATCAGTGCCACATAGTGCCATCTGTCATCAGTGCCACATATTAGTGCCATCTGTCATCAGTGTCACGTATTAGTGCCATCTGTCATCAGTGTCACGTATTAGTGCCATCTGTCATCAGTGCCACCTGTCAGTGTCACGTGCCATCTGTTATCAGTGTCACCTGTCATCAATGCCACGTATCAGTGCCATCTGTCATCAGTGTCATCAGTGTCATGTGTCATCAGTGCCACGTATTAGTGCCGTCTGTCATCAGTGCCACGTATTAGTGCCATCTCTCATCAGTGCCACATATTAGTGCCACGTGATATCAGTGCCATGTATGAGTGCCATCTCTCATCAGTGCCACATATTAGTGCCATCTGTCATCAGTGTCACGTGTTATCAGTGCCCCGTATTAGTACCATCTGTCATCAGTGCCACGTCAGTGTCACATGTCATCAGTGCCACATCAGTGTCACGTGTCATCAGTGCCATGTCAGTGTCACGTGTCATTGTCCTGGTGCTCCAGGGCCTTCAAAAGTGTAATAGGTAGTCAACAATTTAGATGTGTAATTTATGCTCCTAGAACACGTGATGGCGCTCCCTGCATGTTGGGCCTCTCTATGTGGCCAGGCTGTGTAAAAGTCCCACACATGTGGTATCGTAATAATCAGGAGGAGCAGCAGAATTTATTTTGGGGTGTCATTTGTGGTATACACATACCATGTGAGAGAAATAACCTATTACAATGACAATTTTGTAGAAAAAAAATAAAAAATAAAAAAATAATTCATTTTGCAAAGAATTGTGGGAAAAAATGACAACATCAGAAAGCTCACCATGCCTCTTACTAAATACCTTGGGATGTCTACTTTCAAAAAAGGGGTCATTTAGGGGGTATTTGTACTTTCCTGACTTGTTCGGGTCGCAAGAAATGAGATCGGTCACCAGTGCATCAGGTGTGATCAATTTTGTATAATTCGCACCACAGTTTGTAGAGTCTGTAACTTGCACAAAGACCAAATAATTTCCACTAATTTGGGTTATTTTTACCAAAGATATGTGGCAGTATAAATTGTGGCCAAAATTTATGAAGAAAAATTAATAATTTCCTAAATTGTATCACAGAAACAAAGAAAAATGCGCTTTTTTTTTCAAAATTTCCGGTCTTTTTTCAATTATAGCGCAAAAAATAAAAACCCAGAGGTGATCAAATACCACCAAAAGAAAGCTCTATTTGTGGGGAAAAAAGGACAAAAAATTAATTTGGGTACAGTGTTGCATGACTGAGTAATTGTCAGTCAAAGCGTGAGAGCACCGAAAGCTGAAAATTTGTCTGGATGGGAGGGGGGTTTAAGTGCCTGGTAGGCAAGTGGTTAAGGAAATTTTTCCCACCAATCTCCAACGTAAGGGGCATTCTTCCCACCAAACTCCAAGGGACATTCTCCCCACGACTCCAATGTAAGGTACTTTCTTCCCACCGACAGTCAATGTAAGGGACTTTCGATCCATCAACCTCCAATATAAGGGGCATTCTTCCCACCAACCTCCCAATGTAAGGGATATTCTTCCAATCAACCTGCAAAGTAAGGGACTTTCTTTCCACTGACCTCCAGCTTAATAAACGTTCTTCCCCCTGACCACCAATGTAAGGAGTATTCTTCCCATTGACCACCCATGTAAGGAACATTCCTTCCCCTGACCACCAACGTAAG
This sequence comes from Lithobates sylvaticus, assembly GCA_028564925.1. Classification (NCBI taxonomy): domain Eukaryota; kingdom Metazoa; phylum Chordata; class Amphibia; order Anura; family Ranidae; genus Lithobates; species Lithobates sylvaticus. Next base: position 32,333,205 of record CM053035.1, on the reverse strand, counting down.
GAGCATTCTTTCATTGTCCTCTGAAGAACTAATTTTAGCAGGGATTCCCTGAGAAACCAAACCATTGCGTCCTCGTCATGTGTATATCCCCCCCAACCCACAGCTGCCTTTGCAGTTTAAGGGGAGCAGTTGTGGGGCACTAGTTGTGGGGCACTAAAAAAGTGGCTCAATACTCCCCCCCCCCCCCCCCCCCCCTCAACAGCAAGCCCCGAGTGAGGAGCAATTTTGCATTGTTTTGCTGCAATTCTTGCACATTTTGGAGCTCAACAATCGTGACAAAAATCGCACTGCGTTTAGCCTGCCATTCAAGATGCATGGCACCCAAATGCATGTGGATTTGCCCACAATTACAAATTAAGTATTTGTAAACGGGGCTTAAAAGCTTGCTGTTCACACTGCTTCTTATACAAGCTGAAGTCTGGGTGTAACAGGTCTTACTTGGGAGGGGCACTTCATTACAGCTGCTTGCAGCAAACAAGTTCCCCAGCACACAGCTTTGTTGATTAACAATTCACATTCCAGACGGCTTTTAAAGCCACAATAAATGCAGGGGTCTCAGTTGCATACAATTGCAAATGCCTGTGGAAGCCATGCACCGTTTTGAAAGAGTATGTGCAAATACAATGAAAGCCTTTGTTTTTGTTACATCCAAAAGACCTGATCTTGTCCTTTATAAGGGCACAACAATGGTCCAATTGTCAGGAGGCTGGCATTGCACTGCTCTGCACATAGGCGACTCGTTTTCTTATTCTATTGTCATTAGGAATAAGGCAAGCCTCCAACAACCAACATCCAAAACACTCCCTCACAATTAGCAGAGATCAGCGATCAATGTTAGGAATCAGCAACCATAACAATCGGTTGGCAATCCCTTTATAATAGCGTTATTTTCGGTCACATGACCGACCTACAAACTCCTGCTTGGGTTTCAAGGAAGTTCCTGAATCACCTTTAATGTTGAATTACATTCTAATGCCCAGGGGTCAAGTCCTGGGGAAAAAAGTGTGGGAACTCCCACCCAAGATCTCTACCCCACCAAAAAAAAAAAAAATAGGACATCGGGGCACATGGCACCTCAGAGCACGGGGCACATCAGGGCACGGGGCACCTCAGGGCACGAGGCACATCAGGGCACGGGGCACATCAGGGCACGGGGCACATCAGGGCACGGGGCACATCAGGGCACGGGGCACATCAGGGCACGGGGCACATCAGAGCACGGAGCACATCAGGGCACGGGGCACATCAGGGCACGGGGCACATCAGGGCACGAGGCACATCAGGGCACGAGGCACATCAGGGCACGGGGCACATCAGGGCACGAGGCACATCAGGGCACGGGGCACATCAGAGCACGGAGCACATCAGGGCACGAAGCACATGGCACATCGGGGCACATCAGGGCACGGGCACATCAGGCCACAGGGCACATGGCACATCAGGGCTCGGGGCACATCTGGGCACATTATGGGGCACATCAGGGAACATTATAGGGCACATCAGGGAACATTATGGGGCAGATAGCACATCAGGGCACTTTATGGGGCACATCAGGGAACATTATAGGGCACATAGCACATTATGGGGCAGATAGCACATCAGGGCACATTATGGGGCACATTGGGGCATCAGGGCACGGGGCACATCAGGGGGCACATTATAGGGCACATCTGGGGATCTTGACAGCATGCAGAGTAGCGCAGGAAGCGTCTGTGTGTAATACGTTCTCTCTCTCGTCACGCTGCTCGCTCCCCGGCGGCCCCTCCTCTCCTCTCTTCTCGTCTATCCCAGATGATGTCTCAAGCCAATGGGGATAGACGAGAAGAGAGGAGGGGCCGCCGGGGAGCGAGCAGCGCCGATTGACATGAGAGAGAACGTATTACACACAGACGCTTCCTGCGCTACTCTGCATGCATCTCATTCCGCTCTGGCGGATCTCGTCCTGCAAAGGGAACGGCGTTCCTGCTGTAAAAAAAGTGCAGGGACGCCGTTCCCACGCGTTCCCCCTGGACTCGAGCCCTGCTAATGCCGCGTACACACGATCGGAATTCTCGTCGGAAAAAACTCTGACGGTTTTTCCGACGGAATTCCGATGGCATTCCGCTCAAGCTGTGTTGCCTACACATTATCACACCAAATTCCGACGGTCAATAACACAGTGGCATAAAACACGTTCGACAGCACTATAAAAAGGGAAGTTTAATGCTTCCGAGCATGCGTCGAATTGTTTCCGAGCATGCGTCGGAATTTTGCGTGTCGGAATTGCCAACACACAATCGGAAAATACGATAGAAAGGTTTTCCGTCGGAAAAATTGAGAACAGGTTCTCAATTCAAAGTCCGTCGGAAATTCTGACAGAAAAAGACCGATGGGCATACACACGGTCGGAAAATCCGATGAAAAGCTCCCATCGGACTGTTTCCATCGGAAATTCCGACCGTGTGTACGCGGCATAAGCCGGGAGCAGAGGAGGAGCAGTCCCAGCCAATGACACCTGCATTGTAATGGACGTGATGACATCAGTATTTAGATGAATGGAAAGGGACCGATCTGAGGGCCGACAACGCTGCAAGTTCAGCAATAGAGCAATGGCGTTGTCGGCTCAGCACAGAAAATTAGGCCACGATAAGAAGACTGGCAGGATCAACAGGTAATTATTTGACAACTAAAGGACAATAAAAAGTAGCAGATTTAACCACTTGCCTACCAGGCACAAACACCCCCTTCCTGACCAAGCCATTTTTCAGCTTTCAGCGCTGTTGCATTTTGAATGACAATTGCGCGGTCATGCAACGATGTACCTAAATACATTTTTTATCATTTTTTCCCCACAGATAGAGCTTTATTTTGGTGGTATTTGATCACCTCTGCGGTTTTTATTTCTTGCGCTATAAACAAAATAATAGGGACAAGTTTGAAAAAACGCAATATTTTTTACTTTTTTATTATAATAAATATCCAATTTTTTTTTTTTTTAAACAAATTTTTTCCTCAGTTTAGGCCGATCTGTATTCTTCTACATATTTTTGGTAAAAAAAAAAAATCGCAATAAGCGTCTATTGATTGGTTTGCGCAAAAGTTATAGCGTCTAAAAAATAGGGGATTTATAGCCTTTTTATTATTATTTTTTTTTTTTACTAGTAATGGTGGCGATCTGCGATTTTTATCGTGACTGCGACATTGCGGCGGACATATCGGACACTTTTGACACATTTTTGGGACCATTCACATTTATACAGCGATCCGTGCTATAAAAATGCATTGATTACTGTATAAATGTGACTGGCAGGGAAGGGGTTAACACTAGGGGGCGCTGCAGGGGTTAATTATGTTCCCTATATGAGTGATTCTAACTGTGGGGGGAGGGGACTGACTGGGGGAGGGGACCGATCGGTGTCCCTATGTACAAGGGACACACCATCGGTCTCCTCTGACAGGACGTGGATTGGTGTGTTTACACACACCGATCCACGTCCTGCTCAGTTACCGGGCAATCGCGGGTGCCTGGCGGACATCGCAGCCCCCTAGTGGCCAAAAAGCACCGCTCCGCCGTCAAATGACGGCGGGCGGTCAGCAACAGGTTAAAGTAACATTGAAGTGGTTGTAAACCTCAGACATGAAATATGAACAAAGCATATCCCGGACCCTCTATAGTGTGTACTTGACTCAATCCAGAGCACTAAGTGTCATTTCTGTCCGCTGCTTCATTCCTCTGCTATCAGAATTAGTCACTTCTGAAGGCCGAAGGGAATGGCACAGGCATATAAAGGTAAGGCTGAAGGTAATGGCACAGGAACGTGAAGGTAAGGGTATAGGGAGTGGGCCAGGAACATGAATGTGAGGGTGAAGGGAGTAGCACAGGAACATGAAGGCAAGCGTGAAGTGAATGGCACAGGAACATGAAGGCAAGCGTGAAGGGAGTGGCAAAGGAACATGAAGGCAAGTGTGAAGTGAATGGCACAGGAACATGAATGTGAGGGTGAAGGGAGTAGCACAGGAACATGAATGTGAGGGTGAAGGGAGTAGCACAGGAACATGAATGTGAGGGGGAAGGGAGTGGCACAGGAACATGAAGGTGAAGGTGAGGGTGAAGGGAGTGGCACAGGAACATGAAGGTGAGGGTGAAGGGAGTGGCACAGGAACATGAAGGTGAGGGTGAAGGGAGTGGCACAGGAACATGAAGGTGAGGGTGAAGGGAGGGGCACGGGAACACGAAGGTGAGGGTGAAGGGAGTGGCACGGGAACATGAAGGTGAGGGTGACGGGAGTGGCACAGGAACATGAAGGCGATGAAGGGAGTGGCACAGGAACATGAGGCGATGAAGGGAGTGGCACAGGAACATGAAGGCGAGTGGCGTGGCACAGGAACATGAAGGCGAGGGTGAAGGGAGTGGCACAGGAAAGTGAAGGTGAGCGGAGTGGCACAGGAACAGGAAGGTGAGTGTTAAGCGAGTGGCACAGGAACATGAGGGTGAGGGTGAAGTGAGTGGCACAGGAACACAAAGGCGATGAAGGGAGTGGCACAGGAAAGTGAAGGTGAGCGGAGTGGCACAGGAAAGTGAAGATGAGGGTGAAGAAAGTGGCGAATGATAGTGACGATTGAAGAAACCTGCGATCTCAAATCTTTCCCTACTCTGTAAAGAACAAAGTTTAGCCCTTACATACACTTTCCCTCCATCTCCAGCTGACACATGGCATCCGGTTACTGTTTACCTAAACCATTTGTTCTCTGGAAAGGCGTGACGTTTTTTTTATGGTGACAGTTTTGTTCCTCTCTGTGAAAAACTTTATCTCTTTTAAAGGATGAATTACCCATAGACCTCTATAGGTTTTGTGTCCTGATAAATGATTGTCCTATATGAGGCTGTCCTATAGAAGTCTATGGGACTGTAATACGCATGCGTGGCCAGGGCATTAAACAAACAGCGAAACCGCAACCACTGGATTACGGTAAGTATGAATCTGTGGGGGAGGGGTAGGTCGGGAAAAGGGGACAAAAACTCTACACAAGGAAAAATGTCGATAGGCTGCATTTTTGTTGCACGTTACCATCCATGTGCATTCATTTGGAAGTAAGGTAAGATGAAATGGTGAAAATAAAATTAAAATAAATAAAATACAAAGAAATGCACTAAAAAGTATTTGAAAAAAGCACTTCTGCGCACAGTGCAGTAAAAAGGGCACAACAAAACGCATGGGTTTTCCAAGCGTTTCTATATGCGTTGTCACGTGAATGAGCGCTACCTTTTTTTTCCTTTGCAATTTTATCAAGGGGCGGTATAAACAGGTGGTTGATCAGCCCTTTTACCACCCCCAACCACTGAGCCAAACGCTGGCCATGTTAGTACACATTGTGCTGGTTGCATTTGGAAGATCCGACCCAATTCAAGTGAAAGGGACTATGGCACGACCACGTGTAATGCCCGTGAATGTGGCATGATGTGCTTTTAATGGTTAAAACAGGAAGTCGGGAGGCAACAAACTGGCTGTTGACCACCTCTAAAAAGCGACCCACTGCAGATTGCTTTTCAAAGGAGCAGTAAACAAGGGCTTTTAAAAAAAAAAAACGACAAACATGCAGCATTTTTTCTTCACGCACAGAAATGCATTTGGGCGTACAACGCCCGTATCTTTCCGGGTCTGGGAGGCCAGAGGTGTTTCAAAGTTTTTTGGGGACTTTTTTCAGGCGTTTGTATGGGCATTTTTGAAGCGTTTTTGCAGTGTTTTTAAGCTTTGGCATTTTTAAAAAAAATATATCATCTGTTTCATCATTTGTTGCTATGTTTTTCAGTTTTTTATCCACTTTAGTTTATAATAAAAAATAATTTTACTTTTTTTTAGTAAGGGGTTAGGGGTTAAAGAATATGGTTCGGGTTTAATTAATTTATTATATTTTTGTTTATTTACTTATTATTATTATTTATTTATTTTGTTAGGTTAGGGGTGAGAGGTTAGGGGTTAAAGGTTATGTGTTAATCTATTATTTATTTACTTATTATTTATTTAGTTAGGTTTGGGGTTACAGCTTAATATTGGAATTAGGGGTTAATGTTAGGGTTAAAGGTTACAGTTAGCGGTTAATGTACTTATTATTATTATATTTATTTTGTTGGGTTAGGAGTTAAATTTGGGGTTAGGGGTTAAAGGTTTTGGTTAGGAGTTAATGTATTTATTTTATTTACTTATTATTATTTATTTTGTTGGGTTAGGAGTTAATATTAGGGTTTGGGGTTAAAGGTTTTGGTTAGGAGTTAATTCATTTTATTTACTTATTATTTATGTATTTATTTGTTAGGTTAGGGGTTAATATTAATGTTAGGGGTTAATTTATTATTTATTTACTTCTTATTATTTATTTTGTAAGGTTTTAGAGGTTAATATTGGGGTTAGGGGTTAATATTAGGGTTGGGTTAAAGGTTATAGCTAGGGGTTAATTTATTTATTTCTTGAATTTACTTATTATTATTATTTATTTATTTTGTTGGGTTACGTTAGGGGTTATTATTAGGGTTTGGGGCTAAAGGTTTTGGTTAGGGATTAATTAATTTATTTTATTTATTTACTTTGTTAGGTTAGGGGTTAATGGTTACGGCTAGGGGTTAATTTATTTACTTATAATTTATTTATTTTGTCAGGTTAGGGGGTAAGGGTTAGGATTAGGGGTTATTAGGTTTGGGTTAGAATAAGGGTCTAATATTAGGGTTAGGGTTATTTTATTATTTACTTTTACTTATTATTTATTTATTATGTTAGGTTAGGGGTTAATATTAGGGTTAGGTGTTAAAGGTAATGGTTAGCGGTTAATTTATTTACTTATTATTTATTTATTTTGTCAAGTTAAGGGTTAGGATTAGAGGTTATTATTAGGTTTGGGTTAAGGGTTAAAATAAGGGTTTAATATTAGGGTTAGGGTTATTTTTTTTTTATTTACTTTTATTTATTATGTTGGGTTAGGGGTTAATATTAGGGTTCTGGGTTAAAGGTTCTGGTTAGGGGTTCATTTATTTATTTATTATTTATTTTGGCAGGTTAGGGGTTAGGATTAGGGGGTTAATATTAGGTTTGGGTTAAGGGTTAGAATAAGGGATGAATATTAGGGTTAGGGTTATTTTTTTATTTACTTTTATTTATTATTTATTATGTTGGGTTAGGTGTTAATATTAGGGTTCTGAGTTAAAGGTTCTGGTTAGGGGTTCATTTATTTATTTATTTTGTCAGGTTAGGGGTTAGGATTAGGGGTTAATATTAGGGTTTTTGGTTAGGATAAGAGTTTAATATTAGGGTTAGGGGTCATTATTAGGGTGAGGGTTATTTTATTATTTACTTTTTTTATTATTTATTATGTTGGGTTAGGGGTTAATATTAGGGTTCTGGGTTAAAGGTTATGGTTAGGGGTTAATTTAGTTACTTATTATTTATTTTGTCAGGTTAGGGGTTAGGATTAGGGGTTAATATTAGGTTTTTTGGTTAGGATAAGGGTTTAATATTAGGGTTTTGGTTAGGATAAGAGTTTAATATTAGGGTTAGGGGTCATTATTAGGGTGAGGGTTATTTTATTTATTTAAGATTGTTATTATTGATGTATTTTATTTATTTTATTATTGCATTTGCAGAAAAACGCTCAGAAACGTGCAACAAAATGTGCTAAAACACTCAAAAATGCACAAATCAAGCATTTCCACGCATTTCTATAAAACAAAAAATGCTTCAAAAACGCACCAATCTGCCCGTTTGGAGCTACATTTAAAACTTTTTCGAGCTCCGGGCGTTTGGTTTCAGGTGACTTTGTAGTGGAGATGTGAACCGACTCCACAGAGAGAATTTTAGATTTTTGCGTTTTGGAGCTTCGACGTTAGTCCACAGCTGTACGCAACATCTAAGGACTACCGGGCACAAAAATATGCTGGATGCCGGCGCTGTACGCCCCGAAAGCACCTCCTTGAAATGTTCCCTACTCTACCCTATACAAAAAAAAAAAAATATTTTGACTTTACATCTATTTTAGATCCTGTTTCTATAAATAAAGGAAGCAAAACAGTTACTGGAATTAAAAACAAAAACAAGTAACAGGAAAACAAATGATTAGATCAAAAAGTACGAAGGAAGCAACGAGTGGCCTCCCAATTACATTGACTGCTCCGACTTCAGACAGCGCTGAAGTTTTAAACAAAGTTTTAAAAAAAAAAAAAGTTCCTGTAAAAGTTTTATGCCAAGACCCAGAAGTTTGTAAAAAGTAGAATTAGAAGATCGGGGGGGTTCTTACCTCCATTCCCAGCCAGGGCGCAGATCACAGCGATCAGGGAGAAGCACACCACATACTTCATCTTGCTGCTGCTTGTTGGGCTCCTTTGTTTTGTAATAAGTTTCAGCTTCCTGGAACAAGAGATGGCAAACACAATCAGTACATGTGACACCGCAGGAGGAGGCGTGACCACAGCTGAGCCACACACCCCAGGCAAGAGAGTTTATACAATCGCAAGTGCTGGCCAATGGGAGGGGCAGCCTCATCCCAGCATCACCTGTCGCTAGGCAGACATTACAAGACCTTACAAGACAAAACGTACAATGTATCTAAACTAGGGTTGCACTGATACTAGTATCGGTGCCGATACCAAGTATTCGCACAAGTATCGGTACTCGTCAGTGTTGCCAACCTACCAGATTGAAATTTACTGACACGACACCCACAATTTCCTGGCACAGCCAAGTTTTTACTGGCATTTCCAAAAGTTACAAAATTACAGTTTTAAGTGCAAAATGTAGTATTTAGGCTACAAACAAGTACAATAGGCAATTAGCAATGTGATTAAAGGTAGATATTAGGGCAAAAACATATTTCTTATTGTATTTTCGATATAGTAAGTAAGTAGCTCAGGGACAGGACTCGGGAGGGCAAGAAATTAGAATAGGAAGGCACACACACACACACAAAGTTGACTCTTGGTCCCATCAGTCCACTTCAGTCTAAACAGCACTGACAGTCCCGCTCCCGACCTGCCCTGCTCCTGTCCTGCAGACCCGCACACGAGGCTCTGGCCGCTCTGCTTGGCTCCCTTGCACCATGACATCACGCGACGCGCTTGGGCACCGCCTCCACCAGAGCTGCTCGATCACACTGTAGCAGGGACTCGGATGGTCTCGGCCGGCTCTGGACCAAGCCGAACATCACAGCCATATTTTTTACTGGCAATTTTTTCCTTTTACTGGCAGGAGAAAATTGCCTGTTTTTTACTGGCTGCCAGTAAAAATACTGAAGGTTGGCAACACTGGTACTCGTGCAAATGCACCGATACCTGAAACCGACACTTTCAGGCTCAGCTCTGTGGGTCTCCCCAATGTTAACCACTTAAAGCGGAGTTCCACCCTATCAGATCTCTCCCTCCCCCCTTCCGGTGCCACAATTGGCATCTTTCAGGGGGGAGAGGGGTGCAGATACCTGTATAATCCAGGTATCTGCACCCACTTCCGGGAATAGCTAGCCGCAGATGAACGCCCCCCGTTGTGTTCTGGGAAACACACAGTTCCCAGAACACAACGGGAACCAGTGAAGACGCACAGCGCGACTCGTGCATGCGCAATAGGGAACCGGGCAGTGAAGCCGCAACGCTTCACTTCCTGATTCCCTGATCGAGGATGGCGGCGGGGGCGGCCGAGAGACGAGCGATTGCTCGTCATCTGCTGCCGACATCGCGGGCACCCTGGGACAGGTAAGTGTCTATTTATTAAAAGTCAGCAGCTGCAGTATTTGTACTTTTAATAATTTTTTTTTAAGGTGGAGCTCCTCTTTAAGGACCGAGCCTCTTTTTGAGATGTGTTGTTTGCAAGTTAAAAACTGTCTTTTTTTTGCTAGAAAATTACTTAGAACCCCAAACATTATACATTTTTTTTTTCTAACACCCTAAAGAATAAAATGGCGGTCGTTGCAATACTTTCTGTCACACCATATTTGCGCATCGGTCTTAAAAGCGCACTTTTTTGGGAAAAAATACACTTTTTTGAATTAAAAAATAAAGCAGTTAACTTAACCACTTCAGCCCCGGACCAATTGTCAGCTTAAGGACCAGAGGTCTTTTTTCAATTTCGCACTGCACTACTTTAACTGGTAATTGTGCGGTCATGCAATTTTGTAACGAAACGAAATTTGCGTCCTTTTCTTCCCACAAATAGAGCTTTCTTTTGATGGTATTTGATTGCCTCTGTGATTTTTATTTTTTGCGATATAAACGGAAAAAGAGCGAAAATTTTGAAAAAAAAAGAGATTTTCTACTTTTTGTTATAAAAAAAATCTAATAAACTCAATTTTAGTCAAACATTTGGGCCAAAATGTATTCAGCCACATGTCTTTAGTAAAAAAAATGCCAATAAGCGTATATTTATTGGTTTGCGCAAAAGTTATAGCGTCTACAAACTAGAGTACATTTTCTGGAATTTACACCGCTTTTAATTTATGACTGCCTATTTCATTTCTTGAGGTGCTAAAATGGCAGAGAAGTACAAAACCCCCCCAAATGACCCCATTTTGGAAAGTAGACACCCCAAGCTATTTGCTGAGAGGCATGTTGAGCCCATTGAATATTTTTTTTTTTAGTCCCAAGTGATTGAATAAAGACAAAAATAAAAAATAATTTTTTTTTTCTTCAAAAAGTTGTCACTAAATTATATATTGCTCACACATGCCATAGTTATATGTGGAATTGCACCCCAAAATACATTTTGCTGCTTCTCCTGAGTATGGGGATACCACATGTGTGGGACTTTTTGGGAGCCTAGCCGCGTACGGGGCCCCGAAACCCAAGCACCGCCTTCAGGATTTCTAAGGGTGCAAATTTTTGATTTCACTCCTCACTACCTATCACAGTTTCGAAGGCCATAAAATGCCAAAATAGCACAAAACCCCCCCAAATGACCCATTTTGGAAAGTAGACACCCCAAGCTATTTGTTGAGAGGCATGGTGAGTATTTTACAGCTCTCATTTGTTTTTGAAAATGAAGAAAGTAAAGAAAAAAATTTTTTTTTTTTTCTTTTTTCAATTTTCAAAACTTTGTGACAAAAAGCGACATCTGCAAAATACTCACAATACCTCTCAGCAAATAGCTGGGGGTGTCTACTTTCCAAAATGGGGTCATTTTGGGGGGTTTTATGCCATCTGGGCATTCCATGGCCTCCGAAACTGTGATTGGCAGTGAGAAGTGAAATAAAAAAATTACTCCCTTAGAAAGCCTGAAGGCGGTGCTTGGTTTTTGGGGTTCCGTACGCAGCTAGGCTCCCAAAAAGTCCCACACATGTGGTATCCCCGTACTCAGGAGAAGCAACAGAATGTATTTTGGGGTGTATTTCCACATATGCCCATGACATGTTTGAGCAATATATCATTTAGTGACAACTTTTTGTAAAAAAAATATATATATATTTTTTTTTTCATTATTCAATCTCTTGGGACAAAAAAAAAAAATATTTAATGGGCTCAACATTGCTCTCAGCAAATAGCTTGGGGTGTCTACTTTCCAAAATGGGGTCATTTGGGGGGGGTTTGAACTGTCCTGGCATTTTATGCACAACATTTAGAAGCCTATGTCACACGTCACCCACTCTTCTAACCACTTGAAGACAAAGCCCTTTCTGACACTTTTTGTTTACATGAAAAAACATATTTTTTTTTTGCAAGAAAATTACGTTGAACCCCAAACACTATATATATTGTTAAAGCAAAGGCCCTACAGATTAAAATGGTGGGTGTTGCATTTTTTTTTCCACACAGTATTTGCGCAGCGATTTTTCAAACGCATTTTTTGTGGAAAAAATACACTTTTTTTTATTTTAATGCACTAAAACACACTATATTGCTCAAATTTTTGATGAAATAAAAAATATGATCTTAGGCCGAGTACATGGATACCAAACACGACATGCTTTAAAATTGCGCACAAACACGCAGTGGCGACAAACTACTTACATTTTTAAAAGCCTTTAAAAGCCTTTACATGATACCACATTAGATTCACGGAGGAGGTCTACTGCTAAAATTACTGCCCTCGATCTGACCTTCGCGGTGATACCTCACATGCATGCTGCAATTGCTGTTTACATATGACGCCAGACCAACGCTTGTGTACGCCTTTGCGCAAGAGAAGGGGGGGCAGGGGTGCTTTTTTTTTTTTTTTTTTTTAGTTTTTTTTTTATTTATTTAGCTTTTTTATTCTATTTTTAAACTGTTCCTTCCATTTTTTTTCTTTGTTATGATTTTTATTGTTATCTCAGGGAATGTAAATATCCCCTATGATAGCAATAGGCAGTGACAGGTACTCTTTTTTTGAAAAAATTGGGGTCTATTAGACCCTAGATCTTTCCTCTGCCCTCAAAGCATCTGACCACACCAAGATTGGTGTGATAAAATGCTTTCCCAATTTCCCAATGGCGCGGTTTATATCCGGGAGGGGGGACATTCCCTCCTACTGCTTGTAAAAGCAGTCTAGAGGCTAATTACCCGCTAGAATTGCTTTTACATGAAAGCCGATCACTGGCTGAAAAGAATGATACCAAGATGATACCTAAACCTGCAGGCATCATTCTGGTATAACCATTCAAAGTCCAGCAACATACTGGACATATATTGTAATCTTTTTTTTTTTCATGCAGCCTCTTGGCTGAACGAAAAAAAGAGATTGATTGGTGGGTATGCCCACCATTAGAATACCTCCCTTCATCCACCCACTTCTAATGATGGGCATACATGCACCATTTATATATGCCGATGCATGGGGGCATCCTCCGCAAAAGTTATGCCGTGTACACACGGTCGGAATTTCGACCGTATGTACGTGGCATTAGGAGCCAATCGCTCCTCCGCCCCCCCTGCTGCCCCATGCTTCGGCACATATGCTCTTTTTTTTAACTGTGGTGGTGAAATCACCTCCTACAGCGTTGGAGTCGCGGCTTTATGTATCGTGGGAGCAAACGCTGTTGCTGTCAAGATAAATAAATCCGCGCTGCAACTGAATGGCGCACCTGAAAACAAAAAAATGCTTAACACTAAAACACAGTAAACAAAATTACATACCTGAAAAGCAAGCATGATAAAACATGATAAAACATAATAAAAACATTGCAGAATAGAATGGAGTAAAAAAAGAGCAACAATAGAGAGAGAGAGAGAACAATAAAACGACAACTATTTTTGTTTTTTTTATTTTTTTGAGATTCACAGGTAAAAAAGCTCCTGACTGTTAGCGACTGAATCAAAACGCTACCACAAAAAAAATGTTAGCGATCGCAGGGATCAGGCCTGACTCTGCGAACACTGCAGTTATGTGTGCTTAGTGTTTTGTAAGTGACAGTGATCGATCGATACTGCACTTGGGTGGGCTGGGCTGGGCGGAGGGGAAAACGCAGGTGCTAGCAGGTATCTGGGCTGATCCCGCTAACAATGCGTTTTTTTGGAACCCTAAACTGCTGGGACGCTAGTATAGATCTGATCAGATCAGATATTGATCTGTTCAGATACTATACCACTAAGGGAGGTGTATGCTTTGCGCGTGGGTGTTTGCGGTACTGGCACTAACCTGGGGCGACGCAGACCTTATTTGACCCTAAAACCTAATTGATATCACCCGCCGGGCGATCAGGGGGTTAAACCGTTATTGGGTAATAAATGGCGGGTGCCCTGACAGTATAAAAAACAAGCTAACTAACCAGCGTCACCCGTAACAGTAATACAAAAAAAAACTGGTTACCTAGCGACACTAATGCAGGGATCAGAAAAACGATCGCTTAGTGACACTGGCAAAAGGGGGTGAAAGGGTTAACTAGGGGCAATCAGGGGGTTAAACCTTTATTAGGTAATATATGGGGGTACCTGACGCTATATAAAAACCTGACGGGGAACCTAAATAACGAAATAACTAACTGGCTAACCAGCGTCACCAGTGACATTTTATACGGTGATCACTGGTGAAAGGGTTAACTCTAGGGGCAATCAGGGGGTTAAAACCTTTATTTAGGTTGTAATATGGGGGTACCTGACCTATAAACCTATTTATGAACCTATATAAACATGGCGGTTAACCTAAAAAAAAACTGGTTACCTAGCGACACTAATGCAGCGATCAGAAAAACGATCGCTTAGTGACACTGGCAAAAGGGGGTGAAAGGGTTAACTAGGGGCAATCAGGGGGTTAAACCTTTATTAGGTAATATATGGGGGTACCTGACGCTATATAAAAACCTGACGGGGAACCTAAATAACGAAATAACTAACTGGCTAACCAGCGTCACCAGTGACAGTTATACAGTGATTACTGGTGAAAGGGTTAACTCTAGGGGCAATCAGGGGTTAAAACCTTTATTTAGGTTGTAATATGGGGGTACCTGACCTATAAAACTATTTATGAACCTATATAAAACATGGCGGTTAAAATAAAAAAAAAATGGTTACCTAGCGACACAATGCAGCGATCAGAAAAACGATCGCTTAGTGACACTGGCAAAAGGGGGTGAAGGGGTTAACTAGGGGCAATCAGGGGGTTAAACCTTTATTAGGGGGGGGTAGGGGGCTACCTAGGACCTAAAACTAACTGCCCTGACAGTTATTACAGTCACACTGACACTAAATGCAGTGATCAGTAAATAAATGATCACTGCAATTAGTGACACTGTGACTGGGGGGGGAGGGGGTGATCTGGGGGGTGATCAGGGGGTGACAGGGGGGTGTTTTGTGTGCCTAACTGTACTGGTGTCAGTGTAGTGTTGTGCACTGACCTTAACATGTTCGCCGCTCGGCGTCTCCGGTCACATAGACCGGCGCACCGAGCGTGACATCACTTCCGCCTTCCTGTCTATACAATAGACAGGAAGGGGAAGCTTTTCATTCGCCAGGAGCGATCGCGAGGGGGTGGCCAGAAACCACTGGCCGTCCCCTCGTCCCGGATCGCTCCTGAAGCGATGCCGACCGTCCCCGCCGGCGGAGGGGGGTCCGATCGGACCCCCAACCGCCTAAAGAATGGCACGTACAGGTACGTGGTTCTGCCTGTACGTGCCATTCTGCCGACGTATATCTACATGGGGCGGTCGGCAAGTGGTTAAAGAGGAAGTAAAGCCTCTTAAAAAAAAAAAAAAAGACACCCTGCAAGGCAAAGGCATAATGAGCTAGTATGCTATATATATATAAATTGTATAGGTGTTTCTACTTATTTAAGGAACATGAATATGGAATATATATAGATATTCAGGCTAGGACGAGGTCGAAGACTTTTCCATCAATCTCGGGTCTTGTTTATATTCCTTAAACCACAATTTCATGGGCCTTCATTGTGCACTACAGCTGGCCCCACATTTTGGATACTATTGTTTATGTCCCTTCACCCTATTGAAAATATATATTTATTTATTTTATATATATTTTTATTTATTTATTTTTTCCAGAATATAAATATAAATATAACTTTTAAACACATAATGTCCTTTATTCTACCTCTTGACTAATTTAATTATATTGTATACGCATATTTTATATAGAAGATTTTTTTATATATATGTAGTTTTATATAATATATATATGTATATTTTCTATATATATACAACATTTTTTAATATATCAATTTTTTATAAACTAATAATATTTTACACATTTTAAATTCATCTTGAATATATTATAATTTTAACACATTTTAATCTTATATATATTTAATATTTATTCAATTTTTTCACACATCGATATTCTGGGTGTTGAGGAATATTTTAAACCATATTCATAACCGCATTTATCTCACCCATTTCTGTAGAAAAGCATTTTTGCTTTATATTAGCTCATGTTCACGTTCCTTGAATGGTGAATAGATAATGTGCCTTGACTGGTAAATAAAGGATGCACTATGAGGAAGCACGGGCGACAGTTGAATATTCAATATTAATTGTCTTTCAACTTGGTCTAAATTAGACAGAGAAGGGATCCCTTCTTTCTATATATCAAACAACAACCGTTGCCACACATTATAATGGTGCATAATAATGGCCATTTATCACCCGGTCATCCTTGCTTTGCTCAGATTCTTTATAGATTGAATATATGAATATATGTATAAAAACACATTGTAAGTAATGTATGTAGCCAAAACTGTTATTGTGACGGAGTTTGTGCTTGTTATTCACAGTTGATTTTGTTGCTAGTCCGTAACTGCACTTTATTATATTGCTAGTCCGGATGGTTAAATGCACAGGCAATGAGATCAATGCGACTGACCTCTTGGATAGGTCTGCAGCAGACCTCTAGTGCTTGAGCATTTGGTAATGGTGGCGCTGTTGATTGGGTGAGCAATCCAGCTCTCCCATTGGACACCCGGACCATCAGTTTTCACATATAAGCATCACTTCCTGCCTGGTGACCTACGCCCTCGAGAAGAAGTCGGAAATGACGAAACGCGTCAGGGCGTAGGTCAACAGGAAGTGACGTTACGACGTATTGCGGTCCACGGTGCGTTCCACCGGAGTACAGGAAGAAAGGACGCCGCTCATGAGCGGAATTTGAAGGATCCACTTCCTACTGGCAGAAAGGAACACAGGCACAGTACCGCTCTATGTTTATCCAATGCTTACTATCTTATTAATTTTGGTACGCAGACATCGTTTGGGGGGGATCTTTTTGCATTAAAGGGAAACTGTTTGAAATTAATTAAATAAAAGTTTTTAGCAATATCACACTATGTGGCCCTCCATCTATTTTTACACATGATATAACCGCGCGGGTGGAGTTATGACCAAGGGATGCTGGATATAAAGTCTGAAGCTCTGGTCCAATAAATCGCGCTAGTGGATGGCTATTATCTGGTGATGTTGGAGGAGAAGGTCCAGATTGATTTAGACTACAGGCTTGTTTAAAGTAGATTTCTGGTGAGTGTACCCCCAGAAGGGGACAATTCCCTCACGTGGTGAAAGCAGTGGTGGACGGATCACTCAAGAAATATTTATCTAGAACTGTTGCCCACATCGATTCTGAACTGTCACTATTTTTCACTGGCTCATTTGATGAGCAAACACCGTTTATACACGAACTATTTTATTGCTTAATTAGAAATTGGTTTCACGTTTTACTCACCATTTGTGATCCAGTTTGAACTTCTATTTATTATCACATTTGATCATCTATTGTTATTGTTTTATTGATTTCACGCATATGGACTGATTGATTTATTTATTTATTTATGCATTTATTTATTTATTTATATATATATTTTAGACATCAGTTTATGGTCACCTTGACATTTATATATTTATTTATTTATTTCACTCACGGTCACCTTTATTAGCGTGTTTATCGCATCAGCCTTTCACATTCATTTATGAAAGCTCACTTCAAATAGCGCTGCTACAAAAATTCTAAATTGGGGGATTATGTCTAGCCCACCATAGTAATTTTTGTATCCTTCACAGATAGATATGGCACAGTGTCCGCATTTGATATGGCACAGTGGCAGCATTTGATATGGCACAGTGGCGGCATTTGATATGGCACAGTGATATGGCACAGTGGCATCATTTGATATGGCACAGTGATATGGCACAGTGGCAGCATTTGATATGGCACAGTGGCAGCATTTGATATGGCACAGTGGCAGCATTTGATATGGCACAGTGGCAGCATTTGATATGGAACAGTGGCAGCATTTGATATGGAACAGTGGCAGCATTTGATATGGAACAGTGGCAGCATTTGATATGGAACAGTGGCAGCATTTGATACGGCACAGTGGGAGCATTTGATATGGCACAGTGGGAGCATTTGATATGGCACAGTGGCAGCATTTGATATGGCACAGTGGCAGCATTTGATCTGGCACAGTGGCAGCATTTGATCTGGCACAGTGGCAGCATTTGATCTGGCACAGTGGCAGCATTTGATCTGGCACAGTGGCAGCATTTGATCTGGCACAGTGGCAGCATTTGATATGGCACAGTGGCAGCCATTGATATGGCACAGTGGGAGCATTTGATATGGCAAGGTGGCCGCATTTGATATGGCACAGTGGCAGCATTTGATATGGCACAGTGGGAGCATTTGATCTGGCACAGTGGCAGCATTTGATCTGGCACAGTGGGAGCATTTGATCTGGCACAGTGGCAGCATTTGATCTGGCACAGTGGCAGCATTTGATCTGGCACAGTGGCAGCATTTGATATGGCACAGTGGCAGCATTTGATATGGCACAGTGGCAGCCATTGATATGGCACAGTGGGAGCATTTGATATGGCACAGTGGCCGCATTTGATATGGCACAGTGGGAGCATTTGATACGGCACAGTGGGAGCATTTGATACGGCACAGTGGCTGCATTTGATATGGCACAGATTCTGCCTCCCAGCCAATCAGGAAGACCCAATTTCCAATTGGCCGAAAGTAGAAGCTACCCTATTGGCCGAGGGAGGAGGAGAGAGGAGACGCATGGTGAGGACACCGCCGAGAAGGAAATACAGCCGCCTGTAGCCTGGAGGCAAAAATATGAATGCCATCTATACACTGGGGGGAGAACCTCTGGGGGAATCTAGGATGGAAAAGGACCTGGGCGTCCTAGTAGGTGAAAGGCTCAGCAATGGCATGCAATGCCAAGCTGCTGCTAACAAAGCAAACAGAATATTGGCATGCATTAAAAAGGGGATCAACTCAAGAGATAAAGTGATAATTCTCCAGCTCTACAAGACTCTGGTCCAGCAGCACCTGGAGTATGCTGTCCAGTTCTGGGCACCACCCCCCCCCCCCTTTTAAACAGATGGGGACCCGGGGCCCGCTTTAAATTTTGTCCATCTATAGCACTGTCTACAAGTGTATTCATCGAATGTATTAGCGGCATTCTCCCATCTGGCAACGCATTAGTCCTTTAAGCCTTTTACGTTACAATGAACGCACAGCTTGCCTGTTAAAAGATTGTCGCCGAGAAAACAGGTTAGAGAAGTAACATTAATTCCCAGACTAAAACTAATAATCAGTCATGCCTGCTTTGTATTTTAAGAAGCGTTTTGTGCCGAAAATACTTCTAGAGTGCAAAACATATTATTTGCAGCCCTACAGTCGGCCTTTTATAGCGATTTTCTGGCGAGCCCTAAAGACGGAAGATTAGGGTACTTGGAAGTTGGTTAAATAGAAATTACCGACATAACGTGATAAATTAGAAGACAGGCGACCTACTTTAGAAGAATGTGCCGTTATAGGTCCCTATAACATTTTTATGGTGATGGTCGCTCGGAAGCGAACGTACCGTACTTGCGTTACGAGGGGAATACTTTACAGATTATAAAAGTGGGGGAAGGGCGGACGCGTTTAAAGTGTAAATCCAGGCAAAACTTTTTTTTTTTTGGAGTGGGAAAGAATAGAATCCAGAGCTTCTTTAGAGGGATTTCCCCTCACTTCCTGTTCTCGTAACAATGGTTTGAGTAGACAGGAAGTGAGGGAAATATAATGTACAACAGGTCAGAAATAAACAACCTTTGTAGAAAGTAACAGGGCCACACCCAGGAGCAGACTGAAAACTCATGGGGCCCCCGGGCAATAGGAGATTATGGGGCCCCCAGACAGTCAGAGATTATGGGGCCACACAGTATACACACACACACAGTATACAATCACACAGTATACACATACATGTACACACAGTATACACATACATGTACACACAGTATACACATACATGTACACACAGTATACACACACACACAGTATACAATCACACAGTATACACATACATGTACACACAGTATACAATCACACAGTATACACAGACATGTACACACAGACATGTACACACAGTATACAATCACACAGTATACACATACATGTACACACAGACATGTACACACAGTATACAATCACACAGTATACACAGACATGTACACACAGTATACACACACACAGTATACACATACATGTACACACATACATGTACACACAGTATACACACACACACACAGTATACAATCACACAGTAAACACAGACATGTACACACAGTATACACACACACACACAGTATACAATCACACAGTATACACACACACAGTATACACATACATGTACACACATACATGTACACACAGTATACACACACACACAGTATACAATCACACAGTATACACAGACATGTACACACAGTATACACACACACACACACAGTATACAATCACACAGTATACACATACATGTACACACAGTACACACAGACATGTTTCTATTGGCTGAGAAGGTACTGGAGAGGTGGGGCAGCTATAATCTCGTGATTTTTAGACCAAAAGGATGTCGGTAAGGGACATTTCAGAGACAGATGTAAAAAAAATACAGATTTTTTTACATACTGTGCCTGGTTTTACTGAGGCTGGCAACCCTGATGGGGCCCACTAGTGACCCGGGGCCCTCGGGCAGTGCCCGAGTGGTCGAATGGTCAGTCCGTCCCTGGCCACATCAATGTTCATGAAATCATGATAAGCTCATTTGGCCGTACACTCTTTGATAACTGATCACTTTCTTTTCCAATCAGTCTTTTTGTGATAGGAATAATCATTCTATAGTGAACAACGGAATGGATCCATATGCCACATACAGGGAAATTAATTTCGATCAACAGTTGGAAGATATAACGGCATGGCATGAAGAGCAGGGGCAGACTGACAACTCATGGGGCCCCCCAGGTAATCAGAGATTATGGGGCCACACAGTATACACACACACACACAGTATACAATCACACAGTATACACAGACATGTTTCTATTGGCTGAGAAGGTACTGGAGAGGTGGGGCAGCTATAATCTCGTGATTTTTAGACCAAAAGGATGTCAGTAAGGGACATTTCAGAGACAGATGTAAAAAAAACACAGATCTTTTTTCATACTGTCCCTGGGTTTACTTTGGCTGGCAACCCTGATGGGGCCCCCTAGTGGCCCGGGGGCCTCGGGCAGTGCCCAAGTGGCCGAATGGTCAGTCCGCCCCTGGTCTTACTACATCAGGAGGTGTGTTACTGGCCAGAACACCAGATGAAAACAGAAGGGGGGGGGGGGGGGAGCCAAAGAAAAGAAAACTGATGCAGCCAACACATCCAATGATTGGTAAGCCGCAATATATTCAATTTTTGGTTTGGGGTTGATTACTGCAGAGTAATCCCACAGGCCGCCGTGGCTCCTAGTGAATAAATTAAAAGGACCCCCGGGGCTCCCTTAATTCAGCCATACCTCCCAACATTTTGAGATGGGAATGATGGACACCTACTAACAAACATATGTAGGCATCTACAAGAGCTTTTTTTTTGCACTACTATTCCTTTATATTGACTTTTAAAATGTACAAATGCAGCCATTTAGAATTTGGATGAAAGGTTTAGCGCTGGGAAACACTTTTTGAAAGATAAGAAGTGCATTTTATATACAACTATATATATCAGACCAAAATGAGGGACAAATGAGGATGAAAGAGGGACAGAGGGACATTTCTCCAAATCAAAGACAGTCCCTAGAAATCAGGGACAGTTGGGAGCTATGCTTGTGGGTTTAACTAATCTTGTTTCTTTGTACAATTCTCCTTTAAGGGGGCGTGGAAAGGGTGTGTCCTATGCCTGCATACTTTTGCTGATGGGAAGGAGGGACACCTATCAGCAAAAGTATGCAGGCATAGGACACACCCCTTGCCACGCCCCCTTAAAGGAGGATTGAACAAAAAAACAAGATTGGTTAAACCCACAACCATAGCTCCCAACTGTCCCTGATTTCTAGGGACTCTCCCTGATTTGGAGAAATGTCCCTCTGTCCCTCTTTCCTCCTCATTTGTCCCTCATTTGGATCTGATCTATATAGTTGTTTATAAAATGCACTTTTTATTTTTCCAAAAGGTGTTTCCCAGCGCTAAACCTTTCATCCAAAATCTAAATTGCTGCATTTGTAAATTTCAAAAGCCAATATAAAGGAATAGAAGTGGTAAAAAAAAGCACTTGTGGGTTTACCTAATGTTGTTTTTTTAAGTTAATTCTCCTTTAAGGGGGTGTGACAGGGGGCGTGTCTTATGCCTACATGCTTTTGCTGGTAGGTGTCCCTCATTCCCATCTCAAAAAATTGGGAGTTATGCGGGCTGGCTGTTCAGGGTTTGGGGCACAATGATTTCTAATGGCAGCCCTGACCCTATACCATGCCATTCACTGAATACCCTCCATGCTGGGACTTGTAGTTCTACATTCACTGCTGCAGGTGCAGACAACAAAGTCCTATTACGCAGAGGGAGCTGTGAAATCCCCACGTCCTTCCTGTAAAGTATGACGGAGACGGAGGGGATTTTGCTACAGAAAGTGGAAGCGTCCAATCCTGCATTATGTAATCGATACAATGAGTGCACAGGGAGCGCTCAGATCCCGAGGACTGATAACTCCGGGTCACCGGCTGAACGCAGACTCATTGAGACTCGGAGGACGCTTGTTTACTCTTAGGCTATGGTAATAACCATTATGAGGAGGCCGGCTGCTCTCATTTTTCTCAGCAAGTGTTTCCAAGAAAAAAAACACAGTTCTCTTGAGCTGGATAGATGTGCCGGCCAATGACAAATAGCGGCTTGCCCACAGCAACCAATCGGGTCGTTGGGTGGTCATAACCAACCTGTAATAGCCCTTCGCTACAAGGCAATTTTTCAGTGCTGTGATAGTTTGACTGACAAGTACTCCGTCATGCAACACTGGATCCAAGTGAATTCTATATAATTTTTTTTTAGTTTTTTTGTGTTTTTTATGTTTTACTATATAAAGCAAAAAAACTAAAATTTGGGATTGCTTACATTTACCTTTCATTTTATCACCTTTGAAAAAACATCCCACAATCCTTGGTGGTCTGTAAAACTTTAACCCCCCCAAAATAAAAATAAAATCCAATGTTTAATGGTGGTCAATGGCACTTTAAATCCTCATACCACCCTTTAAAAAAAAAATGCCGCAATCCTTGGTGGTCTGTAAAACTTTAAACCCCCCCCAAAATAAAAATAAAATCCAATGTTTAATGGTGGGCAATGGCACTTTAAATCCCCATACCACCCGCAATCACTGGTGGTCAGTAGCATATAACCCCCCCCCCCCCCCCCACCAAAAAAAAACATAAATAATAAAGTCACAATCATTGGTGGTCAGTAGAACTTTAACCCCCACCTCCCCAAAATAAGAAAAATAAAAAAAAATGCCCCAATTATTGGTGATCGGTAGCACTGAAACCCCCGCCCTCCAAAAAAAAATAATACCACAATCATTGGTGGTCAGTAGCACTTTAATTCCCCCCCCCCCCAAAAAAAATAAATAAAATAATAATGCCACAATCATTGGTGGTCAGTAGGCATGCACCCATATATCGGCCGCCGAAAATAGGGTTATCAGTGTTTTGCCTATAGAAGAAAAAAAAGGTGCCGATAACGGCATCCTACGTGCTATTGACTTCAATGCAAAAAGGTCCCCCTATTGACTTCAATGTAAAAACGCATCCCATTGACTTCAATGCAAAAATCGCGGCTCATTGACTTCAATGCAAAAATTGCGTCTCATTGACTTTAATGCAAAAATCGCATCTCATTGACTTCAATGCAAAATCGCGTCTCATTGACTTCAATGCAAAATCGCGTCTCATTGACTTCAATGCAAAATCGCGTCTCATTGACTTCAATGCAAAATCGCCCCCCTACTGACTTCAATGCAAAATGGCATCCCATTGACTTCAATGTAAAAATCGTGTCTCATTGACTTCAATGTAAAAATCGCGTCTCATTGACTTCAATGCAAAATTGCGTCTCATTGACTTCAATGTAAAAATCGCGTCTCATTGACTTCAATGAAAAATGGCATCCTAATGACTTCAATGCAAAAACACCCCCCTATTGACTTCAATGCAAAATCGCATCCCATTGACTTCAATGCAAAAACTACCCCTATTGACTTTAATGAAAACTCGCGTGTCATTGACTTCAATATAAAAACGCCAGCCACATAAAAAAAATGTAAAAAAATAATATATATATTTTTTTAAAACTGTCTATTTTGGTTTCGGTTTTCGGAAGTGCATCCTGAATTTTCGATATCAGTCCTGAAGTGGTTGGTGGTCAGTGGCATTCCAGCCCCCCGACCTTTCATCTGAAGTTCTCCTTCCTGTGTCTTTACAAACATTCGCTCCCCACAGGATGAAGAGAAGAGAGAGAGAAAGAGAGAGAGAGAAGGGAGAGAGAAGGGAGAGAGAAGGGAGAGAGAAGGGAGAGAGAAAAGAGAGAGACGGGAGAGAGAAGGGAGAGAGAAGGGAGAGAGAAGGGAGAGAGACGGGAGAGAGACGGGAGAGAGAAAAGAGAGAGACGGGAGAGAGAAAAGAGAGAGACGGGAGAGAGAGAAGAGAGAGACGGGAGAGAGAAAAGAGAGAGACGGGAGAGAGAAAAGAGAGAGACAGGAGAGAGAAAAGAGAGAGACGGGAGAGAGACGGGAGAGAGACGGGAGAGAGAGAAGGAGAGAGAGAAGGGATAGAGAGAAGGGAGAGAGAGAAGGGGAGAGAGAGAAGGGAGAGAGAGAAGGGAGAGAGAGAAGGGAGAGAGAGAAGAGAGAGAGAAGAAAGAGAGAAGAGACAGAAGAGAGAGAAAAGAGAGAGAAGGGAGAGAGAAGAGAGAGAGAGAGAGAGAGAACCCCTAGCAGGACACTGATTACTCTCTTGCATGCTGCCTGTCTCGATGTCTGCCTGGATACCCACTACTTTCTTTCCTGACGCTTGCCCTACCTGACTTCTGCCTGTACACTGAGCACCATCTTGCCCGCTGCCTGCCTCAACCTCTCTCTGGTTACTGACTACAGTCTTGCCTGCCTTGAGGTCTGCCTGGGCATCAACTGCCCTTCTGCTTGCTTGCTTGCTCTGCCCGGACACTGACTACTCTCTTGCCTGCTGCCTACCTCAATATCCACCTAAACCCCCACTATTCTCTTGCCTGCTTGACTCAACCTCTGCCTGGACACCGACTACTCTTAACTGCCAAGTGCCTCGACCTCTGCCTGAACACTGATCACTTTTTTGGTTGATGCCTGCCTCAACCTCTGCCTGACCATTCTGTTGTCTGCCTCAATGTCTGTCTGGGAACCCCCTGCTCTCAAGGTACAGTTTAATCAAAGGGATAACCCAGCACAGCATCTACATTCCTTATCCTACTCCTTCCTCACATTAAGTTCATTACCAAACTACCGGTTCAGTTTACATATGTCTTTGTCTTTAGTGGCTCAACTCCCATGACACACTGAGCTGCAACTAACAAGGGACTGGATCCATGGGGATCCAACACTCCAAATGTACACTTCTTGACTACTCGCTTTTCTTAATTAATGGCGCCCCGTCTGTAATTATTATAAACAATTATCAAACTTGAAAGTATAAAATTACAGTGACACAATAGGAACATTCTGATTAAAAAGCACTGAATCTAGCTGGTTGATGGGCTCATGCAGCATTAAACATACAATTATGTTTTTCAATTCGATTTGTGGCTGGGCTTGTGTTAAAAAATAGTCGTTTCATTCTTGTCAGAAACCATGAAATCAGACCGAGACAGAAGTACAGTGAAATCACACTGGTTTAATAATAAAAGTAAATAGTAAATAGAACAAAACTTAGTCAAAACATAGCCAGAGTTCAGGAACCGGAATGGATAGTCAGACAAGCCAAACGTCAGGGAGCCTGGGATGAGCGTAGTAAAACAGCAAGCAAGATCTGGAGCCAGAAGGGATGTCAACCAAGCAAGTCTTTAAACGGGAATGCAGGAGAGCGTCTCTGTGATGTTGACTAAAGCGAAGGCAGAGACCCTCTGGGCTGGACGGCTTAAGTAGGCAGGACTGACGAGCAGGATATCATCAACAGCGGTGTAACTGGAGAGATAGGAGCTGGCAATTAACCGACAGCTGAGCAGCCAGCTCAGAAAAGGAAAGGCTGAGCCCAGCCCTGACAATTCCTCTTACTTCCTACACTTCTTTTTTTAGATTATAAGCTCCTGTGACAAATCAGAGGGGGGGGGGGGGGGGGGTTGTATTTTGTTTTTCTGAATGATAGCAATGCTTGCCTCAAGTTTGCAGAGTGCATAGTAGCCATGATATCCTAGTAGGGATACAAACTGGAGTGTCAATAGATGCATTCTACTGACATTAGATTGTAAGCCCCTGTGCCAAAGCAGGGGTGGGATTGGAGAAGGGGAGCTTGAGCACTGCCAGGAGTTAACCTATTTTCTGTTTGTCGAGTGACAGCAGAATTTGCCACAAGTCACAGCAAATAGCCTCCGCCTTTAGTAGGGATACAGTGCTGGAATAGATGGTGTATTCAACCTCCATTAGATTGTAAGCTCCTGTGTCAAAGCAGGGGCAGGGCTAGAAAAGGGGAATTTGAGCTCTGGCAAGAGTTGACCAATGTTTCTGTGTGCTGAGTGACAGAAGGAGTTGTCATAAGTCACAATAACTAGTAGCCCGTGTCTTCAGTAGGGATACAGTGCTGGAATAGATAGTGCATTTTAACTTCCATTAGAATGTAAACTCCTGTGACAAAGCAGAGGTGGGGCTAGAGAAGGGGGAGCTTGAGCATTGACAGGACTTGGCCTATGTTTGGGTTTTCTGTGTGACAGCAAGACTTGCCACAAGTCACAATTAAAAGCAGCCTTTGCCTTCAGTAGGCATACAGTGCTGGAATAGATTGTGTGTTCCACTTCCATTAGATTGTAAGCTTGTGTGTCAAAGCAGGGGCAGGGCCGGGCTGAATAAGGGGAGTTTGAGCTCTAGGAAGAGTTGGCCAATGTTTCTGTTTGCTGAGAAACAGACAGCAGGACGTGCTACAAGTCACAATAAATAGTACCCTCTGCCTTCAGTGCTTTCAACTTCCATTAAAATGTAAGCTTCTGTGGCAAAGCAGGGGTGGGGCTAGAAAAGGGAGAGATTAAGCACACAGGGTTGGCTGATGTTTCTGATCATTGAGTGACCGCAGGCCTGGCTATAAGCCAAAATAAACAGTAGCCTCTGCCGTCAGTAGGGATACAGTGCTGGAATAGATAATGCATTCAACTTCCATTAGACTGTAAGCTCCTGTGGCAAAGCAGGGGTGGGGCTAGAGAGAGGAAAGCTGGAGCACTGGCAAGAGTTGGCCAGTGTTTCTATTCACTGAATGACAAGAGGATTTGCCTCAAGTCACAATAAATAGCAGCAACTGCTTTTAATAATAATGCAACCCAGAAAAGGCAGTGCTGGAATAAATGGTGCGTTCAAGTTCCATTAGATTGTAAGCCCTTGTGTCAAAGCAGGTCTTAGGCTGAAGAAGAGGCAGCCTGAGCACTGGTGAGAATTTGCCTATGTTTCTGTTTACTGAGTGACGGCAGGATTTGCCATAAATTGCAATAAATAGTAGCGATACCACCCAAAAGAACATTAGCTGGAGCACATCCTACTATATCCAGCACCAAGCTTGGTAGATTTTGGCCAGGCCAGACCATTGTAGTAAGGAGGAATCACTAAAGACACATGTTATAAAGTGTACTTATTGCTGCACGAAAGAAAATGGAGGGGGCATGGCTACAAAAAGGAGCAAATGTGACCCAAATATTGCTTAGGAGCTTGCAGTACTCAGCTATTCTGCTTACTGAACAAGTACACACACTAACAAAATAGGAACATTTCTAAAGGGTAAAACAACCCCTTCAGTAATGTCAATCTCCTGCAGCTTCCTTGCCAGTGTCATTTACACAGTAATCAGTGCATTTTTTATAGCACTGATCGCTGTATAAATGACAATGGTCCCAAAATAGTGTCAAAATTGTCCGATGTGTACGCCATAATGTCGCAGTCCCCGATAAAAATCGCAGATCGCCGCCATTACAAATAAAAAAAAAAAATTAATAATAAAAATGCCATGCCATAAATCTATCCCCTATTTTGTAGACGCTATACTTTTGCGCAAACCAATCAATAGACGCTTATTGCGATTTTTTTTTTTTTTTACCAAAAATATGTAGCAGAATACATATCGGCCTAAACTGAGGAAAAAAATTTTTTTTTTTATATATATTTTTGGGGGATATTTATTATAGCAAAATGTAAAAAATATTGTTTTTTTTTCAAAATTGTCGCTCTTTTTTTGTTTATATCACAAAAAATAAAAACTGCAGAGGTGATTAAATACCACCAAAAGAAAGCTCTATTTGTGGGAAAAAAAGGACATCAATTTTGTTTGGGTGCAATGTTGCATGACCACGCAATTGTCAGTCAAAGCGATGCATGCCGAATCGCAAAAAGTGCTCTGGTCAGGAAGGGGGTAAAAACTTCCGGGGCTGAAGCGGTTAAAAAATAGAAAAAAAAATAATTGCCCGGAGTTACCCTTTAGAATGATGTGCTGCTTTTCTATAATCAGCTCGGCTGTCCCTTTTATTCAGCAGGGCGCGATTTACAATTAGGTTTTGTGTGTTCATTAGAGCCGTTATCATCCCCTCTGTGTTCTATACTGTTCTGTATTCTATACTGCTCATATATTATGCAGTCTTCAATCAGCCAGCTTCACATTAAGAATTAAGCAGCTCTCCGTTGTGTGGCATCAATCAGGGCTCGGGCGTTCGATGTGGAGGTGACTGCGTGTATTCCAACCAGAACGAGAGGGATCCTACCCAGAAGCAATAAAAAAAATATATATAGTGAGAAACAAACTGGGCATACACCGAGAACCACCAGAGACGTAGGCTCCAGCTCTTCATAAAATCCGGATTACAGGGCCGTGTTTAAAAGTAGAACGTGCGGATGGCAATATATTACAGGGCTAATCTTCTAACATTATTACAGCAAAAAAATAAAATAAAAAAAAGGCAAAAAAATATGTAGCATCTTTAAAGGGAACATGTCAGAAAAATAAAATGAACAGAACAATTCCTAAAAAAAGCTAAATTGGACTTTTAGTGTAAATTCACTAATTATATTCCAGGTAAATGGAAAGAAAAAAAGTGTACAAACTGTTCTAGTTTTGTTTTCTTTAACCACTTCAGCCCCGGAAAGGTTTTACCCCCCTTCATGACCAGGCCATTTTTTTGGCGATATGGCACTGCATTACTTTAACGGACCATTGTGCAGTCGTGTGACGCTGTACCCAAATACAATTCATGTCCTTTTTTTCCCCACAAATAGAGGTTTATTTTAGTGGTATTTGATCACCTGTGCGGTTTTAATTTTTTTGCGCAAAAAAAAAAACAAAAAAAAAACGCAATTAAAAAAAATACAATATTTTTTACTTTCTGCTACTGTATAAAACATATCAAATAAAAAAAAAAGAAGAAATTTGATTTTTTTTTATTGGATGTGTTTTATAGCAGAAAGTAAAAAATATTGTTTTTTTTTTGTTTTTTTTGCGCAAAAATAAAATGTAGAAAAAAAAAAAAAAAAAATATTTTTTACTTTCTGCTATAAAAAACACATCCAATAAATTTTTTATTTTTTTAAATCTAATTTCTTGATCAATGTAGGCCAATATGTATTCTGCTACATATTTTTGGTTAAAAAAAAAATCCCAATAAAGCGTATATTGATTGGTTTGCGCAAAGGTCAAAGCGTCTACAAACTGCAGGATATTTTTATGGAATTTTTTTTTTTTTTTTTTTTTTTACTCAGCGATCAGCGATTTTTTGCGTGACTTCAACATTGCAGCGGACAGATCGGACACCTGACACTTTTGACACTTTTTTGGGGACCAGTGACATTATTAGTCAGTGATTAGTGCTAAAAAAAATATGCACTGTTATGCCCTGTACACACGATAACATTTTCCAACGGAATGTTTGCTAGAAGCTTGTTTCCGACTCGATTCCGACCGTGTGTAGGCTCCATCTCACATTTTCCATCTGAATTTCTGTCACACAAAATTTGAGAGCTGGTTCTCAAATTTTCCGACAACAAAATCCGTTGTAGTAAATTCCGATCGTGTGTAGAAAATTCCGATGCACAAAATTCCACGCATGCTCGGAATCAAGCAGAAGAGCAGCACCGGCTATTGAACTTCATTTTTCTCGGCTTGTCGTACGTGTTGTACATCACCTCGTTCTTGACGTTCGGAATTTCCAACCAACTTTGTGTGACCGTGTGTATGCAAGACAAGTTTGAGCCAACATCCGTCGGAAAAAAAACATGGATTTTGATGTCGGAAAATCCTATTGTGTGTACAGGGCATTACTGTACTAATGACACTGGCAGGGAAGGGGTTAACATCAGGGGCGATCAAACATGTGCCTAGCTGGTGCGTGCCAACTGTGTGTGGGGGATGCTCTGACTGGGTGAAGACACAAGATCTCCATCTTCTTCCCTGTCAGAACGGAGATCTACCTTGTTTACATAGGCAGATCGCAGTTCGGCCTCTCTCTGGAACAATCGCGGGTGGCCAGCGGACATCGGGTCCACTGGACCTGCTGATTGGCTCCCCCTTTGTTCAATCAGCGCCCCCCAGTGTCTATTGCACGAAAGGATGTACAGGTACGTTATTTCATGCAATAGAGCCGACCTGCCGCAGTACAAGTATGTTAGGCAGTCGGCTAGTGGATAAAAAGCAGCCCTGGCTCGAGTAGAAAAGCCTATCCCCTGCCACCCCAAAGGCTACAGAGCATAGTCACTAAACTCTAAACTCAGGTCAGTATTCAAAATGTCACACCATCACCGGATGCCTCCATCCAGTATCCCCTGGACACTTCTCAATGAGGGTGAGGAGATTGCTCATAATGCTTTTGGCTGTTCTGAATCAGGAGATGCTGCAGATGGGGGTAGCCAATCGCCACGGGTGGATTCCGTACAACATGTAGAAAAGGCCAGCTGCTCTAAATCTGAAACTATATTTATACTTCTCTTCATCCACCTTCTGGGCACACCTCCCCAGGGATTGGCTAAAGCACAATAAATATTCAGGCTGCCCATTTGCCTTGCTTTGACCCGCTATGTTCCAGAACCCTCTGGAAGGCAGAGGGGAGCAATCAAACCTGCAACCTGTGAGATCCAGAACAGCCAAAAGCAATCAAAAACTGCTCCACTGACCATAAAGGAGCCAAAAAGATCCAAACCTACCCAATATCCTGGAGTATTTCAAGAGGAAGTCACGAGACTGTGACGAAACCGGTAGGAGGAGCTTGATCGGCTGACGAGAGAGGTACAAGGAAGTGTTGCAGAGCTGGCATAGGACAAGGGGAACGCTGTGCAAACCGGGGGTGCAGAACCGGATCACAGGTGACTATCACCCCTCAGCACTATAAAGGCGTGAGTTGTACATATGTGGAGTTCTGTTTGCAATTAAAACATTTTAAACGCTATTGCATGCCTCTGTCATTTCCCGCATGTGATGTATAAGAGGAGAGTCTCTGAACATACCAGGGGAAAATAGTGACCTCTGAGCTGGGTTATTATCGGAAGTAGCAGGTATCCTGTGTTCCATACAAGTCTCCCATAAACCTGCATAGGATAAAGGAAGCAAAGGAGGATCTCTGCAGGCTATTGCTATCAATTACAGGCTTAATTTTTGACACATTTTTGGGACCATTGTCATTTATACTGCAATCAGTGCTATACAAATGTGTGTAAATGACACTGGCAGTGAAGGGGTAAACCAGGAGGTGGCAGTGTAGAGGTTAAGTGTGTCCTAGGGGCGTGTTACTAACTGTGGGGGGCGTGGCTGTGTTTTACAGATCACTGATCTCTGCTCCAATCACAGGGAGCAGAGATCAGTGTCACTTGTTGCTAGGCAGAACGGGAAGATGCTGTTTACATCGTCATCTCCCCGTTCTTCCTCCCATTGAGACGATCGCGGGAGTCCCGCGACCCGACTCACGGAGGTCCCGACCGGTGCGCATGCGATGACACGGCGGCAAATTCAAAGGGACGCCCTTATGCCTGTCCAAGCCATTCTGCCGACGTACATCGTCGTACGCCGGTTGGGAAGTGGTTAAACGCTCATCAAGGATTAATTGAAAGTCGTGGAGCACGAGCCCTTTATTTTCATATATATGGACTGCTGTTGTTTAGTTTAATAACCTCAATGAGAACTGAGTGCAATATCATGGAGCACGAGCACTTTATTTATAGTGTTTATATGTTGTTATGGTTTAGACATTTACGTTATACAGTGGAACTTCGGATTGCGAGTAACGCAGTTAACGAGCGTTTCGCAATATGAGCACTGTATTTTTAAAAATCGGAACTCGGTTTGCGAGTGTTGTCTCGCAAAGCGAGCACGATTCAGGCCAAAGCGTTGCAGTACCGCATTTGGCCTGAGGTGGGGGGGGAGGGCGCCTGAGCTGAGCCTGAGCCGTGCATTTCCAAACGACGCTGATTGCACGGAAAGGCCCGAGGACAGCTCGGCTGACCTCAGCAAGCCTCGGGAACGGAGTCTTTCCGAGGTTTGCCAAGGTCTCCCGAGGTGTCCTCTGGCTTTTCCGCCCGTTTCCGAGGCTCTCCGGAGCCCCCCACCTCTGTCCGCATGCGGTATTGCATGCCATTGAAGTCAATGCGGGACAAATTATTTTCGTTTCCATTGACTTCAATGGGGAAAGTCGCTTTGATATGCGAGTACTTTGGATTACGAGCATTCTCCTGGAACGGATTATGCTCGTAATCCGAGGTCCCACTGCATATAGTGTTTACTGTATTAATATATTTATATAGTATTGTTTCCATATTTATCAGCGCTGAACAGATTGCTATATAGACTACCCAATATCCTACCAACCTGACTAGGAGGGTGCTATACAAAAAAACATGCCAACAGGAGGAAAGAGGAGAGTGATGACCTCATCAGTCTGTTGCTGCTCCTTCACTGTCCAATCACAAGCTGAGGGCAGGGAGGTGACCTTTTTTTTTTTACTTGCAGTCCCCAGCCTGTCTGTGCTGTGTAGCAGAGCTGTGTCAATCTCAAGACTGTATAGACAGAAATACAAACCCTTTAGCAGGTAAAACAGCTCCCATATATATCCCAATTGTGTATTAAGCTAGAGCTCAGCTTTAGTAGTTTGGGGCGTACGACAATGTACAAAGACTGTCCTCAGGGTTGAAATAAATGGACGAATCTATTATAATGGTAATGGGATTTTTTTA
Source organism: Lithobates sylvaticus (assembly GCA_028564925.1). Lineage (NCBI taxonomy): Eukaryota > Metazoa > Chordata > Amphibia > Anura > Ranidae > Lithobates > Lithobates sylvaticus. The sequence continues at coordinate 32,300,119 of CM053035.1, read as the reverse complement.
TTTTTTTTTGCCTATTCTGTTTTGTTTTTTTGATCTGCCCTTGGAACAATACATTGCGGGCGCTGTGGACATTTTGCTGTAGTTTTATATATCAGCCCCTCCGATGAATTTGATAAAAAAAATAAAAATAAAAAGGGGGTTTAGTTTGTGTATTTCCCAATTTGCGTGGAAAAGAGGTCAGTTTTCCTCCAGGGAGGGGGCTAGTGCTCCGGCGGAGAGAGGGGGGGAGGGGCTGTTTAGAGTGTATGTCGGATTACTAGATACAAGCTAATTATTTTAATTTGTGGATATTGGAACTATTAGCCCCCTAGCGCTTACAGCAACTGGCACACTGCGAATGTAATATTCTCGGTGACATTACTTTCTGCCTTAACCCTTCTGCCAACACATCTCCATGAAATACTGGAGGGGAGGGGGGGCCTCGGCTTTAAAGGGCCACTCCGTCTTTGCTTTATGGTTGATGATCGTTGGGTTATTATTTACTCCTTTTCACGACTGGCACCACCACCTCATATCCTACCCTTAACCTGGCAAAACCCTGGCCTGCAGCACACAACATTTTGAAATAATTTCCAGGGATACTGCAGCCTAACCATACCATGCACAGGTATTTAAGGGATGTATTTGCATTAGTTGTTCATCCATCAAATATGCATGAAAGTTCCTTCTGTGCAAATGGGGCAAAATGGAGTGTTCTCAAGCTAGATTCTTTAAAGGTCGAATGTGTGAATGAGGAAAATACCACATTATGGCCACCAGATGGAGCTGAAGAGCATATGAATTTATTATGATATTTAACGCCATCTAGTGGCCATAATGTATTAGATGGAGCTAAGGAACATACGTATTTTCTTGTGGTAGTCAGCGCCATCTAGTGGCCAAAATCTATTAGATGGAGCTGAGGAGCATACGGATTTTCTCATGATAGTCCCATCTAGTGGCTATAATGTATTAGATAAAGCTGAGGACCATATGTATTTTCCTATGATAGTGGCCAAAAATGTATTCAATGGAGCTGATGCCTATACGTATTTTCCTATGATAGTGGCCAAAATGTATTCAATGGAGCTGACGCCTATAGATATTTTCTTATCATAGTCAGCACCATCTAGTGGCCATAATGTATTCAATGGAGCTGACTCCTATACGTATTTTCTTGTGGTAGTCAGCGCCATCTAGTGGCCAAAATCTATTAGATGGAGCTGAGGAGCATACGTATTTTCTCATGATAGTCAGTCCCATCTAGTGGCTATAATGTATTAGATAAAGCTGAGGAACATATTGTATTTTCCTCTGATAGTCAGCGCCATCAAGTGGCCAAAAATGTATTCAATGGAGCTGAGGCACATACATATTTTCTTATCCTAGTCAGCACAATTTCGTGGAAATAATGTATTAGATGGAGCTGAGGAACATACGTATTTTCCTATGATTGTCAGCGCCATCTAGTGGCCAAAAACGTATTCGATGGAGCAGTGGCACAAGTATTTTCTTATTATAGGCAGCACCATCTAGCGGCCATAATGTATTGGATGGAGCTGAGGAACATACATATTTTCTTATGATAGTCAGCAACATCCAGTGGCCATAATGATTGATTAGATGGAACTGAAGAGCATACGTATCTATAGCCCATTTTTTTTTTCTAGTTTTGGGTATTTTCCTATGATGGTCAGTGCCCTTTACCTAGTGCTGCTGCTGGAAAGAAGCTGGGAAGCAGAAAGTGCAGGGTCTGGAGGAGGACCAGAGGAGGGCTGGAGTCAGCTGCCAGAGTCTGCTAAATGGTGCTGAGGCTGAGGAACATACGTATTTTCTTATGATAGTCAGCACCATCTAGTGGCCATAATGTATTGGATGGAGCTGACTCCTATACGTATTTTCTTGTGGTAGTCAGCGCCATCTAGTGGCCAAAATCTATTAGATGGAGCTGAGGAGCATACGTATTTTCTTATGATAGTCAGCACCATCTAGTGGCTATAATGTATTAGATAAAGCTGAGGAACATATGTATTTTCCTATGATAGTCAGCGCCATCAAGTGGCCAAAAATGTATTCAATAGAGCTGAGGCACATACATATTTTCTTATCATAGTCAGCACCATTTAGTGGCCATAATGTATTAGATGGAGCTGAGGAACATACGTATTTTTCTATGATAGTCAGCGCTATCTAGTGGCCATAAATGTATTAGATGGAGCTGTGGCAATAATGTATTAGATGGATTAGATGGAGCTGAGGAGCATACATATCTATAGCCCTTTTTTTTGTTCTAGTTTTGGGTATTTTCCTATGATAGTCAGCACCATCTAGTGGCCATAATGTATTTGATAGAGATTAGGAACATACGTATTTTCTTGTGGTAGTCAGCGCCATCTAGTGGCCAAAATATATTAGATGGAGCTGAGGAGCATATGGATTTTCTTATGATAGTCAGTCCCATCTAGTGGCTATAATCTATTAGATAAAGCTGAGGAACATATGTATTTTCCTATGATAGCCCATCAAGTGGCCAAAAATGTATTCAATGGAGATGAGGCACATACATATTTTCTTATCATAGTCAGCACCATTTAGTGGCCATAATGTATTGGATGGAGCTGAGGAGCATACATATTTTCCTATGATAGTCAACGCCATCTAGTGGCCATAATGTATTAGATGGAGCTGAGGCACATACATATTTTCCTATGATAGTCAGCGCCATCTAGTGGCCAAAATGTTATTCAATGGAGCTGAGGCACATACATATTTTCTTATCATAGTCAGCACCATTCAGTGGCCATAATGTATTAGATGGAGCTGAGGAACATGCGTATTTTCTTATGATAGTCAGCACCATCTAGTGGCCATAATGTATTAGATGGATTAGATGGAGCTGAAGAGCATACGTATCTATAGCCCATTTTTTTTTCTAGTTTTGGGTATTTTCCTATGATGGTCAGTGCCATCTAGTGACCAAAATGTATTAAATGGAGCTGAGGCTGAGGAACATACGTATTTTCTCTTATGATAGTCAGCACAATCTAGTGGTCATAATGTATTTGACGGAGCTGAGGAACATACGTATTTTCTTGTGGTAGTCAGCGCCATCTAGTGACCAAAATGTAATAAATGGAGCTGAGGAACATACGTGTTTTCTTATGATAGTCAGCGCCATCTAGTGGCCATAATGTATTAGATGGATTAGATGGAGCTGAGGAGCATACATATCTAAAGCCCATTTTTTTTCTAGTTTTGAGTATTTTCCTATGATAGTCAGTGCCATCTAGTGGCCATAATATATTAGATTAAGCTAAGGAGCATACGTATTATGATAGCGCCATCTAGTGGCCAGACTGTATTATCTCTATTCACACTTGCAATCTGCAGAGACTATAGCCTGAGAACATTGGATTTTCTGCATTCACAAAGAATTCATTTACCTAAAGTTTTGATAAAACAAAATGTTAAGCAACTTTTCGTATGAACACACCCCCAAGTGTCAGTGCACCCAATCTTGCTTACTCATTTTTTGGTGGATGATGGAGAGTCCCAATGTACTAAGGGATCATAGAACAATATAGTGGCATCAAGTCTGTTAATAATGCATGTTATCAGAACAATTGTTCCCATATGTCTTTATTATCCTCCCTCTCAATATCCCCTCTATAAAACACATTAAAGGGCAGGTAAATGGCCGCACGCGGTAGGCGTCCAACAAAACAAGCGCATTTATTAGGATAATTATAGGAAGCTGACAGCTTTAGTATAACCAGAAACTGCTGGGAATAATCCTGTTGATAATTATTTTATCAAGGTAAGCCCGTGTCTCCGATTCTTCACAATGGCTTCCAGGCAGTTCTCTTGGTCTCGGCGTGACCGGCCCGCAGTTACCTGAAGGGCGCACTTACAACTAGGCCCCGAACACGCCTGCTTACATGTGCAATCTAATGAGTAATCTGATGAATCAATTGACCTGCGGGGTCGAGTAGATGCGCGGAATGGTGATCACGGGGCTTGTTCTGCGCTTTAAATGCAGCAGAGACAGAAGTGATGAGATGATTGTTTCTCTACAGCTGCACTCATGTCAAATATGGAAATTTCTGCATTTAAAGGGAAACTATAGCTTACACTCGGCACGTATTTTGATTGCAATTTTGATCTTAAAGCTGAACTCCGGGACGATCGAAAAGACGCAAATTGCTGCAGATCTGTATTCATTACTACGTCATTATGTTATTAAACAGAACTAGAATTGCATCTGACCTCCGGCCTTCCCTTCAGTCTTGCACAGTTGTACCGGCTCCTCTCCTCTACTAAAACGGCTTCCTCTGATTTCACTGCACACTGTGAGCTTCTAACAATGTGCATTAGAAACTGCAGCAAGTCAGATAGAGCCCGCCTCATTTCCTGGCTGGAGGACGTCCAGTATCATCTAGCCTACATGTGTTAAACACAAATCCGGCCCGCAAGGCCATTCCATGTGGCCTTCACACTTGTTCTGCATCTGCGGCACCTTGCTAGTCTCCTCCCCCACCTACTCTCAGCAATCGGCAGCAGAGAGGACCGAACTCCTCCACCAGATCCTACACATCTCCCTGCATCTGTAGAGAGGCTCATTTCTGCGCCCCACCCCTGCTCCATCTCAGTAGTTGGCAGCTGAGAGGACAGAACTCCTCCACAAGATCCTGTGCTTCTCCGTGCAACTGTGGAGAGGCTCGTTCCTACCCCCCCCCCCAATCTCAGCAGGCAGCAGCCGAAAGGACAGAACTCCTCCACCAGATCCTGTGCTTCTTCGTGCAACTGTGGAGAGGCTCGTTCCTACCCCCCTCCCAATTTCAGCAGTCAGCAGCAAAAAGGACAGAATTCCTCCACCAGATCCTGTGCTTCTCCTTGCATCTGTGGAGAGGCTCATTTCTGCCCCCCTCCTTCTTCTCAGCAGTCAGCAGCAGAGGACAGAACTCCTCCACCAGATCCTGTGCTTCTCCATGCAACTGTAAAGAGGCTCATTCCTACACCCTCCCCCCATCTCAGCATTTTGCAGCAGAGAGGACAGAACTCCTCCACCAGATCCTGTGCTTCTCCGTGCAACTGTGGAGAGGCTCGTTCCTACCCCCTCCCCATTTCAGCAGTCAGCAGCAGAGATGACAGAACTCCTCCACCAGATCCTGTGCTTCTCCGTGCATCTGTGGAGAGGCTTGTTTCTACCCCCCTCCTTCTTCTCAGCAGTCAGCAGCAGAGAGGACAGAACTCATCCACCAGATCCTGTGCTTCTCCATGCATCTGTGAAGAGGCTCGTTTCTGCCCCCCTCCTTCTCAGCAGTTAGCAGCAGAGAGGACAGAGGTCCTCCACCAGATCCTACACTTCTCCCTGCATCTGTGGAGAGGCTCGTTCCTACCCCCCATCTCAGTAGTTGGCAGCTGAGAGGACCGAACTCCTCCACCAGATCCTGTGCTGCAACTGTGGAGAGGCTCGTTTCTGCCCCCCTCCTTCTCAGCAGTAAAGAGAAATAAATAGATTTTAGTACCACTTTAAAGCCAATCAGGAGTGCTACATGCAAATGTGTTAACAAGGAATAGAGATTATAGTGAGCAGAGAGATGATCTCATCACATCTCTTATTGTTATATAAAGTATATTTTCCCATAGACTGTAGTCTTTGGAGCCGTTGGATGGAGTTGCTACTAAATTGTTGTTATCTTTTAACAGAGCAATTTCTCATTTTAAATTATTTAATTAGAACAAGCTTCTCTTTTAATTTGTTTTCCTTCTTTCAGTATCTGATATGAAAAGCTTCTCAAAGCTGCACCTTTTAATATTTTTGTCCTATAAAAGGTATTGAACCATCTTGAGGGAATTATCATAAGATGGATAGGGACACCCGTTGAATCGCAAGAACAGACTTTCTCAACCTTTTTACCCCAAAGGTAACCCTTCCGATAATTTACAGATCCTGAGGAATCGCTGCTGAAATCAATATATTGGGAGTCACTAAGAAGAATGCCCCTCACAATGGTGGTCAGCGGGAAGAATGATATTTATATTGATGGTCAGTGGGAAGAATGGCAAAATTGGTAAAACAGTGGGAAGAATGTTCCTTGTATTGGAGGTCAGTGGGAAGAATGTTCCTCACATTGGAGGTCAGTGGGAAGAATGTTCCTCACATTGGAGGTCAGTGGAAAGAATGTTCCTCACATTGGAGGTCAGTGGAAAGAATGTTCCTCACATTGGAGGTCAGTGGAAAGAATGTTCCTCACATTGGAGGTCAGTGGGAAGAATGTCACTTACATTGGAGGTCAGTGGGAAGAATGTCACTTACATTGGAGGTCAGTGGGAAGAATGTTCCTCACATTGGAGGTCAGTGGGAAGAATGTTCCTCACATTGGAGGTCAGTGGAAAGAATGTTCCTCACATTGGAGGTCAGTGGAAAGAATGTTCCTCACATTGGGAGGTCAGTGGAAAGAATGTTCCTTACATTTGTGATCAGTGGGAAGAATGTTCCATGTATTGGAGGTCAGTGGAAAGAAATGTCCTCACATTGGTGATCATTGGGAAGAATGCTCCTTGTATTGCAGGTCAGTGAGATGCAAGCTGCTTAGATTTGTGATCAATGGGAAGAATGTCCCTCACATTGGAGGTCAGTGGGAAGAATGTCCCTCACATTGGAGGTCAGTGGGAAGAATGTCCCTCACATTGGAGGTCAGTGGGAAGAATGTCCCTCACATTGGAGGTCGGTGGGAAAAATGCCCCTTACATTGGGAGGTCAGTGGGAAAAAATGTACTCACATTGGTGATCATTGGGAAGAATGCTCCTTGTATTGCAGGTCAGTGAGATGCAAGCTGCTTACATTTGTGATCAATGGGAAGAATGTACCTTACATTTGAGGTCAGTGGGAAGAATGTCCCTCACATTGGAGGTCAGTAGGAAGAATGTTCCTCACATTGGAGGTCAGTAGGAAGAATGTCCCTCACATTGGAGGTCGGTGGGAAAAATGTCCCTTACATTGGGAGGTCAGTGGGAAGAATGTTCCTCACATTGGAGGTCAGTGGGAAGAATGCCCCTTACATTGGGAGGTCAGTGGGAAGAATGTTCCTTACATTGGAGGTCAGTGGGAAAAATGTCCCTCACATTGGAGATCGGTGGGAAGAATGTCCCTTACATTGGAGATCAGTGGGAAAAATGTCCCTTACATTGGAGATCAGTGGGAAAAATGTCCCTTACATTGGAGATCAGTGGGAAAAATGTCCCTCACATTGGAGGTCGTGGGAAGAATGTCCCTTACATTGGAGGTCAGTGGGAAGAATGTCCCTTACATTGGAGCTCAGTGGCAAGAATGTCCCTTACATTAGAGGTCAGTGGGAAGAATGTCTCTTACATTGGAGGTCAGTGGGAAGAATGTCTCTTACATTGGGAGGTCAGTGGGAAGAATGTCCCTTACATTAGAGGTCAGTGGGAAGAATGTCCCTTACATTGGTGATCAGTGGGAAGAATGTCCCTTACATTGGAGGTCAGTGGGAAGAATGTCCCTTACATTGGAGGTCAGTGGGAAGAATGTCTCTTACATTGGAGGTCAGTGGGAAGAATGTCCCTTACATTGGTGGTCAGTGGGAAGAATGTCCCTTACATTAGAGGTCAGTGGGAAGAATGTCCCTTACATTGGTGATCAATGGGAAGAATGCTACTTATATTGGAGGTCAGTGGAAAGAATGTTCCTCACATTAGTGATCATTGCGAAGAATGCGCCTTGTATTGCAGGTCAGTGAGATGCAAGCAGCTTAGATTTGTGATCAATGGGAAGAATGTTCTTTACACTGGTGGTCCAGTGGAATGTCCCCTTAAAGTGGTGGTTAGTGGACAGCTTGCCACCCTTACAAATAGCTAAAAAGATTATTGGTAATCTGCCGCTGGCTCTGTCAAAGAATATTGGCCCCAGAACTATGCAGGCTATCATCAAGCACCAAAAGATTGGAGGTCAATCAGCCACAGCTCAAGGAACCTTCTAGCAACCTCTGGGGGAACCATGGTTGAGAATGGCAGTCTAGATGCTCACAGACTGCAGTTTGACAAGCACCACACTAGAGGGAGCCCTTGGGAGATCAAAGATGGCCTGGTTTTTCACCCTCTCTCTCGAGAGAGCTCCCCCTAGAGGTGTCAAACACGAGCTGTGCATCTGCAGGCCTCAGTGGAAAGGACAAAATGATATTTTAAAATCAAGTACAGCATCCCATTTGATCCAAAATGCAGCCTACATGGTGAAGAAGCTGCCCTGCGAGCATAGCTATCCGTTAACAGAACAAATGCTCATTTTAAAACTTTTCAATTAGAACCGGCTTCTCCTTCAATCTGTCCTGCCTCTATTATTAGTATTGCTTAGCATCCGACATGGCAGGCCACACACAGTCTTCACTGACACAGTGGCGGCTCGTAATATTATTTTGTCCTGTAAAGGGAATGAATTGTCTCCAGTGACACAGGGAATTACCATAATGAAACAAGTTGGCCACAAATAATAAGAGACCTATGAGAAAGCTTCCAGACAGAGTACGAGTGTCAGGCCGGCGCGCAGAGACAATGAAGGAGACTGAGGCGGGGGAAGCGGACTCTGAAGCAGAACCTCAGACGCAATACAAGGCTCCAGTCTATGAAATTGTACAGTCAATGTAGACAGATAGGATTGCCGGAGACAGGCAGATCACTGTAGCGGATGGAGAGAAGAGAATTACATGCAGTAACTGAAAATACACATGGAATGGAAGTGATCAGAGGTGCTCAGTGAGCTGGGGAGCAGACTGGAGAATTAGGAAACTTCAGGTTTGGTAGCTGCAGCCTGACTAGAGCCACCCAATCACAAAGTTTGGCCATCAACCACTTGCCGACCGCCGCACGCCGATATACGTCGGCACAATGGCAGCGATGGGCATACCTGTACATCCCCTTTAATTGGCGGGGCTAGTGGGCACGTGCACACCCACCACATACAGCGTGACTGTGCCCGCAAGTCCCACGGACTTGATGTCCGCCGGTGTCCCGCGATCATGTCGCGGGACGGGGAGATGCTTATGTAAACAAGGCATTTCCCCGCTCTGCCTAGTGACATGACAGGGATCTACAGCTCCCTGTCATCGGGAGCAGTGATCGCTGTCATGCGAGTGGTAGCCCACCCCCCCACAGTTAGAATCACTCCCTAGGACACACTTAACCCCTTCATCACCCCCTAGTGGTTAGCCCCCTTCCCTACCAGTGTCATTTACACAGTAATCAGGACTAAAAAACGGGGACCCCTAGTGGTGGATTTTAAAGGCACGTACAACAATAAAGTACAGGGGGTCCCCGGGTTACAAACATGATAGGGTCTGTAGGTTTGTTCTTAAGTTGAATCTGTTTGTAATTCGCAACAAGTAAATTTTTTAAGTGTAGTTCCAGCCAGAAAAACAATTTTTAAGCTTTTTGGATAGCACATGGAAGAGTTAACACCCCTGTAATGTTTGTTTTGCTGTCTGTGCCCCTGTTCAGAAGATTTCACCTCACTTCCTGTCCCAATGACAATTGGATTTTGAAAATTTTGGGTTGTTGTGGAAACATGCCTTGATTAAAAAAGCATCAGTGGAGGTACCTTTTTCCAATAATAACTCTTACAGGAGTGAATTTCCCTTCATAGGGGTAGATTTCCTCTCACTTCCTGTTGTCTCCCTCCGTTTGTAAGTAGGAGTCGTTTGTAAGTCAGAGGTTTGTAACTAGGGGACCCCCCTGTAAATGAAAAACAGTTTATTTATTCATAGGATAGATACAATTATGAATAAACTGTTTTTCATTTACTTTATTGTTGTACGTGCCGTTAAAATCCACCACTAGGGGTCCCCGTTTTTTAGTCTTCATTATTGGATGTGGCACAACTAAATTACAGAACTCTGCCGTTCTATACATATCTTCATTTACACAGTAATCAGTGCATTTTTATAGCACTGATCGTTGTATAAATGACAATGGTCCCAAAATAATGTCAAAAGTGTCCGATGTGTCCACCATAATGTCGCAGTCACGATAAAAAAAATCGCAGGTCGCCGCCATTACTACTAATAAAAAAAAAAAAAAATTATAAAAATGCCATAAATCTATCCCCTATTTTGTAGACACTATAACTTTTGCACAAACCAATCAATATACGCTTATTGCTATTTTTTTTTACCAAAAATATGTAGAAGAATACATATCGGCCTAAACTGATAAAACAAATTAGTTTTTTTATATATTTTTGGGGGATATTTATTATAGCAAAAAGTAAAAAATATTGCATTTTTTTCAAAATTGACGCGTTTTTTTGTTTATAGCGCAAAAAATAAAAAACGCAGAAGAGATCAAACACCACCAAAAGAAAGCTCTATTTGTAGGGTAAAAAGGACATCAATTGTGAAGATATTTGATATGAAGATATGTAGCCGTATAAATTTTGGCCAATATTTATGAAGAAAAATTACTAAATTTGCAAAATTTTAGGACAGAAACAAAAGAAAAGGGCATTTTTTCATAAAATTTTCAGTCTTTTTTTAATTTAAAGCACAAAAAATAAAAATCCCATTAGTAGTGATTAAATACCACCAAAATAAAGCTCTATAAAAAAGGACACAAATTTCATTTGGGTACAGTGTTACATGACTGAGTAATTGTCATTTAAACTGCGAGAGCGCTGAAAGCTGAAAATTGATCTGGGCAGGAAGGGGGTAAAAGTGACCTGTAGGCAAGTGGTTAAACACGTAGGTTGAATAATTTTTTGTTCAGATTTTCGGATTTAAGTTCTTTCAGGTTTTCGTTCTGACAATTTGTTTTCCTATGCATTCGTCGAGAGTCATACGTTCATTCGGATGCTTCCATGAACGAATTTGACAAATTTTGTCCGAAAAGAAATTCATAACGAAAAGGAATTCGTAATGAAACAGTGGCAGAACAGCAGCCTGTGAGACACTGAACAGCCACCAGCAATCAAGCCCTGCTTTACTGATTACAGAGGAGCTAACTAAATCTACCTACTCTGAACTAGTGTGTGAACATGTTTCACCAAACAATGGCTTCTTCAGGGGATTTAATGATCATTAGTGTTGAACAGTGGCTCAAGGGGACCCCTACAAGAGGGCACTCGATCGGGCAGCCCAACAAACACGGCAAGGGGAGGTACCGGAAGGGGAAGGGATCACCGCTCCAGGTGGATATGAATATACAAGACTCTCCTCAGAACTGGAACACCAGGTGCAGGTTATGCATATAGCAAATGAAGCGAAAAGAGAAGTTCTGGACAGCCACACTCCAGAATATAGCCTTTTTTGTAAAAAATCCAAGAAATACACGCCATGGAAAATGGGACAAACGAGCTGACGCGTTTCACACTTAACAGTGCTTAGTCATAGCTGGATCCCAGGGGCAGCCACTATGATAGTCACTCCAATGCCAGTGTGTCATATACGCTGAAGTTAGGACTTTATAGTGCCATTTGGCCTTGTTTTGGCGCCCCTATACCCATATTATTTATTAGCAGAGTATATCCTGGTCCCTGTATGCCCCCTGTGGTCACACGAGTGGTACCTCCCCTTGCCGTGTTTGTTGGGCTGCCCAATCGCGTGCCCTCTTGTGGGGGTCCCCTTGAGCCACTGTTGAACACTAATGATCATTAAATCCCCTGAAGAAGCCATTGTTTGGCGAAACATGTAGGGACCTGACATGCATCAGTGACCATTTCAAACATATGGATACTTTGGTCAGTATTACTGTATGTATATTACTCTGCTTATATTTCATATATATATATATATATACATACACATACATACACACACATATACATATATATAGTGTGTAAGAAACTCAAGACCTACCTCTTCTAGAAGCTCGACAACCAAACGCCAATACAGCGCCTTGAGGCGATTCAGTTCGCATTGTAGCGCTATACAAGTTATTCATTCATTCATACATATACACACATATACATGCATTTTGTGTATATTATATATATATATATATATATATATATATATATATATATATATATATATATATAGTACATATATAGTACCGCTATAATCCCTATTCAATTCCCCTTTTTTCGGACTGCAGTGTAAAGTTCAAAGCTAAGTGACTCATGAAACACCATAAGACAAATGCAAAATGTAAGGGAAAAAAAAAAGCCCTGCATCTCTTTTGTCTGAATGAATCTCTGAATTCATTCAGTAACGGAATGGTAGCCGCGAGCAATATCAAAACGTCTAAAGGAACCCCGCCGTTCCGTAGTCTCTGCTCAGTTTACAAATTTTTAAGGCCTGACAGATTCCTTGTGAATAGTTGCATGTAAAATGTTTGAATATCTGAATATTTAAGCAAACTGAGCGAGCTGCTGGAGGGGCACAGTCCTGGTTGTATTTGAATTGGGATATCTTTATTAGATAAATAAGCTAACAGTGCAGACTCATTTTACTCAGTTACCATCAAAATCAAATTCGGAATATGTAAGCAGGGCAGACCCGGCTTCTCCTTGTAATGGGGACAGAAGTCCTTAGAAATGCTTAGGGCCCTTGGGGGGGGTGCAGGACATCCCGAAAATCATGTTACAAAGGACTCGCTCTTCTCCGTTTGGATGCGCAGTGATTGCAGACCGTATAACTTACATCTACAGCGGCAAAGTGGCACTGCTGCGCTGTATCACATACCTAGTATGTAATGTGACATTTTGTGGTCTGGGGGCGCATATGCGCGCCGCCGGCAGCGGCCCGGTCCCGCTGTGATTATGCACAGTATGAGCTGATCAGCAAGTACCGTGTTCGTTACGTTCACTAAGGAAAGGGAAAATCCAATACCTATAATTTAATAGTTTAGTTATTATTTCTGAATTTTCGGGTTTTCAGATTTTCAATTTTACAATTTTTGAATTTTCAAATAGGCCTAGGCCTGTTTAAATTTACCTGCGCTACCAAAAATCTCACTCTAGTAGCTACACTAGGTAGAGGGTGCTACAATTGCATAGACACCCAGTGATGAAGGTATGTGATGAAAACAGAATCATTAAAGCGGATGTTCCACCCAAAAGCGGAGTTCAACCTTATCTGCTTTCTCCCCCCCCCCTCCAGTGCCACATTTGACAGGTACCTTACCCCACTTCCGAGAGATCTCCCCAAGGCGAGATCACTCGGAAGTTCGGCCCCCCACCTCCTTCCCCCTGCTGCTGGGCCATTAAGAAAGCGCAGCACTCTTCGTGCATGCGCAGTAGGGAACCAGCTGTGAAGCTGAAAGGCTTCCCTGCCGTTTCCCTTAGGCCCCTTTCACACTTGTGCAACTTCAAAGTCGCGCGTTTTTTCCGCGATTTTTGGCGCGATTTCAAGGAATGCCTGTGTAAGTGGCATCAAAATCGTACCAAAGTAGTGCAGGGACTACTTTGAAGTCGGAATGACTTGAAGTCGTACTAATATGAATGGCTGTCATTGGAAATCATGGGGAACGACTTGTCATGCTACTTAGCAGTCCCAAATCGTGGGACAAGTCGTATAAGTGTGAAATAGGCCTAATTGCGGCAAAATCGTGGTAAAATCATGCGACTATGAAGTCGCACAAATGTGAAAGGGGCCTTAGTCCGAATGGCGGTGGCAGCAGCACCCAAGTGCCGATGGAAACATTGGCTGGGGTGTCGACGTCGCTGGATTCCAGGACAGGTAAGTGTCCTAATATTAAAAATCAGCAGCTACTGTATGTATAGCTGCTGACTTTTAATTTTTTTGCTGAGGGGGGCAGAACTCCACTTTAACAGGTTGATGAGAGGGAAAAGTATTAACCAGGAATGGCAAAATATGCAGAAAACAACATCAACTTTAAGCCAGCCCGTTATTGTGCAGACATAGGTGTGCGCACAGGGTGTGCCGGATGTGCCAAATCACCTAATCACCTAGTGCACATTAGCATTATCGCCCTATGTAGCAGCGAGAAGGTGGTAAAGATCTCCCTCTTACCGGCTCTGCCATGCGCACTTCTTTTTCACTGTGCTGCCAAGGAGATCAATGTTCCATGGCTATATATATATATATATATATATATATATATATATATATATATATATATACATACACATACACACATTAATGCATTAGGTTGCGCACACCTATGTGTGCAGATATTGTACGAGGACTGTGAAAATATTCGTAAAAAGACCAGAAATTTGCTTCAATTTACTCCAGTAACGGACTAGTAAAGTCAGGCCGGAGCGATAAATGATATCATTTTCCTTGGCTGTCCCAGCGTTTCATTGCAGATTTTATAAGGCATGGCGGAGATTTCTGAACACACAAGACTAGTTCTGGAGAAAATAACTTTTTCTGAGAGTCAGGCTTGGCAGAGTCGGGCGTTTGATCAGCCTCAGAGACGGTACGATTTGCTTACTTCTGAGTAACACTTAGCATATTTACCAAGACGTGTCAGTCGGTGTGCGTTTGCCAGAATCTGCAGCTTTCGGGCTCAGGAAAACAAGCGCAGAAGCCAGCTGTCCCGAGTTTTCGGGAAGCGTTCGTGGGTTTTTAGTCTTTTTAAGCTGAGCACATGTTTTACTGCGACGTGCTTTGGTGTCATCGCAGTCAACTGACAATCTGCAGCATCTGGAAGGTAAAGGAAGGAAAACAAACTAAATAGATCTTGAGATTACTTACCCATTGTCGGGTTGACTTGAGGCATCACGTGACCTGACCCATTTCTTGCTTCTGCGCCTTCCTCAGGGGGTCGAAGTTGGAGGGTGATGGTGTGCATCGCAAGCCTAAAAAAAAGTCACAATGATTAAAGCTTGAATAAATAGGAGCCTTAATTTTTCTCAATTGTTAAAATAGTTGTGGCACATTACACGGACGCCAATGGGGGGGGGGGGGGTGTTAGAGTGGGCACCACCTCTACTGGTCCTTGGCCCGGACCCCATCAGCTCAGCATGATGCCCGGATGCAGAGAGGGGACTCTTTAAATACCTTTGTCCACATGCAAATTAATCTCACAGGCTGTGGCTCCCAACAATTAAATAATAGTTCCCCGGGCACCATCAGTTTAGGCTAGGGACAGAGAAGGGACTATTAACTCATTTTCGGGAGCAGGCAGCGTAATCGGCCATGCTGCGGATCAATTCCATTACAGTTACGTCTCTTTGGGGCAGGCCGGAACTTTAATATGTTGGCAGCCGCGGCAAGGAAGATTGCCCTGTCTGATCTGGAAAATAAGCTAATGGTCCCCGTTCTATCCCTGGCAACGCTGCTGAACTGATGAGGTCCAGGGAACTTGTATTTAAAATGGTTGTAAACCACATACATGAAAACTGAGCAAAGCCTATCCCTCTATAGCAGTGGTCTCCAAAATGCGGCCCAGGAGTCAGATGCGGCCCTTCGCTTGCCTTTATCCGGCCCTTGGGGCACTATTACTCCCACTGATACGATACACTATTCTGCCAACTGATGTCAACAATGAGGCACTGTTCCTGCCCCTAAAACCAATGATGGGGCACTAAATGACACAGTGTTGGAAGTTAGTGACTGTGTACGGTTTTGGTCCTTTGGGAAAAGTCTCACCTGTCAGCATTAGAGACTCTGTGGGATATTTTTGCGTAACTCAGCAAGCTAGAGAAGAGTCTTCAAAGTGTTCAGTTCTGGGGTATCCCATGCCGTCTTCACCCCATCAAAAAATAAAATAAAAAATACACTCCTAGACTGTACCTTTGAGCCAGTGGAAGTGTGAAGAACATGCTATGTGCTTGGCCACGTGCGTCGTAACTGGGGTAATAAGTCTACAACCAGCAGCTCTTTTGCGGTACGCTACACTTATTAGCTTCTTAAAAAGAGAAGTTCTTATTTTTAATTTTTAATTTTAGATTCATACTTACCTAGGTGGATGCAGTGTCAGTCCGATGCTACATCCGTTCCCCAACGGCTCCAAGACTAAGAACCGTGCGATCAAACACCGCCGGACGCTCGGTTCTTAGAGCTCCCTGAGCAGAGAGCTGGGGACAGTCAGTCACGACTCTCTTCTCTGCCCCCCCAGCTCACTGGAGCGCTGGGCTGTGGAGGGGGGCAGCAGCCGGCTCAGGCTCTCAGCAGCTTGGTGAGAGCCTGAGCCGGGTGCCGGTCCAGGAATGTGGGTGCACCAACCATATGGTCGCAATCTTTCCCCAGCCTGGACCTGCTCTGTGACGGCAGCTGACAGAGGGCTGGAGTTCAAAACAAACTGCACTCCTTTGATCCACAGGAGAAGTACAGCCAAACGAGCTTCGACCGTACTCCTTTAACAATAATTTTTTTGCGTTTTTTTAATATGATGAGAGAAGTCCCAACACACAAAATAATAAAATAAAGTTATAATAGTTATTTTTTGAGAAATAAATCTTTAAGCATGTTTCTAAGCCTTTCATAAATTGCAGACGAGCAGGTCTGTCAGTCCGTGTGCAGTGTGAGGCAGCGGCTGTCCCAGCGGGCTTCGCGCACACGCCCGACTCTGGGAAAAAGGAGCTGTGATCACTCTGACAAGGTAATCCTTCCTGAGGAGCACAGACGGGCCCCGCCGGATGAACACGGTGTAAAGTCATCTGAAGATCAAATTCCTTTAGAAGGTTACAGAAAATCAGAGCTGACTGCAAAAAAAAGTTTGCGGAGAACGGGTCTCGTCAGACAGCTGCTGATGGCTACTGAGCGCCTTTTCATTTCCCAAGCCGAATCTCTGCGTTTTCACGATATGTTCTTGATGAAATTTTGGCCTCTGGAAATGTCCTAAAATGTGATCTTTGGCCAACAAAAAAGGCGATTCTTCTCTTACAGCACAACATAATTGAAAATTTTCTTTTCATTTTTGGTGCGGGCTCGAATGCTGATATTGATCAGAGACCAGTGAATGCTGATATTGATCAAAGACCGGTGAATGCGAATATTGATCACGAGGCCAGCCATTTAATTACAAAAGTATTTTATAAACCAGTTCAGGAAACATTACTGTATATTGGCAAATGCCATTTACCAAGACAATAATGGATGGGCTTGGATGAGATTTACAGGTTCACAAGGAAGAGGTCTCTGAATAATTGCTTTAAAGTATAACTAAAAGCTAATTTTTTTGATGCCATAATGTAGAGAATAAGATTTCCTTTCATTTGAGCCCAGTCTTGCCACACAGATTTACTCCAGCCCTAAGAAATCCTCTTTTATTGTTCAGTTAGAGAAATCTTGACAAAGTCTTGAAAACTTTGTCAAAAACGCCCCCTTGCTGTGAGTGACAGGTGATTTACATATCTCATGCACTAGCCTGAGACAGGCACAGACATTCCTTTCCATCATTGTTATGTGGGAGAGGGGTGTATTTCTCACTTTTTATAATTACACAGGATGTGCCTGTCTCAGGCTAGTGCATGAGATATGTAAATCACCTGTCACTCACAGCAAGGGGGCGTTTTTGACAAAGTTTTCAAGACTTTGTCAAGATTTCTCTAACTGAACAATAAAAGAGGATTTCTCAGGGCTGGAGTAAATCTGTGTGGCAAGACTGGGCTCAAATTAAAGGAAATCTTATTCTCTACATTATGACATAATTTTTTTTTTTTTGGGGTTTACATCCACTTTAAAGTGGTTGTATACCCGTTGTTTTTTTTAAACCACCTGCAAGACAAAGCCATAATGAGCTAGTATGACTAGCATACTAGCTCATTATGCATCACTTACCTTAAATCGGGGCCCCCAACGCCGTCTTCGTCTCCCCCTCCAGCCGCAGCCATCTCTCTTCCGGGTATCGCCGCTCCAGCCAATCACAGCGCCGCTGCGGCGCTGTGATTGGCCAGAGCAGCGAAGACATCGCTCCACGCATGCGCCCGGAAGACTTCAACTTCGGCGAGCAGAACTTGTGAATGGGGATTAACCCTGTGAATACACCGTTGTCTAGGGCGCGAATGCGCCATAGAAAACGTTGTAAAATCTTTTTGTAAATATCTCCGAAACCGTGCAGGTTTAGGAGATATTTCTTGTACCTACAGGTAAGCCTTAATCTAGGCTTACCTGTAGGTGCAAGTTGTAATTGAGGGTATACAACCCCTTTAAGTAAAGTGAAAGATACTAGTGCTTTACCCAATGTGTAGATTACAAAAATGTCAAAATGATGTGCAACAATGGATAGCTGCTGAACTCCTGTGATGTCACCAACACCAATATTGAATTGAAAAGAAATAAGATGGAGCAGCGCTATACCAATACAGTACACCAATATAAATACGTGACAAATAAAAATGAATAAAGGACTGACTCAAATGTACAAGGTGCAATCTATGCAATTGATCGATAACAGTGTACCGTTCCTAATGTGCATGAACAACGTTCAATGGATATATAAATAAACCACTCCTAATAATCTATAAGTAACATTATAAATCCAGTGGCATTTTAAACAATGAGAAAAGATATCAAAAATCAATATTAAATACAGTGCATAAAAGGTGAAATATACTGTATGTAAAAAATATATAGAATATATAGTCTCTTCAAATGTGCAAAGAATGTGCAAAAAAGATGCATTAAAGGTCCAAAAAAAATATATATATATATTATTTAAATTCCAAGGTCCACCTCCAATGAAGACCCCAAAAAGTCACGTGATAGTGACGCAACGCGTCAAGAGGAGCCAGGTGATGCAATTTCTGGTTGCGGCTGAGACCGGAAGTTTTGGATTTAACGCTGTTGAACACTTCAGTTTTGATATGCAAGTTACTACTTTTAAATAAAAAATAATTTTATTGAATACTACACTTTGGAGGAGATTCTTTCTATCCCAATGTATGACCCCTGAACTGGAGGTGAGTTAGAGAGAGGTCTATAAGGACGTGAAGCACATAGGAGAGGAGCCTTTTCACTATCCACAGCTACAGTCGTTTCCCTGCATCACTGTCATAATCAAAGAGGAGAGGAGTGGAGATTGAAACTGAGGTTGACAAAGACACGTGATTAGACCCATTGGGGTCTCCATTGGAGGTGAGAGGCTGGGTCGAGATCACTGAGTTCATTCCCTGTCAGAACGGCGATCTGCCTTGTTTACATCGGCAGACTGCTGTTCCACCTCTCTGCTGATTGGTTCCCCCTCTGGCCAATCAGCGCACGGCCCTGCTGGGTATTGCATGTAGTGGCGTACAGATACGTCGTTTCGCGCAATAGAGCCGACCTACCGCAGTATATGTACTGTGGATGATCGGCAGCGAGTGGTTAATATTGGGCACTTTCTTTTTTTTGGGGGAAAATTATTTTTATTAGAGTTTTCATATCAATACAGAAAAAGAAAAGACATGCACAATTAAGAGCAGCCTGACAACAAGGCAACACACTACAAACAAGACCTCAGCACAAGGCCAACAGTATAACTCCAAGGCCAATATACAGCTGTGATAACATTAATTCCTCTACATTTTAAACCCAAAATTTAAGTTTTATAAAATGACTTTTATTGACTCAGGTAACAGTCTACAGGTTTATAGGAATAAAAAACAGACCCTGGGGATCGTACCCAAGTACCCAATCCTGGTTCAGGGATGCACTATACATAGTCCCAAAATATCAATAGAAAACAAAACTATGCGATATGGTGACTATCATGAGCCATTATAACATACCAACTTAGTAAGACACTGTAGATACACTATTTGTCCACCAACCCCGCAACCCAAATGTATTGGGTATTCCCCTACTAGTATCTGTGGCTTTATTGAAGGGAAGGACTTTATTGATAAGTGCCTTCCAGGTCTGGAGCAGGGGAGAACTGTCATCTTTCTAGCATAATAGAATAGTAATGTCAGAAGGGTACGTGTTACTCTCTTAGGAGCCAGGACATCAACTAGTCCCAGTAGGTCGAACACAGAGAGTAGTAACATCCTCAATACATTCAGTAACCTCCATCCCAAATCTCTGTATAGCCGCACAGTCCCAAAGAATATATATAAAATCCATAGTTGAGGTGCACCACCTGCAACAGGACAACTGTGAGGGGGAAATTCTAGCCAATCTGGCTGGAGTGAGGTATGTTCGATGCAGGAATTTGTATTGGATGAGATGGCCTCTAGTCGAAAATCAATCTGAAAAAATTGATATCCCAAAGACCATCCCAGTCATCCCCATCTAACTGAGGGAACACCCCCTCCCAAGCTTCTCTGCAGGGTGAGAGGACCCTGCTGATATCCATAAACAGTTGCTTATAAATGTAGCACCCTGATGTTTAGGCAGGGTTGCTAGTAAATTTACCTGCCAGGTATAGTTGCCTTGGCCAATTGATAGGAAATCAATGGATTACACCCTAATTCTGGAATTGCTGCACTTCTCTCTTCTGTCACTAGATGTCCGGGTATCAGGTGGCACTGGATAAAACAAAGACAACACTGGCAGGCGTGGGCACGTGGAGCTGCGAACACGCCTGAGCTCATCATTGTTGCCAATCTTTGAAAACTGATCACACCTGATGTACTGACGGCCTATCATTTTTTGAGGCCCTAGCATGCCAAGACAGTACAAATAACCCCCAAATTACCCCTTTTTGGAAAGTAGACATTGCAAGGTATTTAGTAAGAGGCATGGCGGTTTTTTTTTTTTTATTTAATTTTTTTCCCACAATTCTTTGGAAAATTAAGAAATTAAATACAATTAGGTTTTCACAAAAATGTCATATTAACAAGTTATCTCTCACACACAGCATAGGCATACTTGCAACTACTCCCCAAAACACATTCTTCTACTCTTCCTGAGTATGGTGTTACCACACATGCGAGTCTTTCACAGCCTAGCCACGTAGAGAGACCCAACATCCAAGGAGTACTTCAGGTATAAACCACTTTAAGACCAGGCCTTACTTTATGTTTACAAGTAAAAATCAGTATTTTTGCTGGAAAAATATTTTGAACCGCCAAACATTAAATAAATATTTTGTAGCAGAGGCCCTAGAGAATAAAATGGTGGATTTACATATTTTTATGTCACGCAGTATTTGTGCGGCAGTTTTTCAAATGCAATTTTACACACTAACGCAAAAGTTATAGCGTCTACAAAATAGGGGATAGATTTGTGGCATTTTTATTATTATTATTTTTTTTAGTAGTAATGGCGGCAATCTGCGATTTTTATTGTGACTGCGATATTATGGCGGACACATAGGACACTTGACACTATTTTGGGACCATTGTCATTTATACAGCGATCAATGCTATAAAAATGCACTGATTACTGTGTAAATGACACGGGCAGGGAAGGGGTTAAACATTAGGGGGCGATCAAGGGGTAGTGTGTCCTAGGGAGTGATTCTAACTGTGGGGGGGGTGGGCTACCACCGACATGACAGCGATCATTGCTCCCGATGACAGGGAGCAGTGATCTCCGTCATATCACTAGGCAGAACAGGGAAACGCCTTGTTTACAAAGGCATCTCCCCGTTCTTCCGCTCCTTGACATGATCGCGGGCACCCAGTGGAAATCGACTCTGCGGGACCCATGGGCACAGTCATGGAGCACGCGGCGGCGCCGCCCGCGCCCACAATGCTGCATCTTAAAGGGGACATACCTGTACACCCATTTGCCCTGCCATGCCATTGTGTCGACGTATATCGTTGTGCGCTGGTTGGCATGTGGTTAAGGGAAATGGACAGAGCATAACATGAAATAGGGATGAGCCGAACACCCCCCCGTTCGGCTCGCACCAGAACCCGCGAACGGACCTAAAGTCCGTGCGAGCTTTAGAACCCTATTAGTTATAATGGATGCGAACGTTCGAAATTAAAAGTGCTAATTTTAAAGGCTAATATGCATGTTATTGTCATAAAAAGTGTTTGGGGACCTGGGTCCTGCCCCAGGGGACATGTATCAATGCAAAAAGAAGTTTTAAAAACTGACGTTTTTTCAGGAGCAGTGATTTTAATAATGCTTAAATTGAAACAATAAAAGTGTAATATTCCTTTAAATTTCGTACCTGGGGGGTGTCTATAGTATGCCTGTGAAGGGGCGCATGTTTCCCGTGTTTAGAACTGTCTCTGCGCAAAGTGTCATTTTTGAAAGTAAAAAAGCTATTTAAAATCAATCGCGGCTAATGTTAATTCACGGCTCCCGTAATACAGAGAACAGTCATTCATTGAAACTCATTCATAAAAAAAAAAGTCATTGATAAAAAATAAAAAAAATGAAAAACAAAAAGCGTAGGGGTCCCCCCAAATTCAATAACCAGGCCCTTCAGGTCTGGGATGGATATTAAGGGGAATCCCGGCAAAAAAAAAAAAAAAAAAACGGCGTAGGTTCCCCCTCAAAATTCATACCAGACCCTTGAGGTCTGGTATGGATTTTAAGGGGAACCCTAGCCCAAAAAAATGGCCCTTATCCGAGCACGCAACCTGGCAGGCCGCAGGAACCGTACCAGGCCACATGCCCTCAACATTGGGAGGATGCTTTGGGGGTCTAAGACCCCTAAAACACCTTGTCCCCATGTTGATCAGGACAAGGGCCTCTTCCCCACAACCCTGGCCATTGGTTGTGGGGGTCTGCGGGCGGGGGGCTTATCGGAATCTGGAAGCCCCCTTTAACAAGGGGACCCCCAGATCCCGCCCCCCCCCCCCTGTGTGAAATGGTAAGGGGGTACAAAAGTACCCCTACCATTTCACCAAAAAAGTGGCAAAAATTGTAAAAATGACAGGAGACGGTCTTTGACAATTCCTTTATTAAAATCTTCTTTCTTCTTTCTTCATCCTTCGGTTTCTTCATCTTCTCCTTCCGTCATCTTCTTCCATCTTCTTCTTCATTTTCTTCTTCCTCCGATCCTCTTCTTCTTGCGCTGGTCTTCTCGTCCTTCTCGTCCGGCATCTTCTTCCGTCGGCGTCGGTGTCTTCTTGGGCCGCTCCGCGCAATGGGAGGCTCCCGCTGTGTGAGGCTCCGCTCCGTCTGACAGGTCTTTTAAAACGGAGGGCACCTGGTGACCCCGCCCCCCTTTGACGTCATGGGGAAAGCCATCATGGAATTCCCCATGACGTCCCCGTGCGTCAGAGGGGGCGGGGTCACCAGGTGCCCTCCATTATAAAAGACCTGTCAGACGGAGCGGAGCCTCACACAGCGGGAGCCTCCCATTGCGCGGAGCGGCCCAAGAAGAGACAGAGACACCGACGCCGACGGAAGAAGATGCCGGACGAGAAGGACGAGAAGACCAGCGAAAGAAGAAGCGGATCGGAGAAAGAAGAAAATGGAAGAAGAAGATGGAAGAAGATGACGGAAGGAGAAGATGAAGAAAACCGAAGGATGAAGAAAGACGAAAGAAGATTTTAATAAAGGAATTGTCAAAGACCGTCTCCTGTCATTTTTACCATGTTTGCCACTTTTTTGGTGAAATGGTAGGGGTACTTTTTTACCCCTATACCATTTCATACAGGGGGGGGGGCGGGATCTGGGGGTCCCCTTGTTAAAGGGGGCTTCCAGATTCCGATAAGCCCCCGCCCGCAGACCCCCACAACCACCGGGCACGGTTGTGGGGAAGAGGCCCTTGTCCTCATCAACATGGGGACAAGGTGCTTTGGGGGTCTTAGACCCCCAAAGCATCCTCCCAATGTTGAGGGCATGTGGCCTGGTACGGTTCAGGCGGGAGGGGGGGCCGCTCTCGTCCCCCCCTCTTTTCCTGCGGCCTGCCAGGTTGCGTGCTCGGATAAGGGTCTGGTATGGATTTTGAGGGGGACCCTACGCCGTTTTTTTTTTTTTTTTTTTGGCTGGGGTTCCCCTTAATATCCATCCCAGACCTGAAGGGCCTGGTTATTGAATTAGGGGGGACCTGTTTTTTATCAATGAATGACAGTTCTCTGTGTTACAGGAGCCATCAATTCATTAGCCGCGAGTGCTTTTAAATAGCTTTTTTCCTGCAAAAATTACACTTTTTTGCAGGGAAAGTTCTAAGCACAGGAAACCTGCCCCCCTTCACAGGCCACCTATAGACACCCCCCAGATGTGATACTGCAATGCTGTTCTAACAGCATGCACACACATATCCCCAGAAATAGAGCACATATTGTCAGCAGCACACTGACACGCTGACACTGACTGAAACAGAATATGCGAGGCCGCCGGCACGTGGGGCGTGTACTAAAGCCCCTGAGCTGTGATTGGCCAAGCATGCGGGGTCACAGTGCATGCTTGGCCAATCATCAGCCAGCATTGCACTGCGCGGGCCGCAATGCATTGCGGGGCCGCTCGCATCACACGAATTTGATGCGAGCGGCCCCAATAGTTCTGGGCTCGCCGAGCGAGCGAACGCTCGGTGCTCGATTCGAACATGGGTTTGAATCGAACACCGGGCCCATCCCTAACAGGAAATACTTTAGGAGGGTTAAAAAAAAAAATCTATCCTTTAGATATACTTTCATTTTCAATGTTACCTAAACTGTATCTGAGCATCACAAAGTGAAAACACAATTGAATTCATTTTTATTATTCAAAGCAAGCTCCCTCATTCATCCTTCCATGTCTCCATGCTTTAATTTGTTGCAAAATCACTTTGAAAAACATCCCCTTATAGCATCTCTAGCTGCGGCCATTTTGAATAAGGCCAGACGATTCATGTAGCATTTACTTCCTGGAATCCATCAGCCCTTAGATCAGGCATGCATGCAGGGGGATGTGCTTAGCTTAGCTGAGAAAACCTCTATTCCAAATGAAATAAAAAAAGCCCATGAAGACTAGACATGTGCGATTCGTTTAGTTACAAATCGAAATTCAGACAAAATGTAAATATTTGGAGATTCGGATGTATCTGAATCACAAAAACAAATTTCAACAAATCCAAAATAAATGATAACTAAAAACAAAGATTTCATTTGTATTCCTTTGTCTCATTCAGATGACAGTGTGCGATAGTTTGGGTCTTTTGTAATGTTAAAATCACGAAAGCCGCAGGGAAGTCGTTTTTTACTCTTATCTTTGCGACTTTGGCTTCAAAGGGTTTTGTAAGTTCAATAACATGGGGGGGGGGGGGGGGGTTACCAAAAGTGGTGCACACAGAATCTGGTGTAGCTGTGCAGAGTAACCAATTAGCTTCTAACTTCAGCTTGTCCAATTAAGCTTTGACAATAAAACCTGGAAGCTGATTGGTTACTATGCAGCAGACTCTACTACTAACACTGCACCGGATTCTGTATGCACCACTTTTAAATCCAGTACACAAAATGAGATTATTAGACGAATGATCATCTGATTTTGGCATATCCTTGAAGAATCCTGAACAAATCTTCCCCACTCGTGAAGATCATAAGGTGAATAAGGTACCAAAAAGTAAAGGAAAGACTAATAGTCAAGTACTGTTAAAAACTGCTTTATTGCGCAAAGTAGATAGGTACTTGCAGACTAGCAGAATTAAAACTCGCATGAGGTATTGCAGTGAAAAAGAGATAGGAAGCGCCGCATCCAGCTTGCATTACACCGAAATCAGAAGTGGCGTCGTTTGGACTTGAAAACCGGAAATTACATCAACGCGTCTTGCCCTCCCACAAGGCGTCATCAAGGACCTTGATGACGCGTTTCGCCCTCCCACAAGGCGTCAAGGACCTTGACGCCTTGTGGGAGGACGAAACGCATTGACGTAATTTCTGTTTTTCAAGTCCAAACAACGCCACTTCCCTTTTCAGTGGAACGCATGCTGGATGTGTCGTTTCCTATCTGTTTTTCACTACCTCATGCAAGTTTAATTCTGCTAGTCTGTAAGTACCTATCCACTTTGCGCAATAAAGCAGTTTTTAACAGTATTTCACTATTAGCCTTTCCTTTACTTTTTGGTGCCATATTCACCTTATGATCATCACGAGTGGGGAAGGTTTGTGGAGGATCCTTTAAGGATATGCCATTTATGGCCAAAGATCAAGCCTGATTGTCTCCTGGACTGAAAAGCCAGGGGTCCATACTTTTTGGTGAGTGGGGACACAGGAGGGGGTGTGTGAAAACAAATACTGTAGCTGCTGACTTTTAACCACTTACGGACCGCCTCCTGCACATTTACGTCAGCAGAATGGCACAGCTGGGCTAATCAACGTACAGGTACGTTGCCCTTTAAGAGCTCAGCCATCAGCGGCGCGCTCGTGACCCTGTCCTGAGCTCCGTGACCGCGGGACCAGCGGACCCGATTGCTGCTGGTGTCCCGCGATTGGGTCACAGAGCTGAACAACGGGGAGAGGTCTGTGTAAACAATCCTCTCCCGTGCTTCCTACACTGCCTGTCACTGATCGGCTGTTCCCTGTCATCGGGAAAGCCGATCAGTGACATCAGACGTAAAGCCACGTCCCCTACTGTAAAAAAAAACACACACACACACACACAGACTTAACCCCTCCCCACCCCCTAGTGGTTAACTCCTTCACTGCCAGTGTCATTTACATAGTAATCGGTGCATTTAAACAGCACTGATTTCTGTATAAATGACAATGGTCCCAAAAATGTGTCAAAAATGTCTGATGTGTCCGCCATAATGTGGCAGTCACAATAAAAATCGCTGATCGCCGCTATTACTAGTAAAAAAAAAAAAATTAATAAAAATGTTATAAAACTATCCCCTATTTTGTAAACGCTAATTGCGATTTTTTTTTACCAAAAATATGTAGAAGAATACGTATCGGCCTAAACTGATGAAAAAATATGTTTTTTTATATATTTTTTGGGGATATTTATTATAGCAAAAAGTAAAAAATATTGCATTTTTTTTTAAATTGTCGCTCTATTTTTGTTTATAGCGCAAAAAATAAAAACCGCAGGGGCGATCAAATACCACCAAAAGAAAGCTCTATTTGTGGGAAAAAAAGGACGCCAATTTTGTTTGGGAGCCACGTTGCACGACCGCGCATTTGTCAGTTAAAGCGACGCAGTGCCGAATCGCAAAAAGAGACCTGGTCCTTTGGCTGCAAATTGGTCCGGGGCTTAAGTGGTTAACATTAGGGCACTTACCTGTCCAGGGAGCTTGCGATGTCAGTACCCCAGCCGATCTTTGGATCGACACCTGGGTGCTGCCACCGCCATTCCTGGTAAGGGAACA
The DNA here is from genome assembly GCA_028564925.1 of Lithobates sylvaticus. Classification (NCBI taxonomy): domain Eukaryota; kingdom Metazoa; phylum Chordata; class Amphibia; order Anura; family Ranidae; genus Lithobates; species Lithobates sylvaticus. The sequence continues at coordinate 32,273,100 of CM053035.1, read as the reverse complement.
CGGCAGTAAAGCCATTTGGCTTCACAGCTTGTCCCCTACTGTGCATGCGCGCTGCGCTTTCTAATTGGCCACGGTGGCCGGGAGCGGAGGAGGGGGCCTGAACTTCCCGGAGATGGGGCCATGGCACCGGAGCGGGGGGGGGGGGGTTTGGGGTATAAGTGGAAGTTCCACATTTGGATGGAACTCCGTTTTAACAAATTAATAAGAAACAAAACAATTTTTTTTTTGTCGTGCACATCTCTAATGAAGACTCCTGGAATGTATGACATCATTTAGACCTAGGCCAGAAATCAGGAAGCAACTGAAGAAATGTAAAAAAAAAACAAAAAAAAAAGTTTAAAACAAGTACAGGGGGTCCCCGGGTTACAAACAAGATAGGGACTGTAGGTTTGTTCTTAAGTTGAATCTGTTTGTAAGTCGGAACAGGTACATTTTTTAAGTGTAGCTCCAGCCAAAAAATCTATTTTTAAGTTTTTTGGAGAACATTGGGAAGGGTTGTCACCCATGTAACATTTGTTTTGCTGTCTGTGCCCCTGTTCAGAAGATTTCACCTCACCTTCTGTCCCAATGTAAATTGGATTTTGAAAATTTTGGGTTGTTAGGGAAACATGGACTGGTGATAAAGCATCAGTGGAGACACCTTTTTTCCCCATATTAATTACAGGAGTGAATTTCCCTTCCTAGGGGTAGATTTCCTCTCACTTCCTGTGGTCTCCCTCCGTTTGTAAGTAGGAGTCGTTTGTAAGTCGGATGTTTGTAAGTCGGGGACCCCCTGTAATTATAAAGCGTACCTCCCCATCTATTTACTAAGGCCCCTTTCACACCCAAGCGTTTTTCAGGCGCTACAGCACTAAAAATAGCGTCTGTAATGCGCCTGAAAAAAGCGGGTCCTTTAACTCCAGTGTGAAAGCGGCGGGCTTTCACACTGGAGCGGTGCGCTAGCAGGACGGTAAAAAAAAGTCTTGATAGCAGCATCTTTGGAGCGGTGAAGGAGCAGTGTATTCACCGCTCCTATACCGCTCCTTCCCATTGAAATCAATAGGACACCGCGGGGATACCGCAACAATACCGCCGGAAAAGCGCTGCTGCAGCTGCGCTTTGCGGGGGGTTTTAACCCTTTTTCGGCCGCTAGCGGGGGTGAAAACCACCCCGCTAGTGGTCGAATACCGCGGCTAAAACGACGGTTAAGCAGCGCTAAATATAGCGCTGCTTTACCGCCACTGCCCCCACCGCCTAAGGTTGGCAGCATAAGAATTTAAAATATTTTATGTCGATTGAGAGAGTTTAGTTCCGCTTTAACATTCTGTGAGATTTGGATAAATTAGGAAAAAAAGGTTATACTGCATAGGAAAAAAAAAAATCTATAAATGCATTCCGATGGTGTGAATACTGCAGTCTTCTGCGATTCTCCGAGATTTGTCAGCTCAGCAGCAAAACATCCTTTGACAGGACAATAAAATGTAAGCAACTCTGAACGGGCACACCAGCACAAAGGGCTTGTCGTGACTCTGAGTTGCAGATTCACTAGGCCCAGAAGGCAGGCTTGTCTGGAGGAAACAACTCTATTGGGTCCGATTATTAGTCCAGAGCTGCCAATAACGATAGCTTCAGCTCTGCCGCGGAGAGTGTTGATGTTTTTTTGGACATATATTTAATCGCACCTCTAGGACACCTAGGAGCATTAAAGTAATGGAATACGTACATTTGGGTCTTCAATGACTAAAGAAGAATAATACAAGCATGAAACTTCTGGCTCTGTGGGACTTCGTAGACATCAGTCAATGGCCCCTACAGAGAACATAGTCAACTCAAGGCCTCTGAAAAGCTAGAGAACTATACATTGGCTCCCAGCATGCATTGCTGCAAGCCAAGTGTTATAAATGAGACCCTTATAGCTTCCAATTGTCTCTCACTTGGATGGACTGACCCTCTTTAGAACCAAACCCCTCCCTCTCTTTTTCATACTCAGTTGTCTTCCTTTTTGGACTAAAGTGTAGACCTCTAGGAGAAATGCACTATACCTTTCTCCCAACCCTAAATTATTGCATTTTACGCTTGGATAAGCCAGCATGAAGGTAAAGTAATGGTGAAAAAAGAACCTGCAAGTTTAAAGAAGAATTCCAGGTATGGATATTCTTACATATGTAGCACCCTCTAGCTAAGTGTGCTAGTGTTAGTTGTAGAGTAGGTCAATTGTTAGCTTGGCTGAGAGCCATGCTGGGTTTAATCTGGGTCAGGGTGAGTGACTCAGAGAGGCTGGATGACTCAGCAGGCAGAACCTCTTTTATCTCCCCCCACTTGCTGGAACCTTCTCCAAGGTTCCAGAAGAATGGGAGGGAGGTTAGGAGGAGCTACCTGAAGTATTGATGAGGGCCCCAGCCAATCCCCACCCATAGGGACTGGCAGGGGGAGGGCACCTCTTAAATACTCTGGATCAGGCCAGCAGGGGCAGTGGAGTTCAGGTGGAAGCTGGAAATGGAGTGCTGAGGAGGCTGTCGGTGACCCTTAAATGTTAACCCTCTAGTCTGGAGGGGGGTTGACCTCGGGCCTGGGGCTCGAATGCCGAAAGGATCCTCCTACAACATGCGGAGGAGTCCTGTCCAGAGGCCCTGGAGCAAGAGTGAGGACAGCAGGAGCCAGCGAGCACGTCCAGGAGGTCTCCAGGAGAAGTCAGCGGGGTGGCTGGTGAGTGTGCAGTCTAGGAGGACTGTGATGCTGTGCTGTGGTATGACCCCATCGTTCTTTAGTATAAGGGCCATGCTAAAAACTTTTTCTCAGGGGGACACCACTGAGGATCTGCAAGCAAGTTTGTGCAGGAGGCAGAGAAGGAGTGCATTTTGGACTGTATATAGTTGAAGTGTCCCTAAAGAGTTCTTTGCTAATAAGTTAAGTGGGCATCCCATAAACATCCCTTTCCCATCCCCATCCAAGTTTATTAACCCCTAAATAAAGTTGCTGGACTGTTTCGTGTCTCAATTGTACGTGTGGAAATTCGGTGTGCCTGGCTGTGCAAGGTGGGGGATCCCTATTCAGCAGCAGCTCCTACATGGGGTGTGCTACACATGTAAATGTAATTATGTATATACCATACCTGTGAGATCCTTCTAGAAGCTGGAAATCACTGTACAGTAAAACCTTGGATTGCAAGCATAATTCGTTCCAGAAAAATGCTAGTAATCCAAAGCACTTGTATATCAAAGTGAATTTCCCCATAAGAAAATCATGGAAACTCAAATGATTCGTTCCACAACCATTTAGTCATAGGTCCTTCAGTTTATAAAGATTATAGCAATGTGACCAGGTTGTGTAACCATAAAAAGTCCATCCACAAATAGAAGCCTCCACAATGGGATTAGAAGCAAAATCCAGCAGGAGCTCCAGAGTATAAAAGAGAAGAGAGGCGCCTCTAAGTTTAGCAATATGTTTCTAAATGTTGTACTTTCATTAAATGTAACCATATTGCTACACTAAAGGCCCATACACACGATCAGACTTTTTGACAACCAACATGCAAATTAGCTGTTTTGGACCAACATCCAACCCTGTGTACGCTCCATCGGACCAACTTTTTCCAGGTTTCATCGGACTTTTGTTGGCTGTGTGAACGGACCAACTTTCTGGCAACAAAAGTCCGATGGACCAAAGTCCGACCGTGTGTACACAAAACCAACAAACTTTTGTACAAACCAATGCAGAACCAATGCAAAAGATCAGACAACAATAGAGAAGTTGACCAAAGGTGGCGGTAAAGAGCAGAAAAACCAAGTGATTTGGTGAAAGTTGGCTGAAAAAGTCCTGCAGTGTGCTGAAAAACCCCCGCCCCTGGGCGGGGACCCCACTAAAGCAACCAATGGTAAGCCCTTACGTGGCCCTGCCGTCCGCCCAGCGCCACCCCGCTGGACATATTTCCCAAACACCACCTCCGGGTGCTGTCACGCCGATCACAAGTTGTTAGCCAAAAGGGAAACCACTGTCAGCGTTTAAGGAATTCCACAAAACCCTTTGAGACCTGCCCGTACCGCCGCAACACTGTCCGCGTACCCATGCAGGAAAAAATCCACAGGAAAGTTGGACTGCCAGCACACGGTCCGATCGTGTGTATGAGGCTTTAGTTGGTCCACGGTCCGATCGTGTGTATGAGGCTTTAGAGGCACCTCTCTTCTCTTTTATACTCAGTTGTGACATGACGCTACTCTTATATGAAGACACAATTTATTAAAAAATTTTGCTTGTCTTGCAAAACGCTCTTAAACCAAGTTACTCTTAAACCAAGGTTAGGTACCAAACTGAGCAGCTTCCCTGCTACCTTGTGAACAAAGAAGGTCACCTGCATGGCATGGGCACCATTTAGAGATAGCTTTGCATTACCTCAATAAATGCAAAGCGTTATCTAATTGGACGAGGTGGGGAGGTGATGTCACGCTCTCCACTTTGTCCAAACAGAGAATACTTTAAATTAGTTGAGAAAATGCAAATCATTCTCTGAATGGTACCCACGCCAAGTGGGCAATCTCCTATGTTCAGCAAGCAGCAGGGCAGCTGCTTTACATGGGATCCAGAAGCTAGTGGAGATCATAGCTACATAATTGGTAAGGCTGAATAATGACACCAGTCTATCTAGTTCAACGTGTGTGTTTCACTATGATTCTCCATATCCCCATACATTTCATTCACTAAGAAACACGTGTAATGCTGTGTACACATGATCAGACAATCCAGGATTTATTTCCGATGGATGTTGGCTCAAACTTGTCTTGCATACACACGGTCACACAAATGTTGTCGGAAATTCCGAACGTCAAGAACGCGGTGGCGTACAACACGTACAACGAGCCAAGAAAAATGAAGTTCAATAACCAGTGCAGCAGGATTTTGTTGTCGGAAAATTTGAGATCCAGCTCTCAAATTTTTGTCATCAGAAATTCCGACAGCAAATGTCCGATGGAGCATACACACGGTCGGAATTTCCGACAACAAGCTCACATCGAACATTTGTTGTTGGAAATTCCGACCGTGTGTACGCGGCATTAGAGTTTTTTAAATTTATCCATACTTCTCATTGACAACAGCAACTCTGGAAGGGAGCTCCACATCCTTATCGCTCTAGTAAAAAAGAGGGCAGGAAGAAAAAAACAACCTGACGGATTATCTCGGTACCTGAACAGAATACACCTGAGTGCTTAAACAATATATTTCTAAATATTTTTATTAACACAGAGTACAAAAGTTAAAACGAAAATATTTGATATCAAAATTAGATTTGCATACACATACGACAAATCTTCAAATATGTCACATATACTGATTGATACTGGTTGACACGTTTCGCCCACGGCTTCTTCAGAACCAGGTGGTAGTAGTTATGACATCTAAAATATAACATAGAAAGCATAGGAGATATAGAAAGGCAAATGATCAGTATTAGGATTATTCTTTGATTCATTGATTTTAGAGAGAAAAAAGAATTTGTCGATATAGATGAAGGCACTCATATAGCCTCAAATTTTTATTTTTCTATGTCTATGATAGAAAAAATAATTTCCACAAATGGTTTATCAGTCGAAAAACCCCTAATTAATCCGTCAGGTTGTTTTTTTAACTTTTCTTTTTAACTTTTGTACTCTGTTAATAAAAATATTTAGAAATATATTGTTTAAGCACTTAAGTGTATTCTGTTCAGGTACCGAATTAATCCGTCAGGTTGTTTTTTCTTCCTGCCCTCTTTTTTACTTAAATGTCATAGGATGAGGTACCCCCCTTAGCTTTGTTCACATAGTTCTATATCCTTATCGCTCTACCAATAAATAATCTGTTATGCAGTTTAAGAATGAACCACGTCTCATCCAACTTCATTGTGTGGCCACGTGTCTTCTTTAGAGACCTTCGGTAAATATTCTCCTCCCGATCCTTGAGTCACCAATCAAAGATTGGACATTGCAATCATATCCTCGCTTTCGTGTCTCTTCTCCAGGGACAATACATTTAATGTTTGCAGTGGTTCCTCATAACTAAGCTCCTCCAGCCCCCTTATTGGTGGGTAGGATTAGTAAAGTGGATGAGTAGTGTAAACAGTTATAGTGGTAGTAAACTGTAGAATTTTTTCTTTTTATGGGCCCCCTGCAGGTTTGTGTTTGTATGCACCACGGGTCTGACCTGGTATGTTTCTGTGTGCTGGTTACGAAGAGCATTGGGTACAAATACTGCAGCTGCTGACTTTTAATAATCAGACACTTACCTGTCCCAGGGTCCAGCGATGCCGGGGGAACTAAGCCCCCCCCTCATTCCCCGCTCTGCTCACGGCGCCGGTATTCTTACTGTGGGCACCCGGCTGTGGCTTCACAGCCGGACACCCACTTCGCATGCGCGAGCGGCGTCGCCCGCCGTGATACGGCGCTCAGTCATCTGGGACACGTGACAGGTCCCAGATGACTGTGCGGCGCCGAGGGGAAGTGATGTCAGTGCCCGGGCACTGAAGGTGGCAGATTACGAGGGACCCCCTAGCAACAGGCATTTAGAGGTGAGTAAAAAAAATAGTTTTTACAATTATTTTTATGTTATTTTTTTTATGATTTTTAAGCAATTTTTTTTTTTGGTGGAAACACCACTTTAAACTGCATAGTCACTTTTACATTTTTTGCACAACTACTATGACTGGAACGTGGCGGTGAGACTAGGACAAATGAGGGTTGTTAGAACAAAATGTATCTGACTGCATATCTATTTCTAGGACTTCAATTGGGCTTTTAAAAATTATGAGTAAATTGAAATTTCTTTTTTATTTTTTTTTCAGTTTTCAACACACAGACAAAACTGAAAAACAAGGACTCGGTCTGTTTAAAATCTAATTAATTCAGCGGCTGGATGTGAGGAACGCAGCTCTTTGCAAGGCGTCAGAATAATTAGTCAGAACATGATACAATGCATTTTAAATCACAATGTCTTTATGTGTAATGGCTGCTGCTGGCCTTTATGTCACCATGATTTAAAATCTGTAAATTATATCCCGGATTATGATGTATTTCCTCCAAATGAAGATCTGCTCGCCGAGGCTTGGCCTGTGGCCAGACAAGATCTATGCCGGGGTCGTCACTCTTGTCTGCTGAAAGGACTGCATCACACGGATTCGGTGACCCCCTATAGCCATCTGTACAAGCTCATCTTCTTCAGCCACTGTGTAAAATGTTTCCCCGCCGTTTACATAAATTACTTTGAGTTTGTGTTTGATCATCAGCACTGCCCGGTTGATGACTCCGTAATGGGCCTTGTGGTCAAAAGTGGCCAAAAGAAGGACAATGCTTGCTGCCAGGAGCAACTGGTCAGATTCCTCCTTTGAGGTTACTAGTGCAGCCTGATAGAGGTTACGATTGGTTACCAGTAGGGCTGTTACTGATTCAAATTTTCGTGTTCAATTAATCACATTTTTTTTTTTTTAAATAGATTAATCAACTAATTTCGATTAATTATAACGCACATACAGATCCAACTACTTTTAGTTGATCTCCTTGCATTGCAACTCTGCATTAGTCAGGGATAAATGTGGTATACGCTATATACAATCACCCGACACTAGTTAGTTTCCACAATCCATGACTTAACTTCACAGTTCACAAATACGTTTTAAATTCAAACTGTAGCACTGACGTAAGTAATTTTTTTTTACACAGTAGCGTGACAATCCCTCCACCTCCGGTCTAACTAATCACTCTCACCTTATGGCATGGACCCTTGTGCAAACAGGTGGTCATGCAAGCGGGTATCAAAAGGGTTAACACTGACCATAAACTTCTCTCACGTCTCCATAGATCTCAGCAAGGACGCCAGGTCTTGGGTAGAAAGAAAAGATCTAAGTGCTCACCGCTTAAGTATAAGATTACATTTTTGTGTTCAAACACAAACTACTCACATAAAGATGATAAAAACACAGCATGTAAAGCCGTCAATCAGGTTAGTTCCATAGGGCAGCAGCGGGTGACGTCATGCGTAACTCCTCCCCCATATGGGTTACGTTCAATCAGAACTTCAACGTCACCAGACTCCTTCCCCTTCCCTTCGTTAGCAAACGGAGGCACTTGGGGAAGGGGGGAGGAGTCACAGACATCAACGTCACCGGATCTCCGACGGAACTCCATGAAGACCCGGAAGCCGGCAGAGAGGCGAGTACCGATCAAAATAATTTTGATTGATCAAAAAAATGTTACGATTAATCAAGGAATTAATCTTTAATTTCCACAGCCCTAGTTACCAGGCAAAAAGAAGTGGCCTTATTTAATCTCACAAGCTTCTATTATTGAAAACTGTATTGGAGCCCTTTTGGTTTTGGCTTGTGGGGACATCCTGATTGGAGGTAGTTGGGAATTTGGAGCCAACTCTATTCCGTTTTAGTCCTTTTACATCATTGTCCCATAATGGTTGTAACCCACGGTGAACATTTTATAGATAACCCTAATAAAAACCTTAATAAAAATAGTTTTGAAAGTAAAGATTGCCCCAAGGGGCGCATGACTGAATGGTCTGACAGAAATGGAAAAGGAGAGTGTAGGGTATGGTAAAGTGAGGTAGTGACTAGGCGGAAGAGGAGAGCATGGTAGGGCGATGTGGGTCCAACAGAAAACAAGCGTGGATGAAAATTGTCCCACCTTTTCCCAACCTTTTTTTATGTTAAAGGTTAGGTTTTGGGCTGGCTGTATTGATGATTGGCTATTGGGATCATGACGAGTTCTTGATGGTGTCAATGAAACTCATTTGTGAGGTTATATTTTAGGTGACAGGTTCTTGTAGGCAAGTGTCATAAACTTTGCTTTGCAGTTGAAGAGAGACCTCTCACAATAAGGCAACGTTTTGAAATATCTCAGTGTACCCACTAAACTAGAGTATAGTGACTGGTGGCTGGTATGGCTGACCAACAGATTGTCAGAAACCATGAAATCAGACTGAGACAGAAGTTCAGTTAAATCACACTTGTTTAATAATAAAAGTAAAACGAACAAACGTAGTCAAAACACAGCCAAAGTTCAGTAACCGGAACGGATAGTCAGCCAAGCCAGAAGTCAGGGATCAATGTAGTGGAACAGCAAGCAGGATCTGGAGCCAGAAGGGATGTCAGCAAAGCAAGTCTTTAAAACAGGAACGCAGGAGATTGTCTCTTGTGATGTTGACCAAGGCAAAGGCAGAGATCCACTGGGCTGAACGGCTTAAGTAGGCAGGACTGACGAGCATGCTATCAACAACAGCTGAGTAACTGTGAAGAGATAGGAGCTGGCAATTAGCCAACAGCTGATCGGCCAGCTCTGAGAAGGAAGGGCTGAGCCCAGCCCTAACATAGATCATAATTTTGGGGGCTGCTATCAAGGACCAGCTTCTCTGTATAAGGTCCTTGCTTTGATGGCATTTATTTATTTTGTGATGTTAATGTTTTTGTGTTAATACTGGATTATGTTAACTGAATGTTTCACAATAAAGCTGTGGCTGATAAATATTCCTAAGAAAAAAAAAACATTTTTTTTAGTTTATTTATGGAATATTGTGGGGGTGGTTGTAATTGGGTTGAGTTGTCAGTTTTGCTACCAGTTTTTCTTTCAGCCCGTGCAGAATAAAAAATAAATCTGAATTGCACCCTCCCTCCTCTGCCGCTCCTACTAGCTTATGGGGGTTTATTTTTTTCCATCATCTGTGCCCCTTTCTGATGATCATGTTCTGGTCGGAGGGGAGGGACTATTTCTTCAGTTTCGGCACATGCTCATTTAGCTCCGCTCGCATGTTCTTCTGCCTTGGCTCAAGTCCCGGCCAGCCGCCTGCCTATCTCCTTGCCGTCCCTGGTGGAGTGATCTTGCTCTGCTTCCCACCCAGTAGTACCTGGGGCCCAGAGAGTAAGAATTGACAGGCTGTGAGGTGGGCGGCGGCGGTGGAGATGGGCAAAGAGTCGCCGTTTGCTGCCATTACTAGTAAAATATGTCCCCGGATTTCATTTTAAAAATCTGTTCACCTTAGTATAGATCCAAAACATGGACAGTAAAGGGTGGATTTACAAAGCACAAAAAGGCTGTTCACTTCGCATGAGAAGTAGCATTTTGCAAGGAAATTTGTTCTAGAGCTTAGTGAAGTGACGCTCTGATGACTTCCATCATCTAATCATGTGCAAGCAAAAATGCATTTTTTCATGTGATTGGGTATTTTTTGCAACGTGAAACTTCACCGCTTTCACCAAGCTCTAGGGCAAGTGCAAGTCTCCTTGCAACGTGAACAGTCTAAAGTAAATCAGCCCAAGGTGTCCATAATGACAAGCTCCATCAGTTAATATGAAGAAGCTTATGTCTCACTAAGTCTAAGATAAAATGATTTCCCCATTGCAAAGTGAACAGTAATATCCAGCAATCCTATGGGGGCACCACCAGGAGTAATTTTGTTTCTCAAGGAAAAAAGCAAGGCGTAGCCATTGAACTGCGATGCTGTGTGTTTGAGTGGCATTACTATACTATGCCACTGCACATGCTCAGTTCAGGATAGGAGCATGCAAACAACACATTATTGCAGGCTAAATGCAAAGAACACACCCCGACTCCTAAAACATTTCTCCACACTCCACACAGACTTGGCCACACACGATCACTCCAAAAGTCCGCCGGATTCAAACATGATGACGTAGAATAAGGAAGTTCATAGCCAGTAGCCAATAGCTGCCCTAGCATGGGTTTTAGTCCATTTTTTTTTTTTTTAGTTTTGAAGCCAGTCTTATTTCTAGGTCCGCTGGACTTTTGAGAAGAAAAAGTCAGCTGGAGCCCACACGCGATCGAATTGTCCGTCGGACTCTGGTCCCACTGACTAAGTCCCCTGGAAAGTCCGATCGTGTGTACGTGGCATGACTAGTGTAGTCACGATAAAACCCCTTAGCTGTAACCATAAAACCCCATAAACTTAACTTAATTAATAAATGAGAGACCACACCGGTTATGGAGTAAAATGGCCATAACAGCTAATTTATTTAAATAACCAATAATAAGAACTCCAGTTTCTTATTAGAAAATTAAACATAAATAACAATAACAATAAACAATAACACTTTCAGACCCCTTGCTGAAAACAAAACAAAACAGGTTAAACCCCTATATCCATGTTGGTCAGTGACGGAGCTAAGTGCTTATACACACAACCTGATATCACTGATATCAACACAAGGGGGCACTGCGGGCAAAAGAAACCAATGGGTCTCTACCGTACCGCCCGATAACCAACATACCCGCAGTGCACAAAACCATTGGACATCAACAACGTTTGATGTAACAAGGAGGGGCCATCTATTGATGAGCCCCCCACCCACTTACCACCAGTATAACTGCTGCCGTCACTGACCAACAAACAACTAACGCCAACCCCCCAAGCTGTTATGACGAAAAGAGAATTCTTCCAAAGACCTGAAACGACAATGAAAACATTAATACATGCCATCACATACCTATAAAAAAGGGGAGGGTGGGTGGGGAAAAACCTGCCTCCTCGTGCTCTGTCTTTCCCGCACTGACCTCCCGGCTCCGCCCCTCTCTTTTATATGGCCGCTCCTCCCAGCTCTCCCAGCTGCCCACCCCTAAAATTGTTAACTCTCTCCTAGCTTGCTGAGTAACCTGACACACTGTCATGGGCGGACCTGCATGACATTTCCTTGCAGTGCATTAAATTCCGGTCCTTACTTGACTAGTGTAGTCACGATAAAACCCCTTAGCTGTAACCATAAAACCCCATAAACTTAACTTAATTAATAAATGAGAGACCACACCGGTTATGGAGTAAAATGGCCATAACAGCTAATTTATTTAAATAACCAATAATAAGAACTCCAGTTTCTTATTAGAAAATTAAACATAAATAACAATAACAATAAACAATAACACTTTCAGACCCCTTGCTGAAAACAAAACAAAACAGGTTAAACCCCTATATCCATGTTGGTCAGTGACGGAGCTAAGTGCTTATACACACAACCTGATATCACTGATATCAACACAAGGGGGCACTGCGGGCAAAAGAAACCAATGGGTCTCTACCGTACCGCCCGATAACCAACATACCCGCAGTGCACAAAACCATTGGACATCAACAACGTTTGATGTAACAAGGAGGGGCCATCTATTGATGAGCCCCCCACCCACTTACCACCAGTATAACTGCTGCCGTCACTGACCAACAAACAACTAACGCCACAGCCTGAAAGGGGGATCCCCTCACCCTTGATGGCACCTCCACACCCGCAGGGCCGCCTGAATACCCTCCTGCAGACCCAATGACCAGAGGTCAATGCCCACATCTGTAAGATGCACTCCATCCCGCCTCAAGTACATACCAACATTTACTTCCAACTCCCGGTGGCGAACCACTAGGCCACCTTGCCATGCTATGAACCGTCCCACCACTTTATTGACCCGGATTCTGGCTTTATTAATCCTAAACACCGACCTGGCCATGCGCCAGTTGGTCCTGGCTACCATATCCGACCAAATCAGAATGGTGCCCGGGAAAGTGGCCCGGAGGAACATAATGTCCGCCTTGATATCAGCTATCAAGTCCTCACGGTCCTTACACCCAAGTCATTGCCGCCTGCATGAATGACCAACACTTCAGGTGGTCTATCTAGCCAGGCGTATCTCTCAACCTCCGGGACCACCCTGCCCCACATCATACCAGGCCTACCTAACCACCTGATAACTGCATCCCTCCTGGATATGCCCAGCTGTCTCCCACCTGGTCTCACGTCCCCCCTCCTGGCACCCCAGCACACGTAAGAATGGCCGAGGATCCATACAAGGAGTTGTCGCCCTGCATCTGTAACAACAAGAACAACGTTACACGCACCACAACCCATACTACATCCACTTTATGCAGTACCCCTACATACCCACCAATCTTACTATTGGCACTTTAATTAAAACCACAACCAAACTTTTTTTTTTTTTTTTTTTTTTTTTTTTTTTATATTATTCACACACCAACTGTGGCCGAACATAACTGCGGAATCGCTGAGATTCCCATCTCCCTAACTTTTGCACATCCGCTTCATCCAACCCACACCTGGCGGCTTCCGTAGCTGCCCCAATGCGGAAGGAGTGTGAAGCGTAGGCGTTGCTATCCAAACCCAACCTCCCCAAACACTTTCTCAACACCGCCACAAACTGAAATTTTGACAAGTACCGTCCATCCGCATGTATCAACAGCGGACCCTCCCCCCCTGGTCTTACTGCCAGGAACTTCGTCACCTTTAATAAAGGGCAAACACCGCACCCCTGTACAGCATACAAACTCACCTGCGTCCCTCGTCCTCTTTGGTCCGTTTTTGATCTTCTCAACCTGACCATGACCCTATCGTCCTTTACTTCCACATCCTGAACCATCAAGCCCCCCGCCACCTCTTTTGATGGGCTGACCAATTCCCCAATACGGAACGCTCAAAAGAATGCCAATGCAAATGCAGCTGAAAACAACCTCACCTCGTAGGCTGACTGACACACCCCTTTTAGCTGTACACTTATATCCAACAAGTTCCCAAATGTGATGGGGCGCCGCCTGTCTTTACTCTTATGCAACTTCCGATACCCCTTTATGGCTTGCTTCACCCAGAAATCCTTCGTTAGATCCTCCCTTCTCCTCAATTTAAACCAAAACGTGAGCCCTGCCATCCTCTTTTCAATAGCCGACACCGATTTTTCCATTTCCATATCCCTGGCCACCCAATCCAGCAATAACAACCTGTCTCCCGGGTCTTCCCCCCCGGCTTGTGCCCTACCCCGAAGGTCAGTCCATTCCTTCCACACTTTAGAGTAGGCCAGCCATGTAGACTCACTTACAGACCTCCGTATCCACTCTGCCGCGGTTCCAATGCTAACTCCCACATCCAGCCCGGGCATGGAACACCCTCCGCTCTTGCTGTCGGCGCCAGCTCCCTGAACTTGTCCCACTGAAAGCGAGACAAGGCGTCAGCTAAAGTGTTCTCAACACCCGGGATGTGAACAGCATACAAAAAGATGTTCAACCGCATGCAACGCAACACCAGATGTCTCATCAATCTGATGACAGGAGGAGAAGCCGCAGACATGTTGTTGATCACCTGCACCACCCCCATATTATCGCAGTTCAGCCTCAACTTGAGGTTCGTGCACGACTCCCCCCACAACTCCAAAGCCAGCACCACCGGAAACAGTTCCAGCAGTACCAAGTTTTTCTGAAAAACCCACCTGTAACCATGATTGCGGCCAAGGCTCCGCACTCCACTGTCCCTGGAAGAAAGCCCCATAACCTGTAGATCCAGCGGCGTCTGTCACCAGCTCCACATCAAAGTTACTGACCGGTCCCGACATCCAAACCGCCCTGCCATTGTAACCTTCCAGGAACTGATCCCATATCTTCAAATCCTCCCTATGTTCCTTGTTAAGCCTAATGAAATGTGTCGGTATTCGCACCCCCTTAGTCGCTGCCGACAACCGCCTACAAAATATCCTACCCATGGGAATAATCCTGCACGCAAAATTCAACTTTCCCAACAACGATTGTAACGTGCGCAACTGAACTTTTTTACAACCATAAACCTCTCCCACCATTTTCCTCAAATCCACCACCTTCTCTTCCGGCAGACTACATTCCATGGCCCTGGAATCTATTACTATGCCCAAAAAACTCAACTCTGTCCGCGGGCCCTCCGTTTTATCGGCTGCCAATGGCACCCGAAATTTGTCCGCAATGTGCTGCAACGTGGACAACAGTATCGCACACACATTGGAAGACGGAGGACCCACGCACAAGAAATCATCCAGGTAGTGGATGACAGAATCGATCCCTGTCACGTCCCTCACTACCCATTCCAAGAAGGAACTAAACGCCTCAAACATGGCGCAAGAAATGGAACATCCCATCGGTAAACACCGATCAACATAAAACTCACCCTCCCAGCAACAGCCCAATAACCGAAAGCTCTCCGGGTGTACCGGTAATAGCCGAAATGCTGCTTCCACGTCAGATTTCGCCATTAGCGCCCCTTTTCCGTACCGCCGCACCCAACGCACTGCGGCGTCGAATGACGTGTAAGACACCGTACACTCATCTGGGTCTATGAAGTCATTGACCGAGCCCCCTTTTGGGAACGACAAATGGTGAATGAGCCGAAACTTGTTCGGCTCTTTCTTGGGTACCACGCCTAACGGCGACACCACCAGGTCATCTAACGGCTTAACCTTAAAAGGTCCCGCCATTCTACCCAACCCCACTTCCTTGGAGAGCTTCTCTGACACTACCTCAGGGTGTTGCAGGGCTGATCTCAAGTTCTTGGCCAGTGGTGGAATCACTGACAAATTACACGGAATCTTGAAACCCTCCCTGAAACCCCTGCTCAGCAAAACCGCCGCCCCCCTATCTGGATATCTATTTAGAAAAGGTTGCATCCTTTCCCACATCACCGGCGTCGTCCCTCTTGTGGCCAGATTCCCCTCCCCGCTTGCCTTTTTTAAAACATCTGGCGAGGGTGTGACCCCCCCGCATCCTGAACATTCATGCTTGAATTTACAGGTTCCTCCAAACTTACAGGCCCCCTCATTAAATTGCCAGCATACCCCCCACTTCTTACCGGCCGGAGGTCCCGAGGCCTGGCTGCCTCCGGCCCCCCCTTGAAATGTCTGAGTCGGCGTCTTAGCCGACGCCATCAGCTTCATCCAGAGGCTAATATCCTTGTGATCCCACCTTAAAGCCGGGCGTACAGCCCTACGCTGACGGAACTGCTCGTCGTACCTCAGCCACGCCGTTCCACCGTACACCCGATAAGCCTCCCCAATTGCGTCCATGTAGCAGAACAACGCCGAACAATGTTCAGGGTTCTTCTCCCCAATCACTCCCGCCAAAATGGCAAACGCCTGGAGCCAATTGGCGAAAGTCCTCGGAATGAGCCTATACCTCCTTTTTTCTTCATCATCCTTTTTGCTACTATCCGGTTTTACCCTGTCCAGGTTGAATTTTTCCAGGGGGAGCAAAGAGAAAATCTCCACGTACTCCCCCTTCCAAATCTTCTCCCTGACCTCCTGCTTTAAATGGGCCCCGAGCGGTCCCTCAAAACAGACATAGACCTCGCATTTTGCTGCATCGGCCATCCGTACTATGTCATCCCTCACCGTCTGTTCCTTTTCCCCTTTTTCCACCTCATTCCCCTTCTCTGCTCCCACCACACCGGAGGTCGGCTGACTTCCTGCCGTGGCCTCTGCCGCCACCCCTCCCCCGACTGTTACCCCAGCCCCCACTTCACCGACTTCCATACTCACCCCTCCTGCTGGAGCATCCCTCCTCTCACCAAAACGGCCTATCAGCACCTTTAACCCTTCCAACAATTCCTGCAGTTGCCCAGGACTAGAATCCGCCCTCCCGCTCACCGCTCGCGGTTGGTCCGTCTCTGCCAACGACGATGCGGGAGGTATCCCTGGGCTTCCCCCACTGTTACCTGTCCCTAACAGGGATTGTAAAACTTTTACAAAGGAAATATTGTCAGTGGACTTACCGGGCTGACCGGGCGGGATTCCCACAGCCGCTGCACGGGCCTCCACCGGCGGGATAGGGCGACTGAGCTCCTCCTCCTCTTCCGACAATTCACCTTCGGACCGAGAAACGTCCTCCTGTGTAAAAGACAAGGCACGCACCCTAGGGGAGGGGGTCCTGTAAGAGTTACGATCCCGCCTGCCCGTTCTCACTTCGGGCTGCTGGCTGGTCCCTGGCTGATCCAAACACGCATGCGCAGGTGGGCCGGTTCGGGCTCCGCTCCTGCTGACTCGGGTCACCGCCGTGCTTGCTGGTGGCGTCCCGCCATCCCTTGCCCGTTGTGCTGAGTGGGTCCCCCTCCCCCCCGCCCGTGATGACCCTCTGACCCTTCCGTCCTCCCCCCCCGACTCGTGCAGAGCCTCTGGGGGGTTCGCTGAAAAGGCATGTCCGGGGGGTGCGACCCCCCTCCTGGCCGTTGCCCGAGTGGCCCTTGAATCCCCTCCCCCCTGCTCGTGCAGAGCTGCTGGGGCGGACGTGGTCCCTGAAGAGCCTGATGCGCCGGCCATCTTCCTCCCCCTTGCCGCGGCCCCCCCACCCCCACCCCCCCTCCCCCCAGTGTTCCTACTGCCCCCCACCACGTGTGCAGGTGCTGGGGCTGCTGAGGCTGCTGTAGCACTGCCATCTGATGGTGAGGATCCTCTCCCTGGTCGGCCCCTCGCCCCCCCTCCCCCCCCAGGCCTGAGTCCTGCCTGCTTGTGTGACCCTCCAGCGCCGTCCCTCTGCACTCTTTTGGCTGGGGGGGTGGATCGCTCCCCCCTCGGGCTCCTTACCAGTCTTGAAGGTCCTGCTGTGGCCCCTGGAGAGTAGCGCTCCGGCGCCCTGGACACTCGAGCACGCTGTCCGGCGCCGCCATCTTGGATTTCCATCACTGCTGCTTGGTCTCTTGATCCCCCTCCTGAGCCATCCAGGACCGCTGCTATCTGTTCCATGACCCATCCGGGTCCCTGCTGCGCCGCCGCCGCCCTCACGATCGCCGCAAAATCCCCTCCGTCGGCCATGTTTAAGGAAGCACTGAGGAGCAGAGTGAAAAACCTGCCTCCTCGTGCTCTGTCTTTCCCGCACTGACCTCCCGGCTCCGCCCCTCTCTTTTATATGGCCGCTCCTCCCAGCTCTCCCAGCTGCCCACCCTAAAATTGTTAACTCTCTCCTAGCTTGCTGAGTAACCTGACACACTGTCATGGGCGGACCTGCATGACATTTCCTTGCAGTGCATTAAATTCCGGTCCTTACTTTAGTACTATTTTATGCTACTGTTCATAATGTTATAGTTCATGCGAGGCAAAATCTTTAAAGCTATTGGTGATCATTCTTTGACATTGCATTTCCTTATGTATAGAATCTCTGGAACGTTCTTCTATTTTTTTCTGTATGGTTTGGTGAGGTTTCTCAATTAACTTTTTCCTGATTAGAAAAAAACAAAAACAAAACAAGGAGTAGCAACTGATTTCTGCACATAAAGGAACAAAAAATGTTCCCTATGGTGTGCAGTGCCGGGACAAGGTCATTTAGAGCCCAGGGCGAACATGCCAAACTGGGCGTCCGCAGAACTTTTTTCGGAGGGGGGCATAATTTTAAGGTCACCCATGCTCTGACCCTTTTTGACAATGTCATTATCACGGTCAGAGACTGCAGACGTAGTACAGGAGATGGTCAGAGACTGCAGACATGGCCCAAGAGACTGGCAGTGACTGCATACATGGCTCAAGAGACTGTAAGAGACTGCATACATGTGGGGGGTGACAGAGAGAGACAGGGGGGGGGCAGAGAGAGAGAGTGGGATGACAGAGTGAGAGTTGGCGGAAAGAGACATAGGGGGTGACAGAAAGAGACAGGGGGATGACAGAGAGCAAGGGGTTGACAGAGAGAGGTGGTGACAGAGAGAGACAGATGGGGGTGACAGAGAGACAGAGGGTGACAGAGAGGGGGGTGACAGAAAGAGACCTAGGGGGGTGACAGAGAGACATAGGGGGTGACAGAGAGAGAGGAGTGTGACAGAGAGAGACAGAGGGGTGGTGTGACAGAGAGAGGGGGTGAAAAAGACAGAGGGGTGACATAGAGAGGGGGTGACAGAGAGGGGTGATGGAGGGTCAGAGAGAGGGACCCCCCTAGCCCTGTCTGCAGTCCCTCAAGTGCCCCTATGTCCCAGTGGTGTGTGTAATGCTCAATACGGTACCTTGCATGCCAGTAGGATGTCCATGATGGCCAGCAGCTGGCAAAATCCGTTTAATGCTGGGTGAGGACAGGGCCGGCCGCCAGCGCTAGAATAAAAACAGAGTGGCGAACTCCTGATCCGATCCCGGATTCCAGGGGGGGGCACTTCCCCCCCCCCTTGCCTTTACCTGTGGACGCCCATGCAAATGGCAGAGGCACCCATTGTCAAGTATCTAAGGATAGGTTGGAGTAATCTGGTTTAATGAACATCAAAGTACTTAGATGTTCATTAAAGCAGATGACTCTGACCTATTCTTAGACACTTCACAATGGGTGCCTCTGCCAATCTGACCAGCGATGAGTATTTTTAGACCTCTTTAAAAACTTACCTAGTTCAACCCATCACCCGAAAAACCCACAAGAGTATCTAGGATTGGGCCCCCTGTGCCATTGAAGAGCAACCACATTCACTCTGCGTGGAGACAGGGTTTTCTCCACCTGTGCACACGGAAGGTTGCATGTTCCAACCCCACAGGGTATCCGCAACCTTAGAGATGCAAGTTATTTTTTCTTATTGATCCAACCTTTTGAGCTAATTGTAATTTTTTTGGCCACCCTAGCAAACTATACCTTTAGGAACCCCTTCGACCTCCTGGTGACCACTACATCCTAAACCTCATTTTCTCCATCTGTGTACCAAGCATTTGCTACTCCTATTCATTATTCTGATCACGTGTGGACTTGGAGCGCAGCTCAAAGCTGGAGGATAACAGGTGCCCCTACCGGGGCACAGAAAGTGGAAGCAGGCATCGGGCACTAATTCAGAAGCGTGGACATATATGCAAGACGCTGCTCAAAACCAACCCAATGCTTCAGATGTTGATATGGCTGTGTATGGCCTGTGAGACGGCGCTGCTCCGGACATGCCCACTGACATGTTTCGCCCCACAGGCCTCTCTGACCAAGCCCCGGTAGGCGGGGCGAAACACGTAGAGGTGGGTTGATCAGATGGGCACCATACTTAGATATGAAAGGCCAAAGCAGCGTTGGCTGAGGCCACACACAGCCATATCCACATCTGAAGCATCGGGTTGGTTCTGAGCGGCGTCCTACCCCATTCTTATTCATTTTTCGCTATAAACTTTAATTAGGTGATTGAACTACCAAAAATATTCCGTGTCACTAAAGCCTGATGACATAAAACATTTTTTTTATTTGCACTATATATTTACTAAGTTATTTGATGAGTCAGCATAAACTGGAACAGGGCCTTTGTGGCTCGAAATACATAAGAGACACATTTATAACAAAAGAAAAATTCCATTTTATAGACCTTATTTTCATTAGTTACCTGTCGGCAAGCTAAGGATAAAGCAAATAAGAGGAGCTCCCAGCTTCCACGCTCCATTCTGCCCACGTACGTGCCGCTGTTGCTATGCCACTCTCACGTAGACAGAGAATTAAACGGCCCCTCTGACACACTGCAACAGAAGCCATCACACTGGCGTTCTCATATATCATTGCACACCGCTGTTTTAATAGCATTACAAGTGTTCCCAAGTCTGGTCCTTGCGCACCCATAATCGTAGAGTATCCCCGTGTTAGTGATTGAGCTGACTGACATGAATTGCATACCTAATAACCGCTACTGGATGAACCTAATTTCTGAGCCACTTTTGCCAGGTGTGAAATTTTAACTTGACGAGGAGGGATACTTACACTTTTTCTTTTTTATACAGCAAAGAATTGGTTTTGTTTGTTTTTATACTGGGAGGTCTTTTAGGAATACACAGATCTTCACAAATAAACAGGTCTACCTGCAATAAAATTTAGAGTGCATTTAAGGGCAAATTTTTTTTTTCTTTTGTATTGAGTGGTAAGTGGTTGGACCATTTGTCTGATTTTTATTGCTATGTATATCCATTTGCTGACCGAGCCTTTTTCTGACATTTGTTGTTTACAAGTTAAAATCAGTATCTTTTTGCTAGAAAACTCCTTAGAACCCCCAAACATTATATATATATATATATATATATATATATATATATATATATATATATATATATATATATATATATATATATATATATATATATATAAGGGCTGTGGAAATTAAAGATTAATTCCTCAATTCATTTTTTTGATCAATCAAAATATTTTTGATCGGTAGTCACCTCTCCTCCGGCTTCCGGGTCTTCAGGGAGTTCCGTCGGAGATCCGGTGACGTCACAGACATCAACGTCACCAGACTCCTCCCCCCTTCCCCAAGTGCCTCCGTCTGCTAACGAAGGGAAGGGGGGAGGAGTCCGGTGACGTCAAAGTGCTGATTGAACGTAACGCGTAAGGGGGAGGAGCTACACATGACGCCACCCGCTGCTGCCCTACGGAACTAACACGATTGTCGGCTTTACATGCTGTGTTTTTTTCCTCTTTATGTGAGTAGTTTGTGTTTGAACACAAAAATTAAAACGGTGAGCACTTAGATCTTTTCTTTCTACCCATGACCTGGCGTCCTTGCTGAGATCTTAGGAGACGTGAGAGAAGTTTATGGTCCGTGTTAACCCTTTTGATACCCGCTTGCATGACCACCTGTTTGCACAGAGGTCCATGCCATAAGGTGAGAGTGATTAGATAGACCGGAGGGGGAGGGATTGTCACACTACTGTGGGGAAAAAAATGCTACAGTTTGAATTTAAAACGTATTTGTGTGAACTGTGAAGTTAAGTCATGGATTGTGGAAACGAACTAGCGTCGGGTGATTGTATATAGTGTATACCACATTTACCACTGACTAATGCAGAGTTGCAATGCAAGGAGATCAGCTAAAAGTAGTTGGATCTGTATGTGCGTTATAATTAATCTAAATTAGTCGATTAAACTAGTTACTAGTAAAAAAATCGATTAATCAAAAATTTTAATCAGTAACAGTCCTAATATATATATATATATATATATATATGTATATATATTTTAGCAGAGTCCCTAGAGAATAAAACGGGGGTTGTTGAATTTTTTTTATGTCACACGTGTTTTGCGTATCGCTTCTTCAAACGCAATTTTTCACTTTAACCGCTTGCCGACTAGCCGCCGTCATTATACTGCAGCAGGTTGGTTCGGCTGCGCAAATCGCCGTTAGGGTTGCCACCTTTCCAGGATTCACCCAGGCAGTTCGGGTTTGGAATCATGCGTCCGGGTTTCAGACTGTCTGAGACCCGGACACATTATTCAGACCGGACTGAGTCTCCCCCCTCCCCCCTTCTCTCTCCTGTCTCTAAGTGAGAAGGCCAAGGTAAATCAGGGTTCTCAGAGCACTCATTACATCAGAGCTCCCCTTTACAGTCCTCTTCGTACACCAGAGCATCCCTTATGTTAAAGTCCCCAGAGTTCTCACTTACATCAGGGTCTGCAGAGTCCCCCCTTACAGTGAAAAGGAACTCTGCGAGTTCAGATGTAAAAGGGGAGCTCTGCAGATTCAGATGTAAAAGGGGAACTCGTGGACTCTGATGTAAAGGGGGACTCTTTATGATTAACTTCATATGATTGGAAATGTTATTTAATAGCAACATCTATGCATTGTTTATATATGCATACTATGGAAAAAAAATTGCTGTGCGACGCTGAAGTGTTCGGGTTTGACTTGAAGAAAAGGTGGCAACCCTAAACGCTGTATCGGTACATCGGCCGCTTTAAAAGGCGATCGCTCCACAGAAAGCCAGAACGGGGATCTGTCACTGTAAACAAACAGATCCCTGTTCTGACAGGGGAGTAGAGAGAGATCGTCTGTTCCTAGTGATCAGGAATAGCGATCTCTCTCTACTCCCTGTCAGCCCCCCCCCCACAGTTAGAAACACCCCCCTAGGGAACACAACCCCTTGATAGCCCTCTAGTGTTAACCCCTCCCTGCCAGTGACATTTATACAGCAATCAGTGGCTGATTTTAGCTCTGATCGCTGTATAAATGTCAATTGTCCAAAAAAAGTGTAAAAAAAAAAAGTGTCTGATCTGTCCGCCGTAATGTCGCAGTCCCACTATAAATTGCTGATCACCTCCATTACTAGTGAAAAAAAATAAAAATGCCATAAATATATCCCCACTTTGTAGACGCTATAACTTTTGCGCAAACCAATCAATATACACTTATTGCTTTTTTCTTTACCAAAAATATGTAGAGGAATACATATTGGCCTAAACTGATGAAGACATTTTTTTTTTCGATTTTTGGGGGGGATATTTATTATAGCAAAAAGTTAAATATATTGTTTTTTTTTCAAAATCGTCGGTCTTTTTTTGTTTATAGCGCAAAAAATAAAAACTGCAGGGGTGATCAAATACCACCAAAAGAAACCTCTATTTGTGGGAAAAAAAGGACGCCAATTTTATTTGGGTACAGCGTCACTTGACCGCGCAATTGTCGCAGTGCCGTATCACAATAAATGGCCTGGTCATTAAGGGGGTAGATTTTTTTATAATATGAAAGATGATGTTACGCCGAGTATATAGATACCGAACATGTCATGCTATAAAATAGCGTGCGCTTGTGGAATGCGCCAAACTACGGTACTTAAAAATCTCCATAAGTGACACTTTAAAAATTTCCACAGGTTGCCAGTTTAGAGTTACAGAGGAGGTCTAGTGCTGTAATAATTGCTCTCGCTCACACGTTCGCAGCAATACCTCACATGCGCGGTGCAAACACTGTTTACATATGTAGGCGTGACCTAAGTATGCGTTCACTACTGCGTGTGAGCATGCAGGGACTGAGGTGCGTTACAGATTTTTTTATTACATTATTTACATTTTTTACACTGTCCAGTCAAAAAAAAAATGTTTTGTTCACTTTTATTGTTATTACAAGGAATGTAAACATCCCTTGCGATAACAATACAGAATGTCAGACATTCAATGCGTTTTGGGGTCCAAAACAGTGTCTAATTGACTCAATGAAAAGATCTTGGACACATCTGTCAAAAGCAAGGACAATATCCAGTGTGTGAATGCCTTTGTTGGTGGCAGAGCAGTCCATTAAACACTGTTTTAAGCTTTGAAAATGGGGGGGGTTGAGCGCCAGAAACGCATTGGAAACCTTTTTCCTTTTGGCCACTTGTGGAACCAAATTGACTCTGAGAAATATCTTCTTTTGGTTCAAATATACATAAATCACTCCATTTGGGTGACCTCTGCCCCTTGAGGGACCCCCATTTTTTGGAGAGCTGCCAAGCCTAAGTCTGCTGAGCTAAGGAATTTTATTTGTATTGGTTTGAGATTCATGTCCAGCGCCTCACCTCTAACGCTTCAATTTTTATTGCTGTCTGTATTCAGCAAAAATCAATCAATCAATATACGATGGAATGAGACATGAATACCTTCTGTTTTAAGGTTTCATAACCTGCATGGTTATACAGTACTATTAGATTGGTTTAACCGCTTCCCGTCCGCCTCCTGTACATTTACGTCGGCAGAATGGCACGGCTGGGCAAAAGCACGTACCGGTACGTCCTCTTTAATTGCCTAGCCATGGGTCGCGCGCGCGATTTTTTTTACCAAAAATCTGTAGAAGAATACGTATCGGCCTAAACTGAGGAAAAAACATATTTTTTTATATATTTTTTGGGGATATTTATTATAGCAAAAAGTAAAAAAATATAGCATTTTTTTCAAAAATTGTCGCTCTATTTTTGTTTATAGCGCAAAACATAAAAATCAATAATCGCTAATTGCGTTTTTTTAACCAAAAATATGTAGAAGAATACGTATCGGCTTAAACTGAGGAAAAAAAAAAAAAAAAAGTTTTTTTATATATTTTTTGGGGATATTTATTATAGCAAAAAGTAAACAATATTGAATTTTTTCCAAAATTGTCGCTCTATTTATGTTTATAGCGCAAAAAATAAAAACCGCAGAGGTGATCAAATACCACCAAAAGAAACCTCTATTTGTGGGAAAAAAATGACGCCAATTTTGTTTGGGAGCCACGTCGCACGACCGCGCAATTGTCAGTTAAATCGACGCAATGCCGAATCGCAAAAAGGGGCCTGGTCCTTTGGCTGCAAATTGGTCCGGGGCTGAAGTGGTTAAATAATATGTTTTCGGGGTAAATTCTGAAATATCTACCACCCTAATTGGGTCTGCTTACATTGTCTGAAGTTAACACAGAAGCCAAAAGCCCACCCAAAGTCAGTGGCTGCCTAGTCAACTCCCTATTCTGGAGATACCACACCATATGGCCAAGGGTTTGTGGACACCATTTCAAAATATTGAGCTCATATGTTTTCTGTGAAGGCTACTGTTAATGCTCCAGTATACAAAGATATTTTATTCTTTAGAGGAACCCTTGAACGAACTTTCTGGTCTCAGGAAACCCCTGCTAAAAATTATTACAACTAAATTTCTTGATACATTAGTGTGATGATCAGAGGAAAGAAAGCTCCATACACTTGTGGTCATTGGGAAGAATTTCCCCCTTACAGATAGCTAAAAAGAGGGAGGAAAAAAATGGTCATTGCTCAAGGAACCCCTAGCAACCTCTGGAGGAACCCTAGGGTTCCACGCAGTGTCGGCTGGTGAATTTTTAGGATGGGGAGGCCAGACCCTGCCTTCCTTATACAATCCACCCACTTCATCCCCTGTAGTCCACTTGCTTCCACCCATAGTGTCAGAGTATACAGCACAGCATTACAGATCAGGGTATATACAGCTCAGCCTCACAGATCAGGGTATATACAGCTCAGCCTCACAGATCAGGGTATATACAGCTCAGCCTCACAGATCAGGGTATATACAGCTCAGCCTCACAGTTTAGGGTATATACAGCTCAGCCTCACAGATCAGGGTATAAAGGTCAGCATTTACAGATAGGATATATAGCCCAGCAACACAGATATAGCCCAGCAATCTAGATGGTGTATATAGCCCAGCAATCCAAATAGGGTATATAGCCCAGCAATCCAGATAGTCTAAATAGCCCAGCAATCCAGATAGTGTATACAGCCCAGCAATACAGATAGTGCTCTACTGCCAGCACCCCAAACCCCCCCTCCCCCCAGCGCGGGGCTAGCAGCTCCACTAACAGCACCCACCAGGGCGGGGCTAGCGGCACCACTGACAGCACCCCCCCCTCCAGGTCTGGCACTTACCGGGCTGTAGGGAGGATCCTCCTGTCTCTTCACTCTCCTCCATTCCTCCACAGTGTGGGCAGCAGCGGCGCCAGAGGTGTTCATTCCACATGCTTCCACTAGGCATCCAATGGGATCGCCGGGCGCTTTGGCCAATCAGAAAACAGGTTTCATACCTGCTTCTCGATTGACCAGGAGGATCATTGTTGCAACTGCAAATTTTTATTCGCTGTTGCAACACACCTGGGTGGGCTCCAGATGCAATGCTCTGCGTCTTGAGTCTACCCTATTTTGAAGCCTATTAGAGCCTATGGCTCTAATCAGGTGCTTAAAAAAAAAAAAACCTGGCTGCTCTAATTTATATGCCCGGTGACCCGAAAAGGGCCGGACACATGAATAGGGGGCGGTCGCGGCGGCAGTGGATAGATTTGTGCAATGCATGAATTTATCCACTGCATATAGGGGGTGAGGAAAGAGGGGGCATCGCCCGGGTGCCCCTAACGGCCGGTCCATCACTGGTTCCACAGAGCCCTGGATGAAAACCCCTGTTTTAGACAATAGTGTACTTCCAGATCTATGGTACCATTTTGGGAAGGCCCATTTCTGTTCCAACACAAAGCAGGCACCATAAAGACATGGTTTGATGAGTTTGGTATGAAGAAACTTGTCCTGACCTCAACCCTACTGTCCAGAAGGACATTCCAGCCACCCAGATGTCTCCAGAAGACCCACCTCCAGAATCCCTTACAGAAGAGCCAACCAGTGCACTCAGGTGCGCGCTAACAGGCGCACGCGGGTGCGCTCTAACGGGCGCATGCGGTGTGCGCGCTAACGCTAATGCGCGCACGTGACTGAACTTGGCGCCAAAGGGGTTAAAGGAACCTGTCACCTTGCCTCCTTGCTGTCTGGTCTACAGTGTTCCTGAGTTCCCCTGCTGATTATTTTTCTGTTGATCTGATACCCATTACCCGGCCTGTCTCCTGACCATCCTCTGTTTGCTGCCTGTCTCCGATCCCGGCTTGTCTTGACTATTCTCCTGCCTGCTGCCTTGGTACCGTTCCTGCCCGCCTGTGCTTGACCCGGCCTGCCTGAGAACCGCTAGTGTCCTGATCTACACGACACCTCCCGACTGCCTCTGCTTCCAGCTTCCAGTCCGGCTGTTCCTGCTTGCCGCTGGCCCCAGCTCCAGTCGGCATCCGGATCTCCTTCAGCTTCCTGAAGTCCGGACCAGCCCTTCATCTGTGACCGGTCAGGCACTTGTGCCCCTTTGCGCTCCTGAGCCCCTGTCTGCTCTATCAGGGGTTCTTGAGTCAGAGGAATATGAGAAGCCGCTCCCTGCATAAGTGGGCTCAACCACCAGGTACGTGACAACTACTGGGAACCTTTGGATAAACCGTAACTGCAGATTACAAGCCAGGTCTTCTCAGCCAACATAGGTACATGACCTCACAAATACTCTTTTGGCTGAATGGGCACAAATTCCCACAGACACACTCGTTATTTGTGTGGAAAGCCTTCCCAGAAGAGTGGAGGCTGTTATAGCCACAACAATTGCCAAATCCATATGAATGACTATAGTTTGGAATGAGATGTTCAACAAACCTATACAGGTGTAATGGTCAAATGTTAGCAAACATTTGGCCATATAGTGCCCTTGAAACTGTAGAAATAAAATGAAAAGAAATATATAAAAAAAAAAAAAAAATGCAAAAATTATAAACAAAAAAAAGGATAAAAAAAAAAAGGATATTGTGAGACTGATCAGTATTCAAAGCAACACAGACAGAAAAGCTCTAAAACCGGGGGCCAGATCCTAGAAACCGGGACAGCCGGCAACTAGGCCGACGTGTATTATGAAGATAACCTGTTCTACATAGCCACGTGGAAAGCCTCCGTGTCTAATTATCCAGCTCACTGTACGATCTCATTGTGGTGAATTTATCTGGCTTTAAACAGCTCATCAGCTACAGAATAAACTGGCTGTCTAGCAGGCCCCGGATCTCATCTCAGATTAATCCAGATTCATTACATGCCCAATCTGCGTAGGTGATCAGTCGTAACGAGGGACTCACTAATGTCACGGGCCCCTTGCGCTGGCTGACGCTGGAGACGAGTCGGTGTCTTGCTTGACTTTTCCTCCCCGGTTTCGGCTCAGTGACAGCATGAGCCTGGGGGATGAAGCGACTGCTTAACCTCATCTATACCAAGGGGAGATCATTTGTCATAGGCAAGTTCTGTAGAGAACATGAGAACAAAGGAACGCTAAACACTTTTGTGCAATTACGGGGGACGTGAAACTAAAAGCTCCTAATACTTAAAACCCACAAACACTGCAAAACAGTAGCAATTACATACAAAACACAAATAATTAATTTAACAAAAGAGTCTCAAATATCTCAATCAGTTGCCATCACCAAGAAAGGTGACTCAGTTATGCTAACCAAATGGATATGACTTTCTAACTTCAAGAGTCATACAACGCATTAGGATGCATGCAGATCCACAATCCCAGCCTCTAGACATCTCCTTCTACATGAGTGGTCCTCCTTCTGGGGGAGACCATCACAGAGCTAACTTCCTGGTCATTGGTGTGTGCATGCAGGAGGAGCATGCCAATAAAGAGAGAACCAAAGGCTCCACATTGTGTGAAAACTGATTGATATTTATTAAAACCACTAAAATTGCAAGGAAAAATCTCGGCAAATGTGATGATGTCACAACAGGCTCCTCCCTACGTGTTTCGTCACAAATTGCATTTTACGGGATCATATCCGTTCAGTAAGCATAATTGAGTCTACTTTCTTGGTGGTGGCAACACGGAGCGGTGTTTATGTGAAAATTGGATTCCTTTTTTGCTAGCACCTTTCATATAAGGACTATATTGGACAAGTTATTCCAATTTTGTTTATTTGGGCACTCATATGACGTACTTAGCGCAGCACATAAATTGTATATATTGATTTGCTGTGAAGAGAGAATAGAATAGGAGTGCTTGCAGCTTTTATTTTTACTTTTGTTCTGTATTCATGAACACGGTTACTATTTTGGGCGAAAGCCCACTCCTTCTCCTATAATATGCACGCAACACTTCCCAGGAGCCTGTTATTCCATTCAGAAGGGAAATCATGCGGGATTTCATTTCAGGGAAGTCACAGATCTTGCTCCATGTAATCTGTACATCGTGACACCAGATCTTTGTTTGCAGGTGAAAACTAAGTGCCAATAAGTGACAGCCGCCTCTCAATGATGCAAAAAAGAAAGATGGCGGAGCAGGACTGTACATGCACAAGAGTGGTGGCTTAGACATGGGATTTGGGCATGAATTGACATGGGGTGGTGGAAATTCCTCTTTAAGGAATATGTATACAGCAAGACAAGCCAAGAAGACTGTGGAGATCCTCTGAGGTATAGAAGCTGCCTGCCCAGGAACCAGATCATTTACACCATCACCCTACGATAACAATACCGGGCGGATAACCCTTTCGGGTCCGGTGATATCTTTAAACTTTTTTCAATTTGTCTTCTTATATGTCTTGGATACTCGAACAGTGGGATCCTACTGTCATAACTTCTGATTGTTCCTGTCCACCTAGGAGTCGAGGTGTTCTGCCACATTTTGTGCATTCCAAGCTTCTCCCATTATATTTTCTATAAAATAAAATAAATAAAAATCCAGCAGGGTTGGTGGGACCCCTCATTATGGACAGAAAAGGTGCTCAGAGGAACTTCAAAAGCAAGAATCTCACCAACAGATTCCCTGAGATATAAAAAAAAAAAACTATTGTTAGTAATCTGGGAACACCCATCACTGAGGTAGGGGAATGCAAAAACCAGGTGTGATCCCACCCAATGGTTCTTTGCTGTCTCTCAGAGGCAAGAGAGTTACACAATAAATGAATTCATGCCAACATGTTCATCCCAGTCCATGGGACACACTCTCACCCACTGCCCACACATAACATGTCAGCCCTTCGGGTGGCCCCACCCAGATCACACCCACTTTTCAAGTGGCCAACCCAGATCAATCCCCCTTTCCAGACATTCCCATCCCTCATTATGTAGGGACTACTTACTACAGCTGTAATCCCCAACCAAACCAGCTGCTGACCAGATCTGTGCTTGTAATCACAGCAAGTAAAACCATAAAAGGTTCCCTTCACTTCTGGTCCATTTATATTGTTTTCAATCTCAATCCCTAATGGAGGATGCGGTTTTGGACAACCGAAATGCGTTGAATACTCTTTCACGTGTCCCCCTGACCTTTATTGAAGAAAAGTCATATCTGGGCCTTTTAGCCTTCAATTAAAATTTTTGCTACATTACACTACAAGTCAAGTAGACTTTGGAGATCCTCTGGGGTGTGTAGAAGCCACTGCCCGCGAACCAGATCACCTACATCAGCATCAATACTTTAAGATAAGATAGCAATACTAATAAGATAAACTTATTGGTTCAGAGCTATTTTTCCACTTTCCTTAACCACCTGCTTACTGGGCACTTAAACCCCCCTCCTGCCCAGACCAATTTTCAGCTTTCAGCGCTGACGCACTTTGAATGACAATTGCGCGGTCATACAACACTGTACCCAAATGACATTTTTTATAATTTTTTTCCCACAAATAGAGCTTTATTTTGGTGGTATTTAATCACAGCTGGGTCTTTTAATTTTTTGCTAAACAAACAAATAAAGATTGAAAATTAAGAAAAAAAAAATCATGTTTAATAGTTTGTTATAAAATTTTGCAAACAGGTAATTTTTCTGCTTCATTGATATGCGCTGATGAGGCGGCACTGGTGGGCACTGATAGGCTGCACTTGTGAGCACAGATAAGGTGGCACTGGTGGGGACAGATAAGTCGGTACTGATGGGCACAGAAAAGATGGCACTGATGGGCACGGATGGGTGGCACGGATGGGCACTGATAGGTGGCATGGATGGGCACTGGTAGGGGACACTGATGAGCACTGGTAAGTGACACTGATGAGCACTGGTAGGTGACACTGATGTGCGGCACTGTAAAGGCACATTGTGGGCACTGGCACTGTGGGCACTGACAGATGGCACTGTGGTCACTGACAGGTGGAGCTAGTGGGCACTGGAAGGGGGCACTTTTATAGGGCACAGGTGGGCACCATGGACCCTGAGCACATTGCAGTGAGAGGGACTGATGTCCCTCTCACTGCCGCCGGTGATCGGCTTTTTCTTTTTCTCCTCGCGCTGTCAGGATTACCGGCTCTGTTATTATCACATGATCAGCTGTCATTGGCTGACAGCTGATCACGTGGTAGGGGGTCGGGATCGACCCCTTACTCGTGATCCAGCGAGTCTCACAGACCTTCAGGGAGCGCGCAGGCTGCTCGTGGCAGGGACGATGTCAACAGACGTCGTCCCGGCATCTTAGATCTGCGCTGTAGCCGTCATTCGGCTATAGCGTGGATCTCAGGTGGTTAAAGCGGAGTTCCACCCACTTTTGAGAGGTGGTCTTAAATGAAAGACCACCTCTCCACCCCTTGTTTTTGGACAGTAAAAGTAGTACCTTTTTATGAAGTACAGCCTGTACTTCCGGTCCATGGCGCAGGACGTCATATCCTCTTGTGTGGCGAGCCCCCCCCCCTCCCGCTGTCTTCTGGGACCTGTGTGTGTCCCAGAATACAGCTGGCCATTCACAAAGCGCCACGCGACTCCTGCTAGTGCAGTAGGAAATGGGCAGTGAAGCCTCAAGGCTCCACTGCCGGTTACCCTTAAGTAGAATGGTGGAGCCTGCACCTGATCTGATGGACGAATCAGCCTGGGGGGGGGGGGGGGGGAACCTCACGGGCTCCCTGGACAGGTAAGTGTTCTTATTAAAAGTCAGCAGCTACAGTGTTTGCTGCTGACTTTAAAAAAAAAAAACATTTGCGGGTGGAACACCGCTTTAAAGTAGAATTCCATGCAAAACCTAAATAGTCTTAAAACTGCTCCCTCCCTCTCTCAACACCTTTTCTGACTAACCTGTGTAAGAAAGATCTGTATACCTACCTATGTTCAGCCTGCTCCAGTCCGATCACGTGATCTCCCATGTCAGTCAGCGGTGGCTGCAGCGGGAGGAGAGAGCGCTCTGACATTGGCTGATTATGATTGGAGCAGTGAAGTCATCCATAGGCTCCCATGGTCCATCCATTGGCAACACTCCTTCCTCTTCCCTGCAGCATTGCTGACTAACACAGGGGAGCCAGAACACGTGACCAGCTTGGAGCAGCCAGGAAAAAGGTAGTGTCACGGAAACCACCAAGGTGGGTCTCCTTAGTCATGGTTATAGTCAATGGGATAGAGGTTGGCCCCCCCCCGGCCCCTCCAGGATCCCAAGTCATGGTGGTTTCTGTGACAGGTAGGTATACAGATCTTACACAGGTTAGTCAGAATAGGCGTTAGAGGGGAAGGGGACATTTGTAGGTCTAGTTAAGTTTTCCGTGGAGTTATGGAAGGTATAAGAAAAGAAAGAAAGGTATAGCTGGAAACGCAGGTGCGAAAATCTTACCATTAGAGATACACACTGATCAGCCACAACTTTATGAGCCCCCACCTAATATTGAGTAGGTCCACCTTTTTCCACCAAAACAACCCTGACCTGTCAAGCCATGAACGCCCACTAGACCTCTGAAGGTATGCTGTGGTATCTGGCACCAAGCCATCAGTAGCAGATTCCTTAAGTTTCGAGGTGGGGGTCTCCATGGATCAGAATTGTTTTTCCAGCACAGACGCTCAGTTGGATTGAGACCTGGAGAATTTGGAGGCCAAGTCAACCATTCTTGAACCATTTTTTTGCAGTGTGATAGGGTGCATTATCCGGTTGAAAAAGGCCACTGCCAACAGGGAATACCATTTCCGTGAAGGGGTGTACTTGGTAAGCAACAACGTTTAGGTAGGTGGTGCATGTCAAGTAACATCCACATGAATGGCAGGACCCAAGGTTTCCCAGCAGAACATCGCCCAAAGCATCACACTGCCTCCGCCGGCTTGCCTTTTTCCTATACTGCACCCTGGGTAAGTGACGCACATGCAACCGGCCCTCCACATGATGTAAAAGAAAATAGGGTTCATTAGACAAGGCCACCTTCTTCCATTGCTCTGTGGTCCAGTTCTGATGGATTCTGATACCTCTGAAGATATTCTGTGGTACCTGGCACCAAGCCATCAGCAGCAGATCTTTTAAGTCCTGTAAGTTGTGAGGTTCGGCCTCTATGGATTGGACTGGTTTTTCCAAAACATCCCTCAGATGTTCAATTGGATTGAAATCTGGAGAATTTGGAAGCCAAGTCAACATCTCAAACTTGTTGTTGTGTTCCTCAAAACAATCTTAGATTCATCAGACCAGGCCACCTTCTTCCATTGCTCTGTGGTCCAGTTCTGATGCTTATGTGCCCACTGTAGACACTTTTGGCATGTGGACACGGGTCAGCATGGGGACCCTGACCAGTCTACCCAGCCTCATACACAACAAACGGCAAACCCCTTTTTTTTTCATATGTAACATATCAACATCATAACTGTTCATATCAACTTCAGCTGCAAATAAACATGTTGTCCCTGAATATAACCCACCGACTTTTAGATGCTATTGTAATGAGATAATCAGTTATTCACTTAACCTGTCAGAAGTTATAAAGTTATCGCTGATTGGTGTATAAAAAACGGGACAGACATTTGAGTGAAATGACCCTTCAATTATGGCTACAATACAAAAAACATAAAAAAATAAAATAAAAATATAAAAAACACACACAAAGCATTTGAAAAACTCGGAAACATTTGATTTTCTGTTGAACACTTGACTTTTTTTTTTTTCCTTTTTTTTTTTCACGTGTTAACATTACAAAAGGTCTGTTCAGAGCCAAGGCCATTTTCACTGGTACCTGATGTTGAAAAACATGAATAGTTGATATCTAATCTTCCGCATTTTGAAAAAAAATGAATAAAAAATATTTAAAAAACTGTTTATTTTTTTATTTTATTTTTATTATTTTAACCAGCAAGTCATTCAACTGTGCCCCCTGGTGGCGCAAACTTGGAATTTGCACAGCTGCGCTTCTGTGACGTTCATTTGTCTTGGCGTCTCCCCGGGGGGGGATTTGCAGTTGGAATCTTTATATTAAGCTCTGTGTTCTGCCTGCAAGGGCTCAGATACACTAATTTCCCCCAGACTGCCATTACAATAACGAACCATTTACACGATGACCTTTATCTAACATTTAGAAGACAAAAGGGGGGTGGGGGTGGGGGGGGGGTGGCGGTGTCTCGAAAAAAAAAAAAAAAAAAAAATGAAAGTAAATGAGAAAATCTGAACAGGCGCTATTGACTTAAACATTTAGGAAGTTCACTCAGCCAGCCCTAAATAGACACGGTGGATGCTACAAACCATTTGTTATACTTCTGTTTACCTAGAAGGTCACCCAGAGATGAAAAACAGCATCTACTGATAGTAGAGATGGTGCATTGGCTTCAAAATCAATATCAAGTTAAAGCGGAAGTAAACCCATCGATTTAACAGTCTAAAAAAAAAGGCATGCCGGGAATGCTAACTGCACATTGGCTGTGCTCTCAACCAAACAGTCAAACCATCCAATGGCTGGTGTCATAACAGATCACATGTGCAGCACTGTGGCAGTTGAAGATTAAACAGAGGCAAAGATGGCAGCTTCCTTGGCTGAAAACGATAGGAGGGTTTACTTCCACTTTAAGAATAAAAAAATAAAAAGGTGTCTGACCCCTGACCTTAACCGAGCGCTTAACCCTCCCTTCCACCAAACCCTAAAATCAACCTTTGACACCAGCACTTGATCCCTAAACTCAATCTAACACTTAAAATAAACCCTTAAATTATATGTCAAGGTGTCAGCCCTGCCCAGTTGTTGTTTTTTTTTTTTGCTAAACTACTCAAACCCTCTAACTTTCCCTTTTTTTAAATATAGATATTAATTCTGTTGACTAAACATAAGAACTAGGAGGGCCAAGTAGACTCCTTGGGATAACATGAGAAGTGCTAAACCAATCTACCATAACCTTATGACCACTGGTGAGTCTTCTCCTATCCCTCGTCTTTTCAAACACTTTTCCTTTTTCTATTTTCCTTTCCTCCTCTTGGATTTGATCTGATCCTTTCTGTTCCTCCACATTGTGGGTGATTCTCCAGTTTCTAGATAGACGATATTACTAAAAGTATTGGGACGCCTGCTGCCGTTACACGCACATGAACTTTAAACAGCATCCCAGTCTTACTCAGTAGGGTTCAATATTGAGTTGGCCCACCCTTTGCAGCTATAACAGCTTCAACTCTTCTGGGAAGGCTGTCCACAAGGCTTAGGAGTGTGTCTATGCAGGGGCGGACTGACAACTCATGGGGCCCCCAGGCAATAGGAGATTATGTAGAATGTGAAAGATGATGTTACACTGAGTAAATAGATACCCAACGTGTCACACTTTAAGCGCTTAAGGACCGCCTCCTGCACATATACGTCGGCAGAATGGCACGGCTGGGCACATCAACGTACAGGCACGTTGCCCTTTAAGAGCCCAGAGCTAAAGAACGGGGAGAGATATGTGTAAACAAACCTCTCCCCGTGCTTCCTAGTGACACTGTCACTGATCGTCTGTTCCCTGTCATAGGAAAAGACGATCAGTGTCGTCACCAGTGTTGGTCATCTTACTTTAAAAAAGTAATTAGTTAAGTTACAAATTACTTCTCCCAAAAAGTAATTGCGTTAGTAACTCAGTTACTACATTGGAAAAGTAATTAGTTACGCAGCAAAGTAACTGACTTTTTTTTAAAATATTCTATACGTGTAACTAAGGGGCGGGTCTAGTATTACTGTAACCAAGGGGGGCATTTATTATTATTGTTATATATCGTGTAACCAAGGGGCTGCTCTATTATTACTCTAACCAAGGGGCAGATCTGTTATAGCGTGTAAGCAAGGGGCGGGTCTATTATTATTATATCGTTTAAGGGGCGGATGGCTACAGAAGAGGGCGAATGTTAAATTAAGTGGGCAGAGCTCGATATATAACAATAATAATAAATGCGCCCCTTGGTTACAGTAATACTAGACCCGCCCCTTACTTACACGATAGACGCCCCTTGCAGAGTAGCACGAGCATCAGGAGCGTGCGGCATCGCCTCGTACAATTACATGTTAACTGCACCTGCGCGGTGTAGAGTTCAATCAGAGCTGTTTAGGTTCGGCAATTTTCGGAAGCTCCGTAGTCCTTCGTACTGCGCAAGCCCTGCGCCTGCACAGTACAGGGGGTCCTTATCCGGCGGGGGAACTTTTTCGGCAGGACACCGGAATTACACTACTGCCATCTAGTGGCGGTAGATGTAATTGGGGTAACTAAGCCAAAGTAATGGGAACTGAGTTACCATGAGGGGAAAAGTAATCAGTTAGATTACTCGTTACCCTCTAAAGTAACTGCGTTAGGTAACTCAGTTTATTTTAACTCAGCTACTTACATCACTGGTCGTCACACACCAAGCCACGCCCCCAGTCAGTTAGAAAACACACACAGGGCTCACGTAACCCCTCCCCGCCCCCTAGTGGTTAACTCCTTCACTGCCAGTGTAAGTTACACAGGAATCAGTGCATTTAAATAGCACTGATTGCTGTATAAATGACAATGGTCCCAAAAATGTGTCAAAAATGTCCGATGTGTCCGCCATAATGTCGCAGTCACAATAAAAATAGCTGATCGCCGCCATTACTAGTAAAAAAAAAAAAAATATTAATAAAAATGCTATAAAACTATCCCCTATTTTGTAAACGCTATAACTTTTGCGCAAACCAATCAATAATATGCTTCTACAAAAATATGTAGAAGAATACGTATCGGCCTAAACTGAGGAAAACATTTTTTTTTTTATATATTTTTGGGGAATATTATAGCAAAAAGTAAACAATATTGCATTTTTTTCAAAATTGTCGCTCTATTTTTGTTTATAGCGCAAAAAATAAAAAACGCAGAGGCGATCAAATACCACCAAAAGAAAGCTCCATTTGTTGGAAAAAAAGGGCGCCAATTTTGTTTGGGAGCCACGTCGCACGACCGCGCAATTGTCAGTTAAAGCGACGCAGTGCCGAAACGCAAAAAGGGGCCTGCTCCTTTGGCTGCAAATTGGTCCGGGGCTTAAGTGGTTAAAATTGTGCACACTCGTGGAATGGGGACAAATTACGATACTTAAAAATCTCCATAGGCGATGCTTTAAGGGTCTTTACAGGTCTCTTGTTTGGAGTTACAGAGGAGGTCTAGCACTAGAATTATTGCTCTCGCTCTAGCGTTCGTGGCGATACAGCACATGTGTGGTGCGAATACCATTTACATATGTGTGCGTGACTTGCGTATGAGTTTGCTTCTGTGCGTGAGCACAGAGGGATGGGGGGGCGCTTTTTTTTTTTTCTTATTTCATTTACTTTTTATTTTTTATTTTCCCTTCAATTATTTTATCACTTTTATTCCTATAACAAGGAATGTAACCATCCCTTGTAATAGAAATAAGGATGAGAGGTGCTCTTTATGGAGAGATATGGGGTCAAAAAGTGTGCCGGGTTACCTCCTCATCTGCATGGGGCGTTTAGTCGCTCTGTGTCCACTCCCCCCCCCCCCCCCCTTATATGTGGGTGCCGAAACACTTTCCTCTGACATCATTTGAGGGAGGACTCTACCGAAAAGGGGCCTAACATCTAGTGTCACTACCTGTTGTACCAGACACTATTTCGGTACAGAGCCACATAGTGGCAAAGTGGGTAACTTGGTACAGACACCTATGGCTCCCGCTGCTCTCAGAGTCCCTTGTGAGACCGAAAAAAGTGAGGGGAGCGGTGTTGGAGCTGGGATAACATTAGAGCGGTGACAGGAGCCTGGTAAGTTTAGGGATAAGGTGGGGCGGTAGGAAAAGATAGCAGGGAGCTTTTTACCATAATGCAGAGAATGCATTAAGGTAAAAAAACATTGAGACTTTAGAACCACGTTGAGGATGCATACAGCAAGGGTTTTTCAGTATTGTTATGTACACTGGAGATAAAGTGTGCCATCAGCATGAGATCCGAGAGTTGGAACGGGCAGTGGGGGTTTTATTTTAGATGGTCTATCATAGAGGTGTAACTATAATCTCCAGGGCCCCCGATGCAAGAAACCATGAAGGGCTCCCCAACCCCCGGAAGCAGGGCTTTTTTCCAGCAGGAACGCAGTTCTGGCACCTCCAGAACTGAATGTTTGCAATGTCAAGGGGTGTTGGGTTGTGCTACAGGATCTATGGATGCTGGCTGCTGGGGATCTATTGTCACTGAAGAGGATCTGTTTTTGCCAGGGGGGGGTCTATTGTTGCTGGGGATCTATTGCTGATGAGGTGGTTTATTGTTGCTGGGGGGGGGGATCTATTGTTGGCGGTGGGTATTCTGTTGCTTGGGGGGGTCAGTTGTTGCTGGGAGGGATCTACTGTTAAAGGGGAGGGGTCTATTGTTGCTGGCTGCTGGAGAGTC
The DNA here is from genome assembly GCA_028564925.1 of Lithobates sylvaticus. Taxonomy (NCBI): domain Eukaryota; kingdom Metazoa; phylum Chordata; class Amphibia; order Anura; family Ranidae; genus Lithobates; species Lithobates sylvaticus. The sequence continues at coordinate 32,234,773 of CM053035.1, read as the reverse complement.
AATTAATGCTGGCTGCAGGGGTAATCTGTTTTTGCTACCGGGGGGCATTGTTGCTGGGGTGGTTGCTAGGTCTGCCTAGTTACTAGGCAGGGGCGTTGCTAGGTCTACAAAAGATCTGGGGCTAGAGCCCATAGAGTAGTAAAGAAAGACATACGCTTGGGCGGGCATACACATGTATATACAGTAATATACGTGTGTGTATGCCCCCAGAGAGCCCCCCACTTGCATCAGGGTTCCCAGAGAGCCCCCCACTTGCATCAGGGTTCCCAGAGAGCTCCCCACTTGCATCAGGGTTCCCAGAGAGCCCCCCACTTCCATCAGGGTCCCCAGAGAGCCCCCCACTTGCATCAGGGTCCCCAGAGAGCCCCCCACTTGCATCAGGGTTCCCAGAGAGCCCCCCCTTAAAATCAGGTTCCCCAGAGAGCCTCCCCCTTAAAATCAGGGTCCCCAGAGAGCCTCCCCCTTAAAATCAGGGTCCCCAGAGAGCCTCCCCTTAAAATCAGGGTCCCCAGAGAGCCCCCCCCCCTTAAAATCAGGGTCCCCAGAGAGCCTCCCCCTTAAAATCAGGGTCCCCAGAGAGCCTCCCCCTTAAAATCAGGGTCCCCAGAGCCCCCCCCCCCCTTAAAATCAGGGTCCCAGAGAGGCTCCCCTCCCCTTGGGGACCCCTGCCGAGACTCGGGACTATAGCCCCAAAAGCCACCCCCTAGTGACACCACTGTTACTAGGTTCTATATTTTTTAAAGGGAGCTGTACTGGGAGGTTGGTAGGGGGGGGGGGGGGGGGGGGGTGTAACCAAGGAATGATGCTCTGAGGTTAGTAGAGGGCGGAAGAGAAGGGGAGACTCGGAAAGGGGGAGTTCCTGCACCAACTCTCTGAGAAAAAAAAAAAAAAAACACCCCAGTCTGGGGCCTTTTCCTCCGAGTCTAGGGCCCCTCCCACTGATCCTGGGGCCCTTTACTCCCATCACGGGGCCCTTTATTACAGTCCTGCAGTGGTTTTCACTGCAGAACATGGGATTCCTGCCATCTACCCCCCCAGTGGTGGAACACCAGGGCAAGTACGACCTTTGTTACCCTGGTAGTTCCGCCACTGGCCTATCACCTCTGTAAGTAACACCCAACTAACTAAAGCTCAACACTAGGATAAAATATTCCATAAGCTTGTAAAAATGTAGTAATTAAAAGCCGAATAGGTCAATTTTTGCATAAGCCCCCGGCTGGTTCTCTTTAAGGCTTTAATATTACAAGTCTGTATAGTATGACTACTCCATGTAAAATAATTATGTAATGGAACTGAACGAGTTGGGCAAAGGCTCTTCGGAGCTTAGGATCTCTTCAAAGGCACACCGCAAGAATGGATATAAATGGACTATACCGTGTTTTCAGGGTTTCGCCGAAGATGTAAGAGATGCACCAGTAATGGGACGGCTGATTTTACTTAATGACCTAAAGGGAGCGCCAAGACCAAGACTCTCTCGGCAGACCTCGGTGTAAATTATGCACAACCGGCTGGGTATCATTCTGTGGCAGTCCTACTTGAATAATCTGCAGGCTTGAGCAGGTAAATGGCAGAGGAGATTTAATTTAGATAAATGCAAGGTTATACATTTGTGCAGCAAGAATGAGCGCACTACATACACGGCAAATTGGGCAAAATGAGGTCAAGGCTTAATAGAGAAGGATTTTGCGGGGCTTGTAGACAGACAGGTTGACGGCGCTGACACAATGCTCAGCATCAGGTGGGCACTGGATAGGCTAATGAGCACTAGGCTTAGTGTAAGCAGTAAATAACTATATGTCGTAATTACGAAAATCACCATACAGAATAAAAGAAAAACAAAAAAAAGAATAAAGACGACTGCTAGGCGTAAACCTGCACTGCAAGGAATATATACGCTGCTATAGCTAATCAAGGCTACCTGCCAGGCAGTAATTCTAATCCTCTGGCTTCAGGGCCTTAAAGTGGTTGTAAACCCTTACATACAGCGCCTTGAAAAAATATTCATAACCCTTGAAATTTTCCACATTTTGTCATGTTATAACCAAAAATTTTTATTTATTTTATTGAGATTTTATGTGATCGACCAACACAAAGTGGCACATAATTGTGAAGTGGAAGGAAATTTTTAAATGGTTTTCAAATTTTTTACAAATAAATATGTGAAAAAAAAAGTGTGGGGTACATTTGTATAGCGCCCCCCTGAGTCAATACTTTGTAGAACCACCTTTCACTGAAATTACAGCTGCAAGTCTTTTTGGGGACGTCTCTACCAGCTTTGCACATCTAGAGAGGGACATTTTTGCCCATTCTCTTTGCAAAATAGCTCAAGCTCTGTCAGATTGGATGGAGAGCGTCTGTGAACAGCAATTTTTAATTCTTGCCACAGATTCTCGATTGGATTTAAGTCGAGACTTTGACTGGGGCCATTCTAACACATGAATATCCTTTGATCTAAACCATTCCATTGTAGCTCTGGCTGTATGTTTAGGGTCGTTGTCCTGCTGGAAGGTGAACCTCCGCCACAGTCTTAAGTCTTTTGCAAAGGTTTTCTTCTAAAATTGCCTGTATTTGGCTCCATCCATCTTGCCATCAACTCTGACAAGCTTCCCTGTCCCTGCTGAAGAAAAGCATCCCCACAACATGATGCTGCCACCACCAGGTTTCACGGTGGGGATGGTGTGTTCAGGGTGATGTGCAGTGCTAGTTTTCCGCCACACATATCGTTTTTCTTTTAGGCCAAACAGTAAAATTTTGGTCTCATCTGACCAGAGCACCTTCTTCTACATGTTTGCTGTGTCCCCCACGTCTTCTTGCAAACTACAAACAGGACTTATGTTTTTTTTCGTGTCACTCTTCCATAAAAGGCCAGATTTGTGGAGTGCATGACTAATGCCCCGTACACACGGTCGGAAATTCCGACCACAAAATCCGTCGGATTTTGTCCGACACTGCTGTTGCATACACACGGTCGGACAAAGTTGTCGGAAAATCCGATCATTCTGAACGTGGTGACGTTCGTTGCGTACGACGGAACTACGTAGAGGCTATTAGCCAATAGGTTTGGTCTCGTAATTTGATCTGAGCATGCGTGGCACTTTGTCCGTCAGAATTCTCTACACACGATCGGAAAAAGTCTGAAAATTGAGCGCAGGATCTCAAATTTTTTCCGCCGGAAAAAGTCAGATGGAGCCCACACACGCTCGGATTTTCCGACAACATTGTCCGATCGGACATTTTCAGTCGGAATTTCCGACCGTGTGTACGGGGCATAATAGTTGTCCTGTGGACAGATTCTCCCACCTGAGCTGTGGATTTCTGCAGCTCAGGTGGGAGTTACCATGGGCCTCTTGGCTGCTTCTCCGATTAATGTTCTTCTTGCCTGGCCTGTGAGTTTAGGTGGACGGCCATGTCTTGGTAGGTTTGCAGTTGCGCCATACCATTTCCATTTTTGGATGATGGATTGAACAGTGCTCTGTAAGATGTTCAAAAGCTAGCGATATTATTTTTATAACCTAACCCTGCTTTAAACTTCTCTACAACTTTATCCCTAACCTGGTGTGTTCCTTGGCCTTCATGATACTGTTTGGTCACTAAGGTTCTCTAACAAACCTCTGAGGGCTTCACAGAACAGCTGCATTTATACTGAGATTAAAATTACACACAGGTGGACTCTATTTACTAGGTTAGGTGACTTCTGAAGGCAATTGGTTCCACTAGATTTTAGTAAGGGGTATCAGGGTAAAGGGGACTGAATACAAAAGCACACCACACTTTTGAGATATTTTTTGTAAAAAATGCTGAAAACCATTTATCATTTTCCTTCCACTTCACATTTATGGGCCACTTTGTGTTGGTCTATCACATAAAATCCCAATAAAATACATTTAGGTTTTTGGTTGCAACATGACAAAATGTGGAAAATGTAGGCACTGCCACACCACCTGGCCACAGCTGCCCCTTTCACCAGCCCTCTTGGCTACTCTTCCACAGTCCTCCCAGACTGACTCTGCATCCATCCCAGACTGCTCTCCTCAGTCTTCTCAGGCAAACTTTTCAGTCCTCCTTGACTAACACTCACCAGCCTACCTGGCTGCCTTCCTCCTTGGAGATTCGCCGGATGTTTTTTCCTGTCTTCCTCCTGAATGAATGAATGACTTGTATAGCGCTACCTATGCGAACTGAATCGCCTCAGGGCGCTTTTACCACTGGTGTCCATATGTGGTATAGTGCGGTCCTTGCCCTGTGGGGTCCTGACACGCTTACAAACACATACACATATTTGGCCAATTTTATCGACAGGATCTAATTAACTTACCAGCATGTCTTTGGAGTGTGGGAGGAAACCGGAGTACCCGGAGGAAACCCACAAAGGCACAGGGAGAACATGCAAACTCCAGGCAGAAGGTGTCGTGGTCGGGATTTGAACCAGCGACCCTATTACTGCTAGGTGAAAGTGCTAACCATTACACCACTGTGCTGCCCTCCTGCTCCTGTGCTTCCAGTCACGACACCTCTGTGTGTCGTGAAGAGGGTCCCTTCCTCACCCGAGCCCAGTCCAGAGGTCACCCCCTATCCCTGCATTCTGAGTGCAAAACACTCCTGATCCCTGCATTCTGAGTGCAACACACTCCTGATCCCTGCATTCTGAGCGCAACGCACTCCTGATCCCTGCATTCTGAGCGCAACGCACTCCTGATCCCTGCATTCTGAGCGTAACGCACTCCTGATCTCTGCATTCTGAGCGTAACGCACTCCTGATCCCTGCATTCTGAGTGCAACACACTCCTGATCCCTATGTCATTCTGAGTGCAACACACTCCTGATCTCTATGTCATTCTGAGCGCAATGCACTCCTGATCCCTGTGTCATTCTGAGCGCAACGCACTCCTGATCCCTGCATTCTGAGCGCAATGCACTCCTGATCCCTGCATTCTGAGCGTAATGCACTCACGAACCCTGCACTCCCTTATAAGACTTATTTTATTTTTGTGCTCACAAACACACTGCGTTTGTGATCTACATTTGGGTTTAACAATGTACTATCACCGGCAGTAGATTACAAAGGCAGTGCGTTTTAAACACGGTGCAGAAAACACACATGGAACGTGCCTTTCTGGCACTACGTTCTGGTGTGAACTGGCCCTAACAACAGGACACAATGCACGGTGATCTTTGACTTCATCAGTGTTGTTCAAGTAGATCTCCATCTCGAAGGTTGCCTACCCCTGCACTAGAGGGTGCTACAGAAGGGAGGAGCAACCCCTAAAGGGATCCAGGCTAAACTCTACCTGCCTACATAAATGGCTGGAGAAGTTAATTTGCAAACAAACCTCCAACCTGCATGGGTCCACTACAGGGGCGGACTGACCATTCCCGAGATTATAGCTGCCCCACCTCTCCCGTACCTTCTCAGCCAATAGAAACATGTCTGTGTACAGGGGCGTAACTTGAAATCACAGGGCCCTATAGCAAAATGTTGTATGGGCCCCCCCCCCACCACCACAAAAAAAAAAAAAAAAATGAACTAATGCCATCAAACAACCCCCCCCTAGTGCAGATACCCCACCCAAGTGCAGACCCCCCACCCAAGTGCAGACACCCCCCACCTCAGTGCAGACCCCCCACCCAAGTGCAGACCCCCCCCATCAGTACAGACACCCCCCACCTCAGTGCAGACCCCCCCGACCTCAGTGCAGACCCCCATCAGTACAGACACCCCCCGACCTCAGTGCAGACCCCCATCAGTACAGACACCCCCCGACCTCAGTGCAGACCCCCATCAGTACAGACACCCCCATTACAGACCCCCCATCCAAGTGCAGACCTCCAATCAGTACAGACGCCCCCCACCTCAGTGCAGACCCCCTTAGTACAGACACCCACCCCCATTACAGACCCCCCATCCAAGTTCAGACCCCCCCATCAGTACAGACGCCCCTCACCTCAGTGCAGACCCCCATCTCAGTGCAGGCCCCCTTCAGTACAGACAATCCCCCATTACAGACCCCCCCACCTCAGTGCAGACCCCCTTAGTAAAGACACCCCCATTACAGACCCCCCATCAGTACAGACACCACCACCTCAGTGCAGACCCCCATCAGTAGACACCCCCCAGCAATGCAGACACCCCCACCCAAGTGCAGACCCCCTTAGTACAGACACCCCCCCACCTCAGTGCAGACCCCCATCAGTAGACACCCCCAGCATTGCAGACACCCCCTTAGTACAGACACCCCCACCCATTACAGACCCCCCCCCCGGGTAGTGCAAACCGGCCCCCCTGAGTAGTGCAGACCCAACAGCAGACGCCCCCCCCCTTTACATACCTCAGAACAGCGGCATGTGTCCCTCGAGGCTCGAGCGCATGCTCCTCCTCCTCTCTGGATGTAAACAGAGAGGAGGGGAGGCGGCTTCGGTCCGCGCCGCTGTTCTCTCTCCTGCGCTCAGTGCAGCATAGAAGGCACGGTGAGCGGCGTTAGTGGTGCGGCTGCCGCTACCCACGGGTGTCACCCGGCACGGCCCGCACCCGCCTAGCAACGCCGCTCACCGGGCCCTTGATTGGCTGCGGGCCCCATAGCGACCGCATGTGTCGCTATGGCGGTAGTTCTGCCACTGTCTGTGTATACTGTGTGTACATGTATGTGTATACTGTGTGATTGTATACTGCGTGTGTGTATACTGTGTGGCCCCATAATCTCCTATTGCCCGGGGGGCCCCATGAGTTGTCAGTCCGCCCCTGGTCCACCATGACACCATGATTGACTGGCAGCCTGGTCACAGAACTAGGATCATGCACAGCCACGACCAGCTAGTTTACTGGTGGAAAGAAACACGTAACGTTCTTTCTACAGGAGTAATTGAGGTCTTGCAAGGGCTTAAAGAGCACTTGTCTAAGAAGTGGTCTGTTTGGAAAAACCCCCATTATATAGCTTTGCTGTAAAACGCAACCGCAATCTGCTCATTACGCAGAGAAAAATGTGGTCTTACTGTAGGTCTTAATGATATACGGTATATTAATTAGTAGCTCTGTTGAGCCTCGGGCCACCAATTTCTGTATTCTGAGAACATTCTGCAGCCCTTCCCATTCACTACCCTCCCGGGAACACCTAGAACCAAGGCTGCTCTAGAATATACAGTAGCGTATTAAGATCATTACAATACCCAATGAATCATCACCAGCTAATTAAGCTCCACAGTGATCCCTAACCCAGAACGATACAGCACAGACACCAGTAATAAATTAAACTTCACAATGTCTGCTCTTGTAAAATGACCCAGCAATAAAACAACACTGGATTCAGCTTCTGAATACAGCTGTTTTCCAAGCCTCTGAGCAAGAAATTGCATAATGGGGCTTATTTATAAACTGGTTGAATGGCTAATCTCTCTTCGGGTTTGGTCATTTTGACGTTGAGTCCTTTGCAAAATCTTGTTTGAGTGTTGAATATTTGAAAGTGTAACTATTGTCAAAATTTTTTTGGTGATAGGAAATTAAAGGGTTAAAGTGGAACTTAACTCTCTCTCGAGTAACAATAATTTTAATCCTTATGCTACTAGCATTAATAAATAGATAGGAACAGGGGCGGACTGACAACTCATGGGGCCCCCATACAATCAGAGATTATAGGGCCACACAGTATACACACACAGTATACAATCACACAGTATATATACACAGACATATAAAAGTAGAAATATCCGCGCTTAGGAATTGGAACTGCTGCCCCCCTAAAGGACTACACCTAAATGTAGCAAGAATAAATGAAAATAAAAAGGAAGGGGTATTGGCGCTGTTCAAAATTAAAGGTATATAAGGGGTTAAATTATTTAAAGCGGGAGATGTATAGGTATTAAAAATACTATAAAATCGTGAATAAAGTGCAAAGGCAAAACCTGGATAAGTGAATCAACAATAATATTACAATAAAATCACACTAATTTAAGAGTGTCCAAAATAAACCAGTGTTCAGTGAGCATGAGCAGCGATGAATAAATAAGGAGAATAAAATCTATTAAAAATTTAAAAAGTGCACGTGCATAAATATATACAGATATTATATAACAATATTATATAACGAGTATTGCTAAGAAGCTCAGAGTATATATATCATAGGTTAGATGCAGGTATTCTGTATATGCTTAACGAAAAGGCATGGAACAGCTAAAATAAGGTAATGGTATATAAATATGTGAAATAAAAGTCCAGTAAATTCCAGCAGTGATGTATGCTGATATCAAAACTAGAAAGTTAATTATTATCAATAAGTGGTGATTGATTATATATGTTAAAATCAGCAGTAACCAATCAGTAGGAAGTCCACCATGCACTAAGCACGGAAAAATTGCAGACTAAGGATGGGCCCGGTGTTCGATTCGAACCCATGTTCGAATCGAGCACCGGGCGTTCGCTCGCTCGGCGAGCCCAGAACTATTGGGGCCGCTCGCATCAAATTCGTGTGATGCGAGCGGCCCCGCAATGCATTGCGGCCCGCGCAGTGCAATGCTGGCTGATGATTGGCCAAGCATGCACTGTGACCCCGCATGCTTGGCCAATCACAGCGCCGGCAGCGAGGAGAGCCATAATTGGCTACAGGCAGGACGCCTGTAGCCAATTAAAGCTCAGGGGCTGTAGTACACGCCCCATGGTATAATAGGCCGCCGCGCCGGCGGCCTCGCATATTAGGTTTCAGTCAGTGTCAGCGTGTCAGTGTGCTGCTGACAATATGTGCTTTATTTCTGGGGATATGTGTGTGCATGCTGTTAGAACAGCATTGCAGTATCACATCTGGGGGGTGTCTATAGGTGGCCTGTGAAGGGGGGCAGGTTTCCTGTGCTTAGAACTTTCCCTGCAAAAAAGTGTCATTTTTGCAGGAAAAAAGCTATTTAAAAACACTCGCGGCTAATGAATTGATGGCTCCTGTAACACAGAGAACTGTCATTCATTAATAAAAAACAAAAAAAAAAGCGTAGGGGTCCCCCCCAAATTCAATAACCAGGCCCTTCAGGTCTGGGATGGATATTAAGGGGAACCCCAGCCAAAAAAAAAAGGCGTGGGGTCCCCCTCAAAATCCATACCAGACCCTTATCCGAGCACGCAACCTGGCAGGCCGCAGGAAAAGAGGGGGGACGAGAGCGCCCCCCCCTCCCGCCTGAACCGTACCAGGCCACATGCCCTCAACATTGGGAGGATGCTTTGGGGGTCTAGGACCCCCAAAGCACCTTGTCCCCATGTTGATGAGGACAAGGGCCTCTTCCCCACAACCCTGGCCATTGGTTGTGGGGGTCTGCGGGCGGGGGGCTTATCGGAATCTGGAAGCCCCCTTTAACAAGGGGACCCCCAGATCCCGCCCCCCCCCCCTGTGTGAAATGGTAAGGGGGTACCATTTCACCAAAAAAGTGGCAAAAATGGTAAAAATGACAGGAGACAGTCTTAGAAGATTTTAATAAAGGAATTGTCAAAGACTGTCTCCTGTCATTTTTTACCATTTTTGCCACTTTTTTGGTGAAATGGTAGGGGTACCCCTTACCATTTCACACAGGGGGGGGGGGGCGGGATCTGGGGGTCCCCTTGTTAAAGGGGGCTTCCAGATTCCGATAAGCCCCCCGCCCGCAGACCCCCACAACCAATGGCCAGGGTTGTGGGGAAGAGGCCCTTGTCCTCATCAACATGGGGACAAGGTGCTTTGGGGGTCTTAGACCCCCAAAGCATCCGCCCAATGTTGAGGGCATGTGGCCTGGTACCGTTCAGGCGGGAGGGGGGGGCGCTCTCGTCCCCCCTCTTTTCCTGCGGCCTGCCAGGTTGCGTGCTCGGATAAGGGTCTGGTATGGATTTTGAGGGGGACCCCACGCCATTTTTTTTGGCTAGGGTTCCCCTTAAAATCCATACCAGACCTCAAGGTTCTGGTATGGATTTTGAGGGGGACCCTACGCCATTTTATTTAATTTTTTTGGCTGGGGTTCCCCTTAATATCCATCCCAGACCTGAAGGGCCTGGTTATTGAATTTGGGGGGACCCCTACGCTTTTTTTTTTTCATTTTTTTTTATTTTTTATCAATGACTTTTTTTTATGAATGAGTTTCAATGAATGACTGTTCTCTGTATTACGGGAGCCGTGAATTAACATTAGCCGCGAGTGATTTTAAATAGCTTTTTTACTTTCAAAAATGACACTTTGCGCAGAGACAGTTCTAAACACGGGAAACATGCGCCCCTTCACAGGCATACTATAGACACCAGGTACGAAATTTAAAGGAATATTACACTTTTATTGTTTCAATTTAAGCATTATTAAAATCACTGCTCCTGAAAAAACGGCCGTTTTAAAAAAAATTTTTTGCATTGATACATGTCCCCTGGGGCAGGACCCAGGTCCCCAAACACTTTTTATGACATTAACATGCATATTAGCCTTTAAAATTAGCACTTTTAATTTCGAACGTTCGCATCCATTATAACTAATAGGGTTCTAAAGCTCGCACGGACTTTAGGTCCGTTCGCGGGTTCTGGTGCGAGCCGAACGGGGGGGTGTTCGGCTCATCCTTATTGCAGACAAACAATCAGTGGATAAATGCAGTCTGCACACTTTCAGTATAGTGAAATGTATGATTGTTCTTGGCAGTATAATGAAAAGCGTGATAAGCAGCTGTGGGGGTCCCGTACTCCCCTCCTTCCGACTGTGCCCCTAATGTGATTGCACTCACCGGAGTGCCCAACCCCTGCAGGGGTGATGGGCATAAAAGTAATGATCCACGTAGGTCTCTCTCGTCTGGGCCGGGGGTGTCCTCCTTCTCTAGGGGGTTCGTACCAGCTGGATCCTTATTCCTCTGCTATCCGGTGTTCTCATTCGATGTAAATGGAAAAAGTATGGGGAAGGGATGGATTCATAGCGTCACTCCGTATGGTTAAAAGTAATGAATTTATTTGTAAACTAAAAGCAGTCAACCACCAAGTGGTGTAAACAAAGATCAAATGGCTAGCAAGCCCATACAGTAAAGAACCGGCGTGTGGAAAGCAGCTCTTCCGGGGATGCGGCGTGCGTTCCACGGCCGCAATAGCTCAAAAACTGGAAGCGGTGGCTGCGCCGGATGTGACGTATTGCATACCACGATAGTCCCGCCTTACGCGTTTCGTCATAGGACGTCGTCTAAGGCTCGGCCATCTTGGTACACCATACGTCTTAAATACAAGAAGGGTGTAGCCGCGCCGGCCAATCAGGGGGAAAGGGAGGTAAACAAAGGAAGGACGCCCATTAGGGAAGCATTGATAACCGTACCAAGGGCAGGGAATGGTCCTACACTCTACCCTCCCCCTCTAGTGGCTATAATTTAAAATGACATGGCGCGGCAACTGTTATAAAATCATGTTAATACGCTTATATTGTAGAAACCCTTCAGTTCTGAGAACAGTTTTACAGGTTTGGGAGGATCTATAACATTCTTTACCAAGTGATTTCTGAGTGTAGGGGCCTTTCTATATATGAATCTTGGCTTTTTATCCAGTAGTTTAACTAATGTTCTGTCGGATTTCAGAATAGGCCAGTATTTTCTTATTATATGTTCGATTGATTTAAATTGGTTGCTGTACCCCGTAATGAAAGCTACATTCGTTTGTTGCTGATTAGGTTGTCTCTCCTTTGGCCTCAATAATGTGGCGCGGTCCATTCCCATAATATTCTCTTTCAATTTTTGTAAAGGTTCGAGCGCGTATCCTTTGTCCACAAATTTATCATCTATTAGAGTATCTGCCTGTGTGAGAAAATCCTCAGTGTTATGGCAGTTTCTGCGTATTCTGAGGAGAAGGGTTTCTACAAGTGTCAAAGGTGTCTTGCATGCCGAGTCAGCAAGAAACAGCCTAGGAGAAAAACCGCTTTCAGATCCAGGACGGGGAAGGAATTCACCATCAAAGAACTAGTTACATGTAATAGCACACATGTCACTTATGTTATCGAATGTCCCTGCCGACTGCAATATGTGGGCAGGACTACAAGGCCACTCTGTGTCAGGATAAGGGAACACATAAATAACATTAAAAAGGGTTTCCCCAAACATAACCTCTCCAGGCACTTTGACGAATACCACCAGAGAGATCCTACAGGTCTCATTTTTTACGGTATAGATACTATCAATGACCATTGGCGAGGAGGAAAAAAAAAGATCCAAATCTCACAAAACGAAACGAAATGGATATACCTTTTAGAATCTTTGGTGCCCAAAGGGTTAAATGTGGATATAGATTTAAATTGTTTTTTATCCAATTTTTAAACCCTCCCTCATGCTTTTTGGCCTCACCTCCCGACCACTCATAGGTTTTAGCCATTAAAGCCTTGTGAAGACGCCATATATTTTATATTTTATATATTATATATATATTTTATACCTACCCCTTTTTTATCGATAATAGTTCTCTATATATCATTCTTGTAACCAATGGTATTTTACATATATCTATTATACTCCTTTACTATATGCCCTTTTAAATGTGGGTATAACCCATCTCTTTCTTCATAGTTCCCCAGACTCATCATTCGGTGTTATTTTCACTTTACCTACATGACCCCTAACCTTCATAGAGTACCCCTATATATCGCTTTTTTATCATGAATATCTTTTATCATGAGTATTATTACCTTTATTTACATCTTGGTACTAATCATAGTATGTGCACATCAAATAATCTCTTGCTGCTCACGGATACTTATATTTACTACAAAACCTTTTAATTTATCTGCACGTTAGCTGCACAGTTTTATATCTCACTTTTATTCTAATTTATTCAAATTTTTCTTACTACTATTTTTATCTGTTTTTCACCTGCCTACACCACTGACATATTCCAATTCAATACCTAGTATCTGGATTCTTCACAGGATGCACTGCCCTCTGCACCTTATGTCTCCCACTAGGGATATTTATGTTTCAGCTTGTTTACACTATAAGCGTATTAACATGATTTTATAACAGTTGCCGCGCCATGTCATTTTAAATTATAGCCACTAGAGGGGGAGGGTAGAGTGTAGGACCATTCCCTGCCCTTGGTACGGTTATCAATGCTTCCCTAATGGGCGTCCTTCCTTTGTTTACCTCCCTTTCCCCCTGATTGGCCGGCGCGGCTACACCCTTCTTGTATTTAAGACGTATGGTGTACCAAGATGGCCGAGCCTCAGACGACGTCCTATGACGAAACGCGTAAGGCGGGACTATCGTGGTACGCAATACGTCACATCCGGCGCAGCCACCGCTTCCGGTTTTTGAGCTATTGCGGCCGTGGAACGCACGCCCCATCCTCGGAAGAGCTGCTTTCCACACGCCGGTTCTTTACTGTATGGGCTTGCTAGCCCTTTGATCTTTGTTTACACCACTTGGTGGTTGACTGCTTTTAGTTTACAAATAAATTCATTACTTTTAACCATACGGAGTCACGCTATGAATCCATCCCTTCCCCATACTTTTTCCATTTACATCAAATGAGAACACCGGATAGCAGAGGAATAAGGATCCAGCTGGTACGAACCCCCTAGAGAAGGAGGACACCCCCGGCCCAGACGAGAGAGACCTACGTGGATCATTACTTTTATGCCCATCACCCCTGCAGGGGTTGGGCACTCCGGTGAGTGCAATCACATTAGGGGCACAGTCGGAAGGAGGGGAGTACGGGACCCCCACAGCTGCTTATCACGCTTTTCATTATACTGCCAAGAACAATCATACATTTCACTATACTGAAAGTGTGCAGGCTGCATTTATCCACTGATTGTTTGTCTGCAATTTTTCCGTGCTTAGTGCATGGTGGACTTCCTACTGATTGGTTACTGCTGATTATAACATATATAATCAATCACCACTTATTGATAATAATTAACTTTCTAGTTTTGATATCAGCATACATCACTGCTGGAATTTACTGGACTTTTATTTCACATATTTATATACCATTACCTTATTTTAGCTGTTCCATGCCTTTTCGTTAAGCATATACAGAATACCTGCATCTAACCTATGATATATATACTCTGAGCTTCTTAGCAATACTCGTTATATAATATCTGTATATATTTATGCACGTGCACTTTTTCAATTTTTAATAGATTTTATTCTCCTTATTTATTCATCGCTGCTTATGCTCACTGAACACTTTGGTTTATTTTGGACACTCTTAAATTAGTGTGATTTTATTGTAATATTATTGTTGATTCACTTATCCAGCTTTTGCCTTTGCACTTTATTCACGATTTTATAGTATTTTTAATACCTATACATCTCCCACTTTAAATAATTTAACCCCTTATATACCCTTAATTTTGAACAGCGCCAATACCCCTTCCTTTTATTTTCAGTATACACAGACATGTTTCTATTGGCTGAGAAGGTACTGGAGAGGTGGGGCAGCTACAATCTCTGGATTTTTAGACCAAAAGGATGTCGGTAAGGGACATTTCAGAAACAGATGTAAAAAAAAAAAAACACAGATTTTGACATACTGTCCCTGGTTTTACTGAGGCTGGCAACCCTGATAGGGCCCCCTAGTGGCCCGGGGCCCTCGGGAAGTGCCCGAGTGGCCGAATGGCCAGTCCGCCCCTGGATAGGAAGATATATTATATTTCCGTTTACATTTTTTTCCAGGTGCTTCCTGGTTTTTGACCTAGGCCAAACGCATGTCATACATCCCAGTAGACTTCAAGGGCATTTCTTTCCCTTTCATCTGTGTAGCTGTACCTTCGTAATGGCTGCTGAATGTTGTTGTCCGTCCGTCACCCTGCCCAGCCAGGCACACAGCTCTCATTCACCCTCGGCCAGAAAACCAGCCCTTGAACTTTGTATTTTTATTGAGGGAATTTAACTTGGATGGGGATGGGATATTCATGAGATGCCCGACTGATGGCAGAAAATGTATGGGACCAACTATATACACCTCCGGTATATACACCTCCACACTCCAGCACAACACTTCCAGCCTATCTCTCCCTAACAACTCCAGCACATCACTTGCTTGCTCTTCCAGGACCAGCTAGCACTGAGATTTAGGCCTGACACTGGCTCAGCCAGGCCTTAACAAATGTCCTTTGCAGGCAGGGACCGCGGGCCCCTATAGTGTAACAAAAATATGGTAGTCCTTGGTGCTAGCTGTCCTACATGTGGCTACTGCTCCCAGTACCACCTCATCATCAGGCACTGCCAGGCCTCCTGGCTGCAGCTGCCCATTTCCACTGCCTGTGCCACCACAGTCCACTCCACTGGCTCTGCACCCATCCCAGACTGCAATCTTCCAGTCCTCTCAGGCATGCCTCCCCAGTCCTCTCCTGACTGTGTATCACCCACCAACCCTCTTGGCTGTGACTTGATGCTCCTCCCTGGAGACTTGCCCGGCAGTGCTCTCTCCCGCTGTCCTCTCTTGCTGCTCCTGTGCCTTCTGTACAGGACACCTCTGTGGGTTGTAAGAGGGTCCTGTGCGCACCTGAGCCCAGGCCAAAGGACTGGGGAGCTCCCTCAAAGGCCACAACAGCCTAGCACTCCATCTCCAGATTTCTACCATACAACTCATCCACAGCTGGGCTGACCCTGGGTATTTAAGGGTGCCTATCACCTGCCAATCCAAGTTGGGGATTGGTCAGGGCACCTCAGAATACCACAGGCAGCCCCACCTTTCCTCTCCTCCATCCTTTCCAGAAGACAACAGAACATTCTGGAAATAAGTGGGAGGTGGTGGTGATGCTGCCTGTGAGTCAGCCAGCTCAGCCCCGGGTCACTCCCAACCCAGATCAAAACACACACCCAGGCTGCCAGCCAAGCCGGGGAATTTACCTACTCTAACAAAAAGCTGACCACTACACTTCTAGCTCACTAGAGGGTGCTACATCTGAAAGAGGGAAGGAGTTCTCCCTCATTCCCATCTCAGAAAGTTTGGAGGTATGTGTATGTAGGAACATAGCCACCATCTCTAGCTTGCTACCAAGATGGACTAGGGACTATGGGATTTGTAGTGTGCATAGAGCAATGCACATAGCCGCAACGAACGAGCACTGCTCATTTCGAACAAATGGAAGTAGGCAGGAAAAGGAGCGGTTCAGGAGCTCACATAGGATGTTACACAGAGGCAGAAAAATACAGTAAGATACAATTTCATGAAAAATAAATTACAGGACCATTAAAGTGTTACTAAAACCAGGACCCTGCATTCACTATGAATGAATCAATGAATAATTTGTATAATGCAACAATGCAAACTGAATCGCCTCAAGGCGATACTGTGGGAGACTATATCTGGTCTCCCACAGTACACAGAACATTAGCAATTATTTTAGTAAATATAAACGACTAAATACCTTTTCTCTTCAGCAGTATATAGCGGTCTTGTGAGTTCTATCAGTGTCTGGTTAAAGCTTGTAGGAGGAGTTTTCATTATGCACTGACTGTGCACTATGAGGATGCAGGTCCCTCTGTCTGGACAGTGCTGATTGGCCCGGTGTTCATCACATGCACTCTCAAGAAAAAATTAAAATAAAAAATAACTCTCTAGCCAAACTGACCATTTGCAGCTTGCCCCCTAGCTCTGTGCTATCAGAAAATATATTGGGGACAGTGAAAGAAGGGGAGGATCAGAGGAAACAGGATGAAACAGCCTTTTTTACACAATGGGGTGGATTAACTCCTTAGGTTCCACAGTGAGTATAACAAGCATGCTTTACTGCATATACAGACTGATTTTACTCTTGTGGGTTTAGTAACACTTTAAAGTAGTGCATGTGTATGGATTATTTTTGGAGAATAAGGATATCTTTTAGTGTTACTCTAAGAACTTTGCCTATTTGTAGAAGATACCATAGTGTAAATTCTGTTACGTTATTGTCTGGGTGTGGCAGCGAGTGATAGACATTTGTTAAAAGGTCAGAATTGCACAGTGGATGCAGTGAATGAAGTGCGTTTCTGTTAAAACACATAGTGGTGCTACCATGTGTAAATGATTAACTGCTCAGTTGACCTTCCCCAGTGACTATCACTTTCAGTCTACAGGGGGCTGTCCTGAAAACATGATTGTTCCTCCCCATTTCCTTCTGAGCTCTATTTTTTTATTCATCACCCATGCACACTGATTTTACCCCCACCATCAGCTGGGCACTACTGTCCCCCCCACACAATACTATTGTTCCCCCACCTTTCACTATACCAGTGGTTGTCAACAGATGAGCTAAAAGGGGCTTCAAATGTGGCCCCTGACATCACCAAAGGGCCGCACATAATGTTCAGTACATGTAATGCTTGATAGGACTGTCAGAGACTGCAGACTTAATAGAGGAAAGGAGGGTCAGAGAGTGAGGACAGGATACATTTCTGGCGGGGGATATGCTGCAGAAGAAAATACGAAACTGGGAACATGTTACATGAGGTTAGTAGCAGTGGTGGCCCGTCCATTAGGGGCGCACGGGTGCCGCCCCCATCCATGCGTTCGGCCCCCTGATCTGCATACAGGGCGCCAGACGCATAGATTCCAATCAGGGTTTTTTTTTTTTTTTTGAAGCACGTGATTAGAGCCAGAGGCCCTAATAGGCTTCAAAAAAAAGGGTGGGCTCGGGGGGGGCAGAGCACTGCGCTCGAAGCACACCCAGTTGTGCGACAATAACTAATTAATATTCGCTATTGTAACACCGATTCTCCCCCAGCCAATCAGGAAGTGGGTCACCGATTGGACGAAAGGAGATCTGATCGGAATTGGCCGACAGGAGGAGGAGACGCAGGGAAACCCCAGAAAGAAGCCACCGACCGCGCGGGGGGGGGGGGGCGGGTTGTGCCACCTGTGACCCCCATGACTCAGCTGGCCAACCGACAGACTGGGGGGTTGGGTGGTGGGTGGTTGCAATCTGGGACCCGACCGACAGGAGGGGGGGGGGGAGGGAAAGAGGGATGGATTGTTTGCCGCACCCCCCCATAAAAATAAACACCAGCCACCACTGGTTAGTAGGGATCAGTGCTATTACCCTAAGGTTCCAACTGCAGACTGCTAAGGTCCCAGGGCCGCAGGTTTTATTGTGTTATTGTTCCCCTCACTAAGCTTTCTGGTTTCCCCCACCTCCTGCTGGGCACTACTGTCTTCCCACCACCACCCCCTGCTGCCATGTTGCTGTTAGGAACATTTTTTATTTTTTTTGCTTGACACACAGTATCTTACAAAAGTGAGTACACCCCTCACATTTTTTTTGTAAATATTTTATTCCATCTTTTTATGTGACAACACTGAAGAAATGACACTTTGCTACAATGTAAAGTAGTGATTGTACAGCTTGTATAACAGTGTAAATTTGCTGTCCCCTCAAAATAACTCAACACACAACCATTAACCGATTGCCGCCCGCCGGCTGTTATATGACAGCCAGCGCGGCTCTCGTTCTGGGAGGGCGTCACCAGGGGGCGCACCGCCGGTGGTAATCGCGCGCGTCCGATATGATGCACGTGCACCCGCGATTGCCCGGTAACACAGCAGGACCGTGGATCTGTAAACACACAGATCCACGTCCTGTCAGAAGAGAGGAGACCGATGGTGTGTCCCCAGTACAGAGGAACACCGATCAGTCTCCTCCCCTTGTGAATCCCCTCCCCCTACAGTTAGAATCACTCCCTAGGAACATAATTAACCCCTTCAGCGCCCCTAGTGTTAACCCCTTCCCTGCCATTCACATTTATACAGTAATCAATGCATTTTTATAGCATGGATCGCTGTATAAATGCGACTGGTCCCAAAAATGTGTCAAAAGTCTCCCATATGTCCACCGCAATATCGCAGTCAGGATAAAAATCGCAGATCGCCGCCATTACTAGTAAAAAAATAATATAATAAATAATAAAATATAATAATAATAAATAATAAAAATGCTATAAATCTATCCTCTATTTTGTAGACACTATAACTTTTGCGCAAACCAATCAATATAAACGCTTATTGATTGATTGAATTGATTGATTGATTGATTGATTGAAGAATACGTATCGGCCTAAACTTAGGAAAAAGTTTGTTTTTAAAAAAAAATAAAAAATGTAATTGGATATTTATTATAGCAAAAATTAAAAAATATTGTGTTTTTTTCAAACTTATCACTCTTCTTTTGTTTATAGCGCAAAAAATAAAAACCGCAGAGGTGATCAAATACCACCAAAAGAAAGCTCTATTTGTTGGGAAAAGGTGATAACAATTTCATCTGGGTACAGTGTTGTATGACACGCAATTCTCATTCAAAGTGTGACAACGCTGAAAAATGGCCTGGGCAGGAAGGGGGTGAAAATGCCCTGTATTGAGGTGGTTAATGTCTAAACCACTGGCAACAAAAGTGAGTACACCCCTAAGTGAAATTGTCCAAATTGGGCCCAAACTGTCAATATTTTATGTGGCCACCATTATTTTCCAGCACTGCTTTAATCCTCTTGGGCATGGAGCTCACCAGAGCTTCACAGGTTGCCACTGGAGTCCTCGTCCACTCCTCCATGATGACTAGGGATGAGCTCGATGTTCGAATCGAACGTAAGTTCGACTCGAACATCAGGTGTTCGCCCATTCGATGAACAGCGAGGTTTGCAGGAAAATAGTTTTTTTAATTTGGGGCAGAGTTCCCCTTAAAATCCATACCAGACCTGAAGGGCCTGATAATGGACTGGGGAGTGGAAACCTATGCTCTTTTTTTTCAATTATTTTTTATGTATATTGCCGGGATTTGACAATACATTACAGCTGCGAGCAATTTTAAATGACATTTTTTTTTATAAACATGGGAAAGAGGCGCTACTTTACAGGCAGACTAAGGGGACCCACCAGAAACGATATTTAAAGGAATATTTCATTTCTATTTTTTCACTTTAAGCATTATTAAAATATCATTGCAAAAAATGCAGTTTTAAAAACTTTTGTTTGCATTGATACATGTCCCCTGGGGCAGTACTCGGGTCCCCAAACACTTTATGGCAATAACTTGCATATAAGCCTTTCAAATTAATACTTTTGATTTTTCACGTTTGTTTAGACTTTATGTACTTGCACGTTCGGACAGATTTTTTGTCTGTTCGCATGTTCTGGTGCTAATGATGACATTATGGAACTGGTGGATGTTGGATACCTTGCGCTCCTCCTCCTACTTGTCTTTGTAATCCTTACCTGTTTGCCGCCACACACGCATGACAACATCTGAACCAAATAGGCTCATCAGACCATAAGACATGGTTCCATTAATCCATGCACTTAGTCTGCTTGTTTTCAGCAAACTGTTTGCAGGCTTTCTTGTGCATCAGCTTTAGAAGAGGCTTCCTTCTGGGACGACAGCTGGCAGACCAATTTGATGGCGTGCGCGGCGTATGGCCTGAGCACTGACAGGCTGACCCCCCCACCCCTTCAACCTCTGCAGCAATGCTGGCTGCACTCATACGTCTATTTCCCAAAGACAACCTCTGGATATGACGCTGAGCTTAACCTCTTTGGTTGACCATGGCGAGGCCTGTTCTGAGTGGAACCTGTCCTGTTAAACCGCTGTATGGTCTTGGCCACCGTGGTAAAGCTTAATTTCAGGGTCTTGGCAATCTTCTTATAGCCTATCTAGTGATGGCGAACCTTGGCACCCCAGATGTTTTGGAACTACATTTCCCATAATGCTCTTGCACCCTGCAGTGTGGTTGAGCATCATGGGAACTGTAGTTCCAAAACATCTGGGGTGCCAAGGTTCGCCATCACTGGCCTAGGCCATCTTTATGTAGAGCAACTATTCTTTTTTTCAGATCCTCAGAGAGTTCTTTGCCATGAGGTGCCATGTTGAACTTCCAGTGACCAGTATGAGAGAGCGAGAGCGATAACACCAAATTTAACATACCTGCTCCCCATTCACACCTGAGACCTTGTAACACTAACAAGTCACATGACACCAGGGAGGTACTCACTTTTGTTGCCAACAGCTTAGACAATAATGGCTGTGTGTTGAGGTATTTTGAGGGGACAGCAAATTTACACTGTTATACAAGCTGTACACTCACTACATTACATTGTAGCCAAGTGTAATTTCTTCAGTGTTGTCACATTAAAAGATATAATAAAATAATTACAAAAATGTGAGGGATGTACATATCAAGACAACCAAAAAAGGAACCAAAAAATGATGCTCTGTAAACAGTTATAGTGTTGACTTGCCCAGAAAATGCACATCAGTTTTTTCTCTATACGTCAGATAGTTAAAGTAATTGACTGCTTGCTCTGCACAGATCTTTTCTATTTCATATAAATAAAATAAAAAGGGAATTTCCCATTGCCTATTTCCCAGGCTCCTACGCAATTTATTAAAAATAAATTAAAATTAAAGTAGGTTAAAAATAATTTAAATTTAGAAATATATTAAGATAAATTGGACTTTAAAAAAACATATTAAAAATTAATTTAAATTAGGTGCTAAACTTCTAATGAAAGCGGCTGCTGCCACCATGTTGCTTTCTGTAACAATCCCTGGCGTGTGATAGGCTGCGAGACGCTTCTAATGGTGTTAATTAAAATTGGATTTGAAAATGTAGCAAATTGAAGTCATTTAAATTTAAACTGCAGTCATTACAAACAGAAATGATGTTTAGCTTGGGAAAGTGGTTAGGTTATTGAATTTAAAGTTTTCTCTGAGCCGTCTTAGTCAGTCTTCTAAAATTCATCCTAGATACAAGGATGTGATCTTTAAGTTTGTCCAAAGCCAAAACTTTTGTGGTATGGTTTGGATGGAATAGTGAAGGGTTAAACCCTTCCTTTTTTTTTTTTTGCTGTGCCCTATTGGTCAAATCGCCCTTTGCTTCCTATCCTAGAGACACAGCAGGAAGTGAGGGAAAATCCCTCCAAAGTGAAGGGAAAATCTCCACTTAGCTGTCACAGTACAGGTGTCTCCATTGGATGATTTCCCCTCTTCTTGCTCTGGTGACAACCGACAAATATTGGCTTTACTGTCACTTTCTGTCCATATTTAACAGGACAATAACTAAAAAGTTATCAGCAATTCACAAATTTATCCACCACGTTGTTATAAAAGTGACTACAAGTGTTAATAACATTATGTTACTACTGTAAAGAGTTCCTTAGAAAGTCACAGAGGACGAAACACGTTGGATTGAGTAAGCCAGTGTCAGCAACATCCTTCATATGGGGGAGGTGGGAATACAAGCCAGTTTTACTTCAGGATGGAAGTGTTTATGTCTGTACAATGTACTGCATGCTAGGAAGTGTTTGTTTCTAATTGAGATTAAAGTGTTTTACACTATATAAGCCTTTTATATGTGGTGAAGAATGTTTGATCTGAATCCTGAATATTTGTCTAAAGAGGGAGCCTAGATCGAAGGGAGTTATGGCAAACGTTGAGCAGCCTGTAACCCAAAGTCATCCAGTTGTGAAGCATTTGCTATAGGGTGAATACAGGAAAAAAAACGGGTATGCGTTTCGGCCATAAGGCCCTAATCATAGCCATGATAGCTATGATGAAGGCCTTACAGACGAAACGCGTATGTGTTTTTATCATCTATTTTCTACAGGGTAAATACAGATCTTCTCAACTGGATGAGTTCAGTTTGCCGACTGTTCATCTTCTCAACTGCTGTACTTAAAGAAGATCTCCAGGCTCCTTCAGAAAAAAAAGATAAAAGAAAAGTCAGCAGCTACAAATACTGTAGCTACTGACTTTTAATATTAGGACACTTACCTGTCCACGAATCCAGCAGTGTGTCTTCACTCCAGCCAATTTTTCAATTGGCTGCCAAATTCCTAATGACCTTGCCGTGTTGAGATTAGTCAGAAGTGAGGCGGGTACCTGTCAATGCCAGGTACCGCCCCCCTCCCCCCACGAAAGACGCCCTTTTGGGTTGAGCTCAGCTTTAAGTGCGAGTGGGAGATACCTTCCATCTGAGCACCTATACTTTAGCTTCCTTTTTTTCATCGGGTGATGCGGGGATCGGGCGGGCTTGTCTCTACCGTGTCACGCCTCCACGCCATACGCATGATGTCCCTATAGGGCTTCCCGACACTGGCGTGTTTGAATTTTTCCATCTGGGCCACCTTATGGAAGGGGGCGTCTGCCTCTATGGGCGGCGTGGACGTCACTCTTCCTATTCTTTTGCACCTGTGTGACGTTGGGAGGAGCCCACAAGGTGTGCCGAGCATACTTAACATCCCCATTCTGTGCTAGCCAGCCCACGTGGCAGCACCTTTTTGTGCACACTGCACATCATTTGGAATCTTCTTTTCCACATTACCAGCAGTGTTTTACATGGTCAGTCTTTTTCGGTTCATGTTCACAGAGGCCTACTCTTATGGTTTCTTTCCCCCCCTTTTTTTTGACCTGCTCTTTCTTCCCTCCACACTATTTTCATTTCCACTCACTCATCCACTTGTACTTTGCTGTCGGCAGCTCTAACAACTTCCTATAATACAGAGTATTCACAGTATACCCAATTTTATTTTAATCTGGATTTGTGTATTTTCTCTTTTGGGGATCATGTCTGTGCGCTCGGTCCTCTTTCGGTGGGTCTCTTCCACAGCTCCCGATACAGACAATTTGGGCAGACTCCTTGTCTCCCATGTTCCAGACCTATCACGACGTAAGTACTTTAGGGATAAGCAACTCTTTCCCCTTCTTTTTTTGTACATATACTCCCCATATCCTCAGGGGTATAACATTGTATCACTGGGGATAGAACAAAAGCGCCACTCTAAGTGCAGTAAATCAAATAATGTTTTAATAAAAGCTGAAAACAAGGTATTCACAAAAAGGTACACTAGTGACGGGCATATAGGCATGAACTGAACGGATATCTTGAAGTGGATCAGATCCGTGGGCTGGATGACGGCAGTGTCCGGGAAGCAGGCTGTGCCGATGGTTGCCGACACTTCCTGTCATTGAAACGCACGCTGACAACCATGGGGATCAGTGCCAATCTGTGCTGCCTATCAGTGACACCTATCAGTGCCCATCAGTGTTGCCTATCAGTGCCCATCAGTGCTGCCAGTGTTGCCTATCAGTGCCAGTGTCCTTCAGTGCCCATCAGTGCTGCCAATTAGTGCCACCAAGCAGTGCATATTTGTGCCCATCAGTGCTGCCAATCAGTGCCCATCAGTGCTGCCAGTGTCACCTATCGGTGCCAATCAGTGCTGCCAATCAGTGCTGGCTATCAGTGCCCATCAGTGCACTGAGTGCAGGGATGGGGAGAACTCAGCAGACAGGCACATTGTCCATGGGGGGCCGGCCTGGTGGGGCACAACTGAAATCCATCAATGTTTATTAAAGTGGTTGTAAACCCTTACAAACCACTTTGACCTACAGGTAAGCCTAGATTAAGGCTTACCTGTAGGTCCAATAAATATCTCCTAAACCTACATGGTTTAGGAGATATTTAGAAAAGAAGAGGCACCGCTATCTATGGCACATGCGCCGTAGACAGCGGCGCGCAGGCGCACTGAGCATGCCGAGATCACGGCGATATGCTGCTCTCGTGCGCATGCGCGGGAGTGGCGTCATCGCCGCTCCAGCAAATGACAGCGCTGGAGCAGCGAGACCCGGAAGTCACTCCGGGTTTGATGGCGGCGCAGAAGATCGTGGATGAGGGACGCTTCGGGGGCTTCGTTCTCAGGTAAGTCATTCATAATGAGCTAGCATACTAGCTCATTATGCCTGTAGGTTTTTTTTTTTTTTAAAACACCTGCGCCAGCTTGCTATAAATTTCCTCCTCCCCTGCTGCTCCTCAGTTCTTTGAAGAGCACCTCCAGTTTGCTGGGGAGACACAAGAAACATATGATACACATATAATAATTTATATCACATTTCCTGTAAGGAAACCTCATACTTGATATACATTTGGGTGGGTACCCGGCTGTCCTGAAAGACTCCCGGAAAGAACGTTACCGTAAGTAACTTCGTTTTTCCCCTATCGTCTTTCAGGACAGCCACCTGAGAGGATAACCGAGCACTTACCCCTAGGGCGGGACCACAGCTTGTAAGACCTTACGTCCAAAGGTCTGATCTTTAGCTGACCATAAGTCCACTCTATAGTGTCTTACAAAAGTGGCAAAGCTGGACCATGTTGCCGCTTTACAAATCTGTTCCGGCGTCGCTCCAGCTCTCTCTGCCTGTGACGCTGCCATTGCCCTTGTGGAGTGTGCCCTGATTCCTTCTGGGATCTGCATACCCCCTATTTTGTAAGCCTGCTCTATGGCTTCCCTTAACCATCTGGCTATTGTACTCCTTGAAGCCTTGTGCCCTTGCCTGGCTCCAGTGTATAAAATAAATAAAGACTCCGTCTTTCTGATTGACTTTGTTGCCTCTAAATAATGCAGGATGCATCTCCTGACATCTAAACTATGAAATTTCACTTCCTTCTCCTGAGAAGGATTCGGACAGAATGATGGTAATACAATTTCCTGACCCCTGTGAAATTTTGATGCCACTTTAGGTAGAAACCCCGGATCCATTTTGAAGACTATACGATCCGGAAAGATCTGGCAAAATGGGGGTCTGATAGATAGGGCTTCCATCTCACAGACCCTTTTTGCTGTAGTAATTGCTACCAAGAAGATTGCTTTAAGTGTCAGCATCTTCAGGCTGCAATCCTTTAATGGTTCAAAGGGATCTGCTGTCAGAGTTTGTAACACCAATGACAGGTCCCACTTGGGAAAGGCTGTGTTTTGTGGCGGCCTTTGTCTGCTCACGGATCTAAAGAGTCTGATTATCCAGGGGTTTGAGGCTAAACTCCTCTCCTGGTAAACTGACAGTGCTGACACTTGACTCTTTAACGTGCTGAGGCTTAGTCCTTTGTCTACACCACTCTGTAGAAACTCTAGGACTGCTACTGAGCTTTGTGTTTTAAAGTTGTTCTCTGTACACCAACGATTAAAACATTTCCATACCTTCTGGTAGATGTTACGTGTCTCAACCTTCCTGCTTTTCAGCAGTGTGTCTATCAGACGGTTTGAGAACCCTTTGGCTCTTAATAGCTGTTCCTCAGATACCAGGCGGCTAGTTTCCACTTTCCCACCTGTGGACAGTGCACTGGGCCCTGGGTTAGCAGATCCTCTTGGATTGGTAGAAACCAAGGCGGCTCTATGGCTAGTTCTTTGAGCATAGAGAACCACGGTCTCCTGGGCCAGTGAGGTGCTATAAGGATTAATGACGTGTCTTCTGTACGAAATTTCCTTATTACTGCGGGTAGTAGTACTGGTGGGGGAAAAGCATAACATCTGCTGAACGCCCACTTCTGCGCCAATGCGTCTACCCCGAGTGCTCCCTCCTCCCTTTTTAGGGAGAAGAAGGCTTGGACTTTCCTGCTTTCTCTGGAAGCAAATAAGTCCACCTGAGGTATTCCCCATTTTTTGGCAATCTGGTTGAATACCTCTTGTTTTAGCACCCATTCTCCTTCTCTTACTTTCTTACTGCTGAGAAAGTCTGCCACTCTGTTTAAGTCTCCTTTTAGGTGTACTGCTGAAAAGGAGAGTATGTTTTTCTCTCCCCATCTCAGGATCTCTTCTGCTAGGGCCCACAGAACTCCGCTTCTGGTTCCCCCTTGCTTGCTTATGTAAGCTATTACTGACGAGTTGTCTGATCTGATCTGTACATGATGTCCTTTTAATTCCTTCTGGAAGGACTGGAGTGCGAACCATACCGCTTTCAGTTCCTTCCAGTTGGACGATCTTGTCCGTTCTTCCCTCCCCCAAGCACCTTGTGCTAACTGGGAGTCCAGGTGTGCTCCCCACCCTACACCGCTTGCGTCTGTGGTTAGGATTCGGGAGATAGGTAGGATCCATAACCGTCCTATGTCTAAATTTTCTGTCTTTCTCCACCACCATAAGGACTTTTTTACCTTTGCTGGTATTGATACCTGCAAATCCAGAGACTCCTGCCTGTGATCCCATGCAGGTTTGCCCACTGAACTGCTGGGATTGCAGATGTTAGCAACCCTAGTGTTGACATTATTTTTCTTATAGAACAGGGTATACTGGTCTGTATTGCCTTTATTTCTCTTTGAATCTTTGTTATCTTTTCCTCGGGTAGAAAAACTCTTTGCTGAACCGAGTCTATTACATAACCCAGGTATTCTAATAACCTTTCGGGTGTCCTTGCAAAAACCAATAGAAGAAGGTCGTCTAAATAGGCAATAACCTTTCGGGTGTCCTTGCCAAAAGAAGAAGGTCGTCTAAATAGGCAATAATGGATATGCCTTTTAGTCGTAGTGGTGCCAAAGCTTCTGCCAGAACCTTGGTAAAGATTCTTGGCGAAGATGATAGGCCAAAGGGCAGAGCCTGAAACTGAAGATGTACAGTTTCTTTTCCTGTTTCTATTGCTAGCCTTAGAAACTTCTGGTGATTTGGGTGTATGGGTATGTGCAGGTATGCATCCTTTAAATCCAGCGACGCCATATAACAGTTTGGAGGCAACAGGGCCTTCACTGAATATATGGAGTCCATCCTGAACCTTTTGTAGGTTATGGATAGATTTAGTGGTTTGAGGTTGAGGATCGGCCTGACCTTTCCTGAGGGTTTCTGTACTCCAAATATATGGGAGTAGAAGCCCTGACCTCTTTCTGCCCCTGGTACCCTGATGATTACACCCTGTTTCTTGAGGTCCTCTATGGATCTCATTAACCCTCTGGCTTTTTCCTTGTTGTTTGGCAGCTTGGTGATGTACAGTCTGTTTGGGGGGAATTTTGAGAATTCTAGGGAATACCCGTCTCTTATCGTCCTTAAGATGTATTGACTGGAGGATATTTTTTCCCATTGTGAGATGAAGGCCCCCAGTCTTCCTCCCACTGAGAGGACTTCAGTCCTTATTGCGGGTCTGCTCAGGAGGGCGAAATATTGCTCCTCCTTTGCTATTCCCTCGCTGACCCCAAGGTTTCTTTTGATTAGTTGCCTTGGGTACTGAAAACCGGGACTTGGTGTCCCTCTTTTGCCTCTTTCTATTTTGTGGAGGCTGGGCCCAGGGTGCTTTCCGTTTCAGCGGAAAAGCCTTCTTTTTGTCCGCTGTACGGTCTAACACTTTCTCTAAGCCTGGCCCAAATAACAGGTCTCCCGTAAACGGGATCCCGCATAACTTGGCTTTGGATGCAGCATCCCCTTGCCAAGTCTTTAGCCATAGGGCCCTTCTGGTAGAATTGGCTAGAGCCGAGGATCTGGCTGCCATGCGTACCAGCTCTGCTGATGCATCTGCTATGTATGCAATGCCTTTGAGAAGAGTGGGAAAGGAGGACAAAATCTGCTCCTTCGCAGTACCTTCCTCAATATGTGCCTGTATACGGTTCAGCCAAAACTCTACATTTCTGGCTACCACCGTGACCGCCATGGCTGGCTTTAGGCTTCCCACTGTGGAGTCCCATGACCTCTTTAATAGGGTATCCATTCTTTTGTCCATTGCTTCAGAAAGGACCCCCATATCCTCAAAAGCTAGATCGGTGTGCCTGGAGACTTGTGAGAAGGCAGCGTCTAGTTTTGGGATTTTGTTCCATACTGATGACTCATCATCTGAAAATGGGAACCGTCTCTTTAAGGCTTTAGAGAAGAATGGTTTCCTTTCAGGTTCCTGCCATTCTTTCTTAATTGCCTCTACTAAGACGTCATGAACAGGAAAATTTTTCTTTTCTTGTTCTCCTAAACCCTCATACATCTGATCATGCAGGGATAAAGGTTTCTTTTCCGTCTGTATACCCAGCGTGGTATGAATGGCTCCCAACAGCTGGTCTACCTCTTCTAATGAGAGTTTGTATCTGGAGGGTTTTCTGGAATCCCCTTCCAGTGTTTCACCCTCAGATTCTTGGGAGCCGGACGCTGTGCTGTCAGGCTCGTCCTCTGCCTCCTCTCTAGGAGTAACTGAAGGACCGGCACTAGTGGAGGGTAGTGCCTGTGCTTTTCCTAGTACCGGTAGTACTGGTGGGGGGGCAGTTTGCAGTTGAGGGATCTGGAACCCTTCAAAAAGGGTTTTAAAGGCTACAAAGGTACTTGATAGCTCCTTGACAGATGCCGCTAAATCACTGCCCTGCTCTGTGGAATGTTCTTGCACCAACTTGTGAATACATTCCTTACATAATGCTTTCCCCCCAGGAATCTTTTAGTGTGTTTTTACAAGAAGGGCACCTCCTTTTTGAGTTATGAGAGGGCTTGGACTTGTCAGGTTTCTGAAAAGACATAAAGAGAAACCCCACACATATTAATACTGACATAAGCTTCCTGCAGCATGCAGGTGCACAGCGTCTTTCATATGGGCTTACCACACTAGGGGCCCAATGAAAAATAACCCTCTGACACAGGAGGGACCTACCCACCCCCCCTTGCTGAACCCTTGAGGGGGAGGGGGATGGGTGGTTGATATAGGCCAGGGGAGGTCCTCCCCAGGTTCCCCTTACCTTTACATGGCTGGAGCTGGTCTCTGTCGTAGCAGTCTGGTCTCTACCTTCTGCGTCCGACATGCTTGTGTCACCACCGGAGCTTTAGCTGACACTACAGCATGTGTAGCTCCTCTCCTAGCCCATGCCTGGCCTCCTTTTCATGATTCGCGGCCGGAAACGGGAAACCGCGAACCCGGAAGTACACGCCCCTTTTGTCGGATGTGACGTCGCCCGTCACTGACAACGCCGGTCTCCTATACCCAGCGTGTTCCGCGCTGAGAGCGCCACACGCCGCTGGAGGTATGGAACGGCAGGACCTGTACCTGTGCTCCGCACTCGGAGCTGAGAAGGAAACCCCCCTGACCTCCGCTTGCACTCAGGGATGCAGGGGCGGCAGTCTCCCCAGGTTAGTTACCTGGTCTGTTTGTCCAGAAGGAGCCGCTGCTGCTTCGTTTGTGGACATGTATCTTTTGCCTGAGCCCATACCCCCTGGTAATCCTGACTCTTTCTGGCTGGTTCCAAAAAGGTGTCTCCCCTCCTGGAGGAAACACAAATAACTGAGGAGCAGCAGGGGAGGAGGAAATTTATAGCAAGCTGGCGCAGGTGTTTCCTACAGAGGGGAGGAGCCAAGGTCTCTCAGGTGGCTGTCCTGAAAGACGATAGGGGAAAAAGTGCAGCGCTAACTTACTAATCAAGAAACGAACAATAATAGTGGAACCCTCTAATATATGTAAATCTAAATAAACTTCAATATTTGAATAGGAATGTTCCCCCAAGGGTTTTTTTTCTTTTTTTTAGCAGCAAAGTATCGCAATTAATAAATATGTAAAAAATCTTTATTAAGAAAATTCAATTCAAATCACATATTCAACATTAAAATATGAGCTTTGGTCATGGGGCATATTACATTTACCAGAATGCAGCTTATATAAATACCGGTACATAGCATTACATTACAATGATTGCCATGTCAGAAACCCCTGACATGGGTTAGTGACATGGCAATCATTGTATTCATCAATCATGATATTTTGCTGCTAAAAAGCCCTTGGGGGAACGTTCCCATTCAAATTTCAGTTGGGGTGTGCAGCCCTATATCCCTCATATATGTGTCTTTCCCATTACAAATAAACTTCAATATTACCACAATACCGATCTCTGTGATATGTAACGTCACATAGAATACACATCAAACTGAAAAAAGACATAAAAAATGAAACTTAGCGGGGATGGTGGAAACCCCTCCTATAGATTTTTGCCATACAGATCAACTTCAGGTGCAATAATTCCAGTGATGTGTGATTTACATGTAATACACATCAAAAATGAGAACAAGTTTTTTTTAACTTGGCAAGGATGGTGGAAACCCCTCTACAGATAATTGCAATACAAATTAACTTCAACAACTTTTTAGTTGGGAGGTTCACACCATTATAGCCCTTAGGATTTTTTTTTTCTAGATTGTCACACTTAATTTTAGATGTTTTAGTTACCATTATGTGAATTTTTGCACTGGAAGTTAATTTTCCACCACTCTTGCCAAGTCCATGTTTTTATGGACATTGCTTTGTGTACTGGTACGCAGTCATGGTGGAACAAGAAGGGGTCATCCCCAAACTGTTCCCACAAAGTTGGGAGCATGAAATTGTCCAAAATGTCTTGGTATGCTGATGCATTAAAGTGGTTGTAAACCCACTACCAAAAAACATTATGAATTATTTACATTAGATTAAAGCCCCTCGTACACCGCTTTGGCCGGCGACATTGCTCCCGGAGTTATTTCCGGGTATTGCGGGCTCCAGCGTTGTGATTGGCCAGAGCCACGACGACGCCATTCACGTGGGAGCCACCGGTAACGGCACACTGACTGAAGCAATGGCACGTACATGCCATTGCTTCAGTGCGCATGTGCTGATGACGTTGGCACATGCTGATACAGGGGGATATCTCATGTACCATGGCCTTAAAGGCTTACCTGTAGTAAAAAGTGGTTGTAAAGGGTTTAAACCACTTTAAGAGTTCCCTTCACTGGAACTAAGGGGCCAAGCCTGACCCCTGAAAAACAACCCCACACCATAATCCCCCCTCCACCAAATGATTTGGACCAGTGCACAAAGCAAGGGCCATAAAGACATGGGTGAGCGATTTTGGGGTGGAGGAACTTGACTGGCCTTCACATTAGAGTGGAGACTGCGAGGCCTTCTCATTCAACATCAGTACCTAACCTCACAAATGCGCTTCTGGAAGAATGGTCAAACATTCCCATAGACACACTCCTAAACCTTGTGGACAGCCTTCCCAGAAGAGTTGAAGCTGTTATAGCAGCAAAGGGTGCGCCAATCCAATATTGAACCCTACAGACTAAGACTGGGATGCCATTAAAGTTCATGTGCGTGTAAAGGCAGGCGTCCCAATACTTCTGGTAATTTAGTGCAAATAAATAAATATATATATATATTACACACACACACACACACACACACACATATGTGTGTTTGAGCTTTGGGGTGCACACCCAAATGCAATAGGCTGCGCACGCCTATGTTCACCTCACCAGAACTTCCCCACCATTCCACCCTCACAGCCAGTGACACTAATCATTACTTCTGAGTATGAGGGAGCATGTGGCCACCTCCCTTGTGATGGTGCTCAGGTCTACTAGGCAATTGCTAGGCCTGAGTACTCTTATGTAACTGAGCTAGTGACCTCACTGCTCTCCAGCACCGGTAATTTCAATGCCGGCTATGACAGGGGCAGAAATTGTGAGGAAGCGCAGGCAAGGTAAGTGTCAGGGGGCCCCTTTTGCATGCACTAAACATAGCTGAAGGTATAAAACAATAGATAGTATAACAGTATGTTTCCTGAAAAATAAAATACTAAAACAGCGCTAAAAAGGTAGAAACACATATAATCTACCGTGTTATATCCACAATATTGTATATAGCTTTTGGTTGTTGTAAATCCACATCAGCTCCAGCACTTCCGTTGGCTTTGCATGTGTGTCTCTGCAGACACCAGCAGCACTTCCTGGTGGTGGTTAGCGGCGGTGGAGCGCAGATCTTCACTTCCGGTCACGCCCTTACGCGTTTCGTCACTTCCGACTTCAACAAGAGGGCGTGATACATATTGAGAAGGCTACCTTGCTAGTTTAACCTGTCTTATCTGTGGATTAATGGTGATGTGGATTGCAGTGTGTACCCTGGTGACGATATTTATCTAAAAGGCTGTTTTACTCTGTTTATCTGGTGAGTTTAACCCCCTAGGGGGATTGTGCCTCACGTGGTGAGAAGACATACGGGATAAAAGCGGTGCTTGGATAGTCACTTTGAGTGTATCAACAAGAAAATCACCTTTATATGCTCACCTATCACTAAATACACCTAAAGACTGCTCACTTATATATATTTATTTTTATATATTTTTATATTTTTTATTTTCCTCTAATTTCAGGATTGTGGATATAACAAGGTAGATTATATGTGTTTCTACCTTTTAGCGCTGTTTTAGTATTTTATTTTTCAGGAAACATACTGTTCAATTTTATACTATTTTTTTACATTTCTATTTTTTAAACAGCTGCTTAGTTTATTATATATATATATATATATATATATATATATATATATATATATATTGTATATTTGTACTTTTGCTTTAACTGCTTGTTCACCGCTCCTATAGCAATTTTCCTGCTACAGGGCAGCAGCTCTGCGCAGAATCACGTATTATATATATATATATATATATATATATATATATATATATATATATATATATATATATATATATATATATATATATATATATATATATATATATATAATACTGCACCTCCACCTGCAGGGGACATGCACGCGCCGCCAGTGAGCCGCTTCTGCTGTGATAATTCATAGAAAAAGCCGATCTGCGGGTGCTGGGCACTCAGTGTCCTCCGGGCACCTGCCGATCCTTGGTAAACTACACAGAACGGGGATCTGCCTATGCAAACAAGGCAGATCAATGTTCTGACGAGGGGGGGGGGGGGGGGACTAGAATCCATTACTTCCCCTAGTAAAAGCATCACTTACAGTACACAAAAACACTGCAGTGGTGATCAAATACCACCAAAAAAATATTGTGCAATTGTCAGTTAAAATAATGCAGAGCCGCAGGTGAAATGGGATCCCCACCCTGCACAGCCCGGCTCACCGAATTTCCACAGTCTCTCAGAAAACAGTCCAGCACTGTTTTTGTATTTTATTGAGGGGGTAAATCTTGGCTGGGGAGTAGGGGTATTATGGGATGACCACTTGACTTCAAACGACTTCAGGGCCAACTTTCCTATATACACATAGTTAGTTAGGTGGGGAAAAAAAGACAAGTCCATCTAGTTCAACCATAAAAAATATATAAATAAATAAAATAAAAAATATCATACAATCCCATATACCCAATCCTATACTCACAGGTGATCCAGAGGAAGGTAAAAAAAGAAAAAAAAAAGAAAACAATGATCCAATTTGCTACGGCAGGGGAAAAAATTCCTTCCTGGTCCCAGAGAGGCAATCAGATTTTTCCTGGCTCAACTCTACCTATAAATGTTAGGAATTTAGAAATGAATCCAGGCTACACTCCTCTGCTTCCTCCAGCACACTTGCTTGCGGAACTTCATTGGCACACTTGACAAAAATTATCCTGACACCGCACTCAGTCAGATCTTAGAGCAACAGCCTGTTGAGGCCCCCTTTAAATGTGCAGCAAAAGAAAGTCAGTGTCCAGTTTACATCCATGTGGCTACTGATCCCAGAACCACTGCTTCAGGCACTGGCAGCAGACCTGGCTGTGGCTGCCTCTTTCACTAGCCCACCTGGCTACTTCTCTACAGTCCTTCCAGACTGCACACTCACCAGCCCAACCTGCTGACTCCTCTGGAGAACTCCTGGACATGCTGACCTGTTCCTGCTGTCCTCTCACCTTCTCCTGTGCCTCCAGGAAGGGGTTCCTCCATGTGTTGTGGAGGATCCTTCCAGCACCCGAGCCCCAGCCACACGATCATCCCACCGCCCCCCTACCTCAGACTAGGGGGCACCCTCAAAAGCCACTGTCAGCCTCCTCAGTACTCCTTCTGCATCTTCCACCCGACTGCCCCTGCTGGCATGACCCATGAGGTTTTATGAGGTACCCGCCCACTGCTAGGCCATTTTGCTGGAGGCCTCATCAATACTCCAAGGAGCTCCTCCTAGACTTCACCATCTACTTCTGGAAGCTTCTCCAAGGTTCCAGAGAGTAGGGGGAGTTACCAGAGGTGCTGCTTGCCGAGTCATTCAGCCTCCCTAAGTCACTCAGCCCTGACCAAGATATAACCCAGGCCTGGCTCTTAGCAAGGCCACATTTTCCTACACTAACTATGTACACTAGCACCTAGCTAGAAGGTGCTACATGAAGAAAAAAAAGACAAGATTAACACTATACCAAGGTGTGCTGGTGGAAAGTCTAATTTTCATATCATGTATGATGACCAGTGATGGCACTAACGCCGTTATAGTAAACGGCGTTACGTAACGCCGTTACTTTAGAGGGTAACGAGTAATCTAACTGATTACTCTTCCCCTCGCGGTAACGCCGTTCCCATTACTGGGGCGGCGTTACCGCAATTACCCGCCGCGATCGCGGAGCCGTCCGCGGCCTCGGCCTTAGGAAAGGCCGCGGCTCCGGCCTAGCTCCGGAGCGGCGACCATCTTGGTGCACCCGTCGGCCCTTTACAATGTGATTGCTCCGTCAAATGACGGAGCGATCACTTTGTAAACAAACCGGCGTCAAGATGACGCTGGTCTCCCCTCTGTGTACAGATCTGTACAGTGGAGGGGAGAGATCGGATAGCAGCAGCCATCCCTCCATACCCTGCCACTACTCTGCAACACCCTGCTAATACTGCGCAATACTCTGCAACACCCTGCCAATACTGCGCAATACTCTGCAACACCCTGCCAATACTGCGCAATACTCTGCAACACCCTGCCAATATTGCGCAATACTCTGCAACACCCTGCCAATACTGTGCAATACTCTGCAACACCCTGCCAATACTGCGCAATACTCTGCAACACCCTGCCAGTGCCAATACTGCGCAATACTCTGCAACACCCTGCCAATACTGCGCAATACTCTGCAACACCCTGCCAATACTGCGCAATACTCTGCAACACCCTGCCAATACTGCGCAATACTCTGCAACACCCTGCCAATACTGCGCAATACTCTGCAACACCCTGCCAATACTGTGCAATACTCTGCAACACCCTGCCAATACTGTGCAATACTCTGCAACACCCTGTCAATACTGCGCAATACTCTGCAACACCCTGCCAATACTGCGCAATACTCTGCAACACCCTGCCAATACCCTGCCATACCCTGCAACACCCCGCCATACCCTGCCATACCCTGCAACACCCGGCCATACCCCGCAACACTCTGCAAGACGCGGTAATACCCAGCCATACTCGGCGATACCCAGCCATACTCGGCGATACCCAGCCGTACCCAGCTATACCCAGACAATATTACAGTTGGGGAGATGACGTGGATATTACAGTGGGGGCTTTATGGTGGTGGAATTTTCAAAGGTTTTTGCAAATTCAATTATTATTTGCTGATCCGAAAAATGATCCGATCCGTGACTCTGCAACGATCCGATCCGTGAGTTTGGGGGGGACAGATGTACAGGGGGGGAACAGATATATGGGGGGGGGACAGACGTGTAGTGGGGTACAGAGGGGAACAGATATATGTGTGTGGGGGGGGGGGACAGATGTACAGAGGGGGAACAGATATATGTGTGTGTGGGGGGGGGGGGGGACAGACGTGTAGTGGGGTACAGAGGGGGAACAGATATATGTGTGTGTGTGGGGGGGGACAGACGTGTAGTGGGGTACAGAGGGGGAACAGATATATGTGTTGGGGGGAACAGACGTGCAGGGGGGAATGCGCCCCTTGCTTACAGTAATACTAGACCCGCCCCTAAGAATATTAAAAAAAAAAGTCAGTTACTTTGCTGAGTAACTAATTACTTTTCCAATGTAGTAACTAAGTTACTAACTCAATTACTTTTTTGGGAGAAGTAATTTGTAATGTAACTAATTACTTTTTTAAAGTAAGATGACCAACACTGATGATGACACCATCCACCAATTCACTATAGCACCCTGCATGAACTGTGGGCAAGCCTGTAAGATATGCAGCAGATGCGATACAACTTCTCTGGGTAAGAAGACAAAAAATCTCTTAGGCGTGGTAAAGACAAAATTCCAGGCGAGGGCAAATTGCTCACCAGCTACCAAGAGTTCTAGAAATGGTACATATTTTGTAATTTATAAAATTACCACTCGAATTGGGTATTAAGAAAAAAAAACCTCCATTTGATACCAGCAGATGTGAAATGAATAACACAGATATAAGCTTATCAAAGCAGTTAACGTTCAGCGGACTCGCTTGTCGGATCTTAGGCCGGAAAGAGAAAAGACCTAAATTATAGGTTTGTAAACGAACAAGCTGGCATATGCTCACATGAAATTGTGAGATTACACATAAATGCTTACTCTGTGATGTGGGAAACCGGTGTCATTTCTTAGCCGTACAGAAACTACTGACCCACTGAGCCTAAGCTTCAACAATAGGTAATGTTTACATGATGTAATATTGGTACACAGAGCGTTCTCAGGAATGCCATAGATATGGGTGATTGTTATGAAGCACTGACTTCCTAAGGAGCTGCTCAATTATTGGGTCCTCCTGCTGTTTCCAATGCAGCGGTCCTGGTGTTTGAAAACGACGCTGTTCTTTCTCTTCTCTCCCTACAAATGCAATTATGGATTAGAGCCTTGGGGGCGCTGCCCCCCTAATCCATGTGCTTGGTCCCTAATCTCCATGCAGGGCATCGGACACATGGATTTCAATGGGGTTTTTTGTTTTTTTTTAAGCAAATGATTAGAGACGGAGGATCTAATTGGCTTCAAAAAGGGTGGGCTTGGGGCACAGAACACTGCGCCCCAAGCCCACCCACTTGTGTGACATTAGCAAATAATTATTTGCTAATGTCTTCCTGCTTCTCCTCCCAGCCAATTAGGAAGTGGGTCCTGAGACCCGATTGGCCGGGAGTCCTATGGGAAGTAATGGCAAGAAGACTCTGGATGGCCGCACACCAAGAAGAATTAAGAATCAAATAATCCACAGCAAGAGGGGTACAAAAATTCTGACGCGTTTCGCACTGAGATCAGTGCTTACTCATAGGCCGGGAGTCCTAGGACCTGATTGGAAGCAACCGCTGGGACTCGGGAGAAGATGCGGGAGGGGGGAGCCGCCGAAGCCATGACCTGGATGGGGTAAGTGCGGGGCTCTGGTGTGCAAGCGAAGCGCCGATTGAGTGTGCGATCAGTCGAGCAACAGAGGAGGGGGGGGGGGGTTGTGGGTTTGATTAGAGCAATTTTGATTGGTCAGCACAGTAACATGCTGGTGCTGACCGATCATAATGGCTCTGATCCATCTTGGCATCCCCAAGGAAAAACAAAGAAAAACAGCATTGTTTTCAACTTCAGAACGGCTGCGCTGGGATGTACAGACACCATGGATGTGCGACTTCCACGGATCACCCTTCCTTTCTTGAACCTTTGCATACCCCTCTCCCTATCTAGCCTGAGCGCCCACACACTTTTCTCAGGTCGCACTGGGATGCACAGACAGTAAATATTGGAACAAGTCTGCCTGTGGTGGGTACCTTGATCTCACATTGGAGCGCTTATCCTCAAAGCGAGTGTACTCAAGGTTAAAAGGTATCTTTGCTCCAAAAAATGAAAGGGATAGCGTAAAAAACAAATAAAATAAGAAAAAATTTTTTTAAAGCGCCCATCCCTCCGTGCTCGTGCGCAGAAGCGAACGCATACGCAAGTCACAGGCGCATATGTAAACGGTGTTTGCACCACACATGTGAAGTATCGCCACAAACAAAAATAGAGAAAGCAATAATTCTAGAACTAGACCTCCTCTGTAACTCTAACCTGATAACCTGTAAAACATTTTAAAAACGTGGTTTATGGAGATTTTTTAAGTATTGTAGCTTGTCGCTATTCCAAGAGCGTGCACAATTTGAAAGCGTGATATATTCTGTATCTATTTAACATCTTTTATATATTCTTTATTTTTTTTAGTTTTATTCTTTTTTTGTGAAAAATCTTTGTTTTTCCTAAATAACACAATACACATTAAACAAAATAACAGTACATTCTTGATACCCTCAAAGGGCCGTATCTCTGGGGTTATGACAAAAAATAAATCTATAGACCAGACAGGAGGGGGACAGCGATTAGATAGGCGGTATGGCTCCTTGCAGCCTTCACAGTAGTAAGAGAATTAGGCAAATCCAAAGCATAAATACAACATTAATACAACATTAGGGCACCAGCATGGTGCAACCAATATTTGAATAGGAATATGCAATGTCAAGCTGCTGTTTCCAAAGCGGGCAAAGTCCTTTCTTGTAGTAAGAGAGGTATGGACTCCAGAGAGAGAGATATCATTTTGCCCCCTGTTCAAATCATTAGTAAGACCTCATCTGGAATATGCAGTTCAGTTTTGGGCACCAGTTCTCAAAAAGGATAAATCGGGGAACTGGAGAAAGTGCAGAAAATGGCAACCAAACTGATAAGAGGCATGGAGGAGCTCAGCTATGAGGAAAGATTAGAGGAACTGAATTTATTCACTCTTCAGAAGAGGAGAATAAGGGGGGATATGATCAACATGTTCAAATATATAAGGGGTCCATATAGTGAACTTGGTGTTGAGTAATTCACTTTACAGTCAACACTGAGGACAAGGGGGCACTCTTTACGTCTGGAGGAAAATAGATTTCATCTCCAAATACAGAAAGGTTTCTTCACAGTAAGAGCTGAGAAAATGTGGAATAGACT
The DNA here is from genome assembly GCA_028564925.1 of Lithobates sylvaticus. Lineage (NCBI taxonomy): Eukaryota > Metazoa > Chordata > Amphibia > Anura > Ranidae > Lithobates > Lithobates sylvaticus. The sequence goes on along the minus strand of CM053035.1, from coordinate 32,195,483 downwards.
CCCTCCAGAGGTGGTTCTGGCCAGCTCAGTAGATTGCTTTAAGAAAGGCCTGGATACTTTCCTAAATGTACTTAATATAACTGGGTACTGACATTTATAGGTAAATTTGATCTGGGGAAAATCCGATTGCCTCTTGGGGGATCAGGAAGGGATTTTTTCCCCTGCTGTAGCAGATTGGAGCATGCTCTGCTGGGGTTTTTTTTTTTTTTTTGCCTTCCTCTGGATCAACTGTGGGTATAGAATTGGGAATATTGGATTGTACGATATTTTTTATTTTTATTTTTATTATTTCTTTTTTTTATGGTTGAACTGGATGGACTTGTGTCTTTTTTCAGCCTAGCTAACTATGTAACTATGTAACTTAGGGATTCGTGAAAGTGTACGGAGCTGTGGAGGGTTCTGCCAGCCATTTAGCCCAAACCTTATCATATTTACAGGGACAACCTCTGTTAGTTTAGTTGTCTTTATTATTGACCAGTTGTTTCCAAAATGAAAGCGTGGGAGGGGGTGTGTTTTTTCCAACATACAGCGTGGGCTTTTCTGGAATAAAACAATGTTAGGTTGGCTAGCGTCAGCTCCGCCACTGTGGGCAGAAGGTCAACCACTAGTCCTAGCAGACATGTGGACATTGATGGCTGCAAGGGGGTGGAGATGATGGAGTTTAACAAGGCCACTGCCTCCTCACAGAATCCGACAATGAGTGGACAGGACCAGAATATGTGTGAGAAGTCCCCCCGAGATAACATCATCTTTTATACCTTACAAATAATTGGGTTATATATTGTGTTTTTTTGCATTAAAATGTATTAAAAGTGTACTTTTTCCCAAAAAATTTTGTTTGAAAAACCGCTGTGCAAAAACCATGCGACATAAAAAATGTAAACAATCACCATTTTACCCTCTAGGGTCTCTTCTAAAAAATTTATATATATATATATATATGTATATATGGTATCTATATATATATATTACATATAATATAAAATATATATATTTTTATATATAATGTATGGGGGTCTAAGGAATTTATAGCAATAAAAACATATTTTTTTAAGGAAAAAAAAAAAAAAAACATCACCATGCAGCTCCTCCCCCAGCCCTCCTAAATGCTTACCAGAGCCTGATCTTGATCCAGCGATGCACACAAAAGTAGTCTCTCTCTCTTGGTTCTTTCTCTCCTCTTTGGACAGAAAGGTAGCACCAGGAGAATCATAGCAAGTAAGAAGAGAGAGGGGGCACTTGGCAAGGGGGGGGGGGGGGGGAGCCAGGAGCACCGGTGAGGGACCAGGGAATAAGACAATTGGGGATTCTCTGTGCAAAACCATTGTGCAGATCAGGTATAACTTGTGTGCAGGGGTGGACTGACCATTCAGCCACTCGGGCACTGCCGAGGGCCCCCGGGCCACTAGGGGGCCCCATCGGGGTTGCCAGCCTCAGTAAAATCAGGGACATTATGCAAAAATCTGTTGTTTTTTTTTTTACATCTGTCTCTGAAATGTCCCTTACCGACATCCTTTTGGTTTAAAAATCCAGAGATTATAGCTGCCCCACCTCTTCGGTACCTTCTCAGCCAATAGAAACATGTGTGTGTGTGTACTGTGGGGCCCCATAATCTCCTACTGCCTGGGGGCCCCATGAGTTATTAGTCCGCCCCTACTTGTGTGTTATTTAAAAAGAAAAAAAATTGCCTTTAGAATCACTTTAGGGCAAGATGGACAAGAGTTAGGCCCTATGGTCTCAAGGTAACAGTGTCTCTTGGTTCAAATCAAAGGGCAGAGCAGGAGGCGAGCTACAATGTCTGGTTCTCCTTCAGGTTCTGGGGACTAGTGGGCGGTCAATTAGTGGCTGGGAGAAAGAGGTCCTGTGATGCAGTCACGTTGACTGGAAGGGGCTGCTAGCCAGGGCTATATGGTTATATACACCAGTGGTCATCAACCCTGTCCTCAGGGCCCACTGGCAGGCCAGGTTTTATGTATTACCTTGGGGAGATGCAGACTAGAATACTGCAATCACTGAGCAGCAAATGATATCATCTGTGATGTATTTCAGTTAATACAAACCTGGCCTGTTAGTGGGCCCTGAGGACAGGGTTGATGACCAGCGATATACACCATATGGCCAAAACTTTGTGGACAGCTGGCCACCCCATCTACCTTCGGAGACGAACAAATGTGGAAACCTCGCACAATTTCCAGTGAAATGTACTGGTATTGTTACAAGAATACAAAAACATTTTAGACAAATTGTTCACAAACCTCCAGTCAACAATTTGGGAGAGGCCCTTTTCTGTTACAGCGTGACTTTATGCTGTGTACTAAGCCAGATCCATAAAGACATAGTTAAATGAGGTTGGTATGGAGGAACTTGATTGGCCTGAAGAGCCCTGACCTCAACCCTACTGAACACCTTTCAGATGAAATACCCATTGTGAGCCAGGTCTTCTGCTTCAACATCAGTACCCAACCTCACAAATACTCTTGGCTAAATATACACATACTAACCACTTCAATACCGGGCACTTAGACACCTTCCTGCCCAAGCCAATTGTTATCATTTTGTTCCCACAAATAGAGCTTTCTTTTGGTGGTATTTGATCACCTCTGCGATTTTTATTTTTTGCGCAACAAATAAAAAAAGACCGAAAGTTTTTCGTTGTTTCTGTTAAAATTTTTTGTAAATAAGTACGTTTTCTTCTTCAATGGCGGCCACTGATATCACTGCACTGACGGGCACTGATAAGGCGGCACTGATGGGCACCAATGAGGTGGTACTGATGAGGTGGCACTGATGGCCACTGATGATGGGCACTGATAGGTGGCACTGGTATGCAGCACTGATGGGAACTCATAGGTGGCACTGATGGGCACTTATGGGTGGCCCTGATGGGTACTTAAGGGTGGCATGGATAGGTGGCATGGGTGGGCACTGATGGGCATGGGTGGGCACTGATAGGTGGCACTGCTGGACACTGATGGGTGGTACTGCTGGATGGCATTGCTGGGCATCGCTGATTTTTTTGGGTACATAATGGTGCCAGTCAATGCCCATTTGTGGGCACTGACTGGCACAAATTGGGCATCATTTTCACATGTGGATGGCCATGGGGTACATACCTGGCCATCCATGTTGCCCACTTCCCTGGTGGTCCTAGTGGAGTCCCTGGTGGTCCTGGGCGGGCATCTGAGGGGGGGCTGCGCTGATAAACAATGAGCACAGACCCCCCCCCCGCTGATCGGCTCTCCTCTACTCGCGTCGTCAGACGCGAGTGAGGAAAAGCCGATCACCGGATTTTCCTGTTGACATTGTGATCAGCCGTGATTGGACACGGCTGATAGACTAACACACCGCTCCACCGATCGCCGCGATGCGCACCCCCACGGGCGCGTGGTGGGATGTTATCCTGAAGGACATCATATGACGCCCAGTCAGGATAACAGAACCACCGCCCGGCCGTCATTCTGCTATAGGCCGAACGGGAAGTGGCTAAAATAATGTGGAAAGACTTTCCAGAAAATTGAATGCTGTTATCAAATCGAAGGTGGGGGGGGGGGGGGGGGGGAAACTCTATATGAATGCCCATGTTTTTAAAATGGGATGTACAAAATGGTTATATAGATGAGATGATCAAATATCTTCAAATGCTGATATAGATTATAAATACAATTACACATACTGAGAGATTTCCCAAAAAAGGTAAAAAAAATAAAAAAAATGAAACATTTGCTGTATTCTAGACATTAAATGGAAATCTGTATCGTGATTTTTTTTTTATCCTAAGAGCATTTGCCCAGTAATTTCACTAAAAAATTATACCTTTCAACAAAGTTCCAACTGAGACGAGTCATATAAATGCCACTTAGGAGATATTTGCTTCAATAAACTCATAATTTGCACTAAATATACTGTATGGCTTCAAGAGAATGCTATACTGTATATGAAGCCTTAGCCATACACAGTTATTAAAGGCATGGAACGTGTATATATCAGGTACAAGTGAACAGGACCAGGGTTAAAAAAAAAATAAAAGTGCCTAAAACTTAAGAGTGCTGGAGGTCAGGAATGTACCTTTGTTAGTTTTCAAATGAATCACTGTACTAATTGAGTTTCTTGATTCCTAGAGCCAAGACTATACGACCTTGACTTTTCTCCAAGTTGTGTTTAAGGCCAACTCCTCCGAGGTCTAAGGCCTGCTTCATCCTTTTATCTCTTAAATTCGAGAGCTTCTGTTCCCCGCTAAGGTTCTGGTATTTGGCAGTTGGGTGCATGTCCAAGAAATAAGAGAGTATTTAGGCTCAAACTAAAGGGAAGTCTAAGCCAGTGTTTCTCAACTCCAGTCCTCAAGGCGCCCCAACAGGTCATGTTTTCAGGATTTCCCTCAGATGAAACGACTGTTGTAATTACTATGGCTGTGAAACTGATCAAATCACCTGTGCAAAATAATGGAAAGCCTGAAAACATGACCTGTTGGGGCGCCTTGAGGACTGGAGTTGAGAAACATTGGTCTAAGCCCAGTCTACATCCTGGGCCCAGGCTCTAAAAGGCTCCTTGGGGGAGGGACTGGTTTTAAAAAGTGTAAAATACCAAATGCTGCTCATGATACTTGCAATAGCAACTTTTTAGGCCAGGTCAGGTTCACTTTATGTACAAGAGCATGGACAGATATCAAACCACTACATAGTATGCTTTAATTTTAATGCCATACACAAATCCATTTTATTAAAGCGTCACCAGGCTTGGGAATGCTCCAGTGTTAACCCAAAAACTCCAGAACACCAACAAGGTTACCAAATCTCTATGTAGCCAATAGTAAACTGCTGATAGTCAACTCTGCAGATGAGGAGAGCGATACTAGGATGCACAGGGGGAACAGCCTTGCTCTCTCCTTCCACCACCTTTTCTGGCCATGGAGAAGACATGCATGGTCCCAGAATGGAGTCTACTGCCTTTGGTTGGCCTTCTTGTATTAGGGTTAAGTAAGGGTACAGACTGGACTCAGTATAGCCATAATTGTTAATAAACAAAATGGCACAACACAATTGAAGCATATTGCAGTGCATGAGAGTGTGCACTTTGCACACTACCCTCTAAAAAAAAAAAAAAAGTGTTCTTCAAAAGAGAAATTTCCAGATTAGGTCATCTGACAAAGCTTGAGAAGACCTCCCCATACTCCAGGACACACTGGACCAGGTCATTCCACACCTAAGGCAAAAAGGCCAAAGTGAGTCCCCACTCATGAGCTGTGAGCCAGCACCATAGGTCATTCACGCCCTGCTGCTGAAGCCCCCAAGGTGGCTGCCTCTTCTTCCTGCCATGCCCCAGCGTTGTTGATTTATTAATGCTTTGATAAAATTACTATTTCTGTTATGTATACATATAAATGCGGAGTCTCCTTACTCAAAATGCCTCATCTAAGAGACCCCCTCCAATCGAGTGGGTTCAGGAGTCCAATACAAGGCATCAACAGAAAACCTGGATGAAACTGGCTGGAAGACGAGACCCTTAGATAAGAGTCCTCCAATCTACAGATGACAACACAACTAGACTGTGATGATGCTGTGCAAATAATGAGTCATCTTCTTACTATGGGAGAAGCTATACGCCCAGAGCAATAAAGGACGTTTTTCACTGAACAGTGTGTGTCAGCGTACTCCTTTTAAACATGCATGCATGAACATTTGAATTTGGACCAGGTGCAGATAACTCGGTTCAGACATTTAGTCTGGAATCCAAAACACCAGACTATCCATAAAGGATACTTGCAGATTAGACGAGTAGCATGGGGCAGGCCTAGCCTCATCATGAGATTGATGCTACTGAGGAAATGTAAATATCCAGGTAGCTCAGTCTCAGACCACAATGGACCAAGATCTTTAGGAGAAATCCAACAGCTGAATAGGAGCCCCTATGGCATGTAAGGTAGAACTCTTTACTGCACATCAGCTAAGTAGTGTCAACTCTTAAATTACAATGCAGTCACAGAAGATGAATTATGAAACTATAAATTAAGCACAGAGAGTGGAACCTCCTTTTAAAGGGCAAATCAGGTGTGAAAACCTGGGAATGCACTGTAGATACAAAGATCTCCCCAAGAATATATGTAGCAGGAGCAGTCTAATTTCTCCACTGCAGGCTTCTTCGTCTGCAGCAGCAATGCAGGTGGAGGAGAGGGTCAAGAGGAGCCTAGTTCCTCTATGGCAGCCTTTCTCAACCTTTTTACCCTGAGGAACCCTTGAAATAAATTTTAACTTCTCGGAGGAACCCCTGCTAAATTGAATTATGTCTACATCTCATGATACATTAGCATAATACATCAAAGAAAGTTGTAAATATACGAATAGGTAATGTAGTGTCCACACTAACATTAGTGGTTAGTTTAGAAGTAGTGGTAACTTACCCCCTTGCATTGGTGATCACTAAAAGGTGTCTCCCACCTTTAGTGATCAATCCACCATTGCTCAAAGCTCAAGGAACCCCTAGCAACCTCAGGAGGAACCCTAGTTGAGAAACACTGCTCTATGGTTTCCTCAGTCACAAGGAGGCATCTATCCAATTGGATGCCGGCACCCCATGTGACTTTGGCAGCCATATTGGGTCAGGCAGAGTCTATTTAAGCCCCCTGGCTCCTGGGTTTGGCAGACATTTTGCAAGTTGCTAGAGGTCACCCTTCTGTCAGGGACAATGCTTAGCATCTGGGAAAGGTTCTGAAGGAGTAGGGAAAGTGCAGGGAAATGCCATCCTTCCTGGAAGATTCCCTTTTGGTGCAGACCGGCCATGCCACATTCTGCTTCTTGAGACGGACATTGTCGGTACCTCCGATCCACCGATCCACCACTCTAATGCCGCTTTGCTGTTACAACTTGTGAGTGTTCCCAGTTAGGTTACCTTCAAGCAAGGTCTGCTTTGTATTGCTGGACTTCTGTTACAATATATTCCAGTTGCTGCACTTGGACTCCGTGTGCTTTCTGCCCACCATATCACGCTACACCTTCCCACACATACAAAACTTTAACATGAATTTTCTACACTATATGGACAAAAATATTTAGACATCAAATGGGATGTCCAACAAGCACAAACAATTGTAATTGTAGCGCTAACCCCTGAAGGAGCTGCTGGTTTTATTTGGGCTTACCGTTACCTCACTTGCTTGCTTGCTTGCTTCTCCGTCTTGGGGATCCCGTGGAAAGTGGCCCAAAGAATGTTGAAACTGACACTGAATCCTCTTTTGTTTTTTTTATTTAGAAAGAAGACAAAAAGTCTCTTGATAAAGGGTAGAGGGTTAGGGGTGAGTTCAGGTACTTAAATTGCAGGGTGAAGGTATTATAAGAATCCAGAGGATAAAACTGTTCCACGAACTGGATTCAACAACCCCCGGATAGACCTCTCTCACTATGCCTAGCAGCTGGTGGGATGCTCGGTAAAGTCTCTGCCACAGACTTGTGAGTTACACTTGAGCGTTTCTGAGGGATTTGGATGAATTTAAAGAACTGACATACGGTACCAGTTTCTCTCAGCCGATCCGGCGATACCGTATGAGTGTTGATCCAGGTTGTGTCCTTCAACTAAGCCTCCAGGCTCCTTCAGAGAAACCAGCCGTGCGCATGGCCTTCTCCTGAAAGGGGCCTATCCCCTCAAGTTGTGTCGCCTCGGGCTAGCCAGCCCCGAGACACGAGATGCATAGTTCCACACCCCAGGCCAGGAGGGCCATGGGGCTGGGTTTAGGAGGACCACCAGAACCAAACAGACAGAAAATAAGACCCCGCCAACATGGCGTCGGTACCTTAAATACCACCCTCCAGAATTCACAGCAGGAAAACACTCCCACTGGGCTGGTTCCGAGAGATAAGTGGAATTTAATGCATCCAGCTAGACTGTGTTTCTACTCTTGCCGGCGGTGACAGCGACACCTGCTGTCAAGAAGAACCCAGTGTTACACCAGCTGGACTGGTACTGAAACCAGAAATGTATAGAAATTATCCTGAAGCCCAACTGTGGCTTCAGGCAACTTCATTTTGCAAAAACAATAGCGCCTGCTCGTCAGGAGCCAGCGCTACATAATGATTAGGTGTGCACATCTTACTACATGAGTATTGTAGCAGAAAATTGCACAGAGTGGGGCAAAGTCCTGTCTGCAATTTATCTCCCAGGCTTCTTTGATATATGCTCCAGTGCCTCTGATCCACCCCAGAAATGCACTGGTTCCTGGCTGCAATTAAGCAGCAGATGAATTCCTTTAAAAGATCCGAGCATGCTCACAACCAGTGTTCCGTATCATCCCAGAGAGGGAGTATCATAATGGAACCATCTTCCGTGGCCATTTTAGAAAATACTTCATAAAGGCCGGAAATACAATAAACTCTTGTTAAGATCTCTTTTTTGTCTTTTTTTTTTTTGGATTAGCTCCTCTACAGAATGGCGTACATCTGTGCACAATCTATAACAATAAAGATATTATAAGGTCACCTCCCTTAACGGCGCTTAGTTTTGTCTCTTGAGATTGGATATTGTGTGTATGAAGTGCAAAGCTTTGACAGCAGCAGAACAGAGAAGCGCTGGAATGCCTGTAATACAGTGCAGCGAGTGTCGGCGCGCTTGGTTAATAAAACATAAGCCTCTTACAGCCGGAGGGGTCAGTGTTGCTTTCTGTGCCGCTCGCTGCTTCTTCGTGCCGCTAATGAGAGACATGCATGAAGCCGGTGGGGAGACAAGGATTTACAAAATTATTGCAAAACATTATTTTTCAGGAAACGCTCCAACTCCTTTAGGAGATGCTGTTCCTGGGTCGAGTTACCATTTCAGACGGAAAGAAGATGTTATTCTGCAGATATTTAACATCTTCATTTTAACAAGAAAACTTCCATTTGAAATGAAAAAAAAAAAAAAGGAGAAGAAGATCGATGCTGAAATGGAACAGCTGTTAAAATCATGAAACCCAGCTAATGAGCACCTTGGTCTTCTTTGTTTGCGGTTGCAGGGAAGCTTGCATGCAGTTTGAGGCTGTTCACCATTTTGTGTCTGTGACCAACCCACCACCACATCATCATGATGACTGTAGTTCCTTGTGAATTAGGGGTCTAGAATTTTTGCCGGTTTATCACCGCTCAGCCATATTTACAGAAAGAGTGACCACACATAGAAGTCTACAGTGGAACCTTGGATTACGAGTATAATCCGTTCCAGGAGAATGCCTGTAATCCAAAGCACTCGCATTTCAAAGCGAGTTTCCCCATAGAAGTCAATGGAAACAAAGATAATTTGTTCCGCATTGACTTCTGGCCACATGCTGTATTGCATGTAATAGAGGTGGGGGGGGGGGGGGGGCGCCGGAGAGCCTCGTAAATACTCGGGGACAGCTTGGCTGAACTCGGCAAGCCTCGGAAAATTAGTATTTCTGAGTATTTCCGAACGCCTCCGATCCGAGTGTCCCGGCGCCCCCGCACCTCTGGCCAAATGTGGTACTGCACCACCCATTAGCTTGAATTCTGCTCATTTTGCGAGACTACACTCGCAAACAGAGTCAGAATAAAAAAAAAAAGAAAAGTTGCTCGTCTTTCAAAACGCTTGTTAACCGCGTTACTCGTAAACCAAGGTTCCACTGGATATAACAAAAAAATAAAAATGCTATTCATCCAGTGAATTTGCATGTACGATCTTTCTGTGTTAACTGGGAAGAAACAAATGCTCATTTGGCTACTTTCTCTTCTGAACGAATGTTCTTTTATTATGGGCAGTAGTAAAATACTGAATTATGACCACTAGATGGAGCTGAGGAGCATAAGCAATGCTACAGAGAATTAAAGAGGAAATAAAGCCTCCTCCTCCAAAAAAAAAAAAACGGAACCTGCAAGGCAAAGGCATAATGAGCTAGTATATAGCATACTAGCTCATTATGAATAACTTACCTGAGAACGAAGCCCCCGAAGCGGTCCTCATCCACGACCTTCTCCGTCACCATCAAGCCCGGAGTGACTTCCGGGTCTCACCGCTCCAGTGCTGTCATTCGCTGGATCGGCGATGATGTCACTCCCGGGCATGCGCACGAAAGCGGCATATCGCCGTGATCTCGGCATGCGCATGCGCCTGCGCGCCGCTGTCTACGACGCATGCGCCGTAGACAGCGATGCCTCTTTTTCTAAATATCTCCTAAACCATGTAGGTTTAGGAGATATTTATTGGACCTACAGGTAAGCCTAGATTAAGGCCAAAGTGGTTTGTAAGGGTTTACAACCACTTTAAGAAATAAAAGTAACCATTAATCATTGATTACATTCATTTGCTAAATTCCTCCAGCATTCTCTAGATTTGTTACACTGAATCTCTTGTATTCTTTATGTGAATTTGTGCCGGTTCACATAGGGGTAACCCATCATGCGACTTAGCCGACTGACAAACCACGCACCATGCATTGCAATGGAACTGTTCTAATAGGAGCGACACAAGTCGCTCAGACTTAGAAAAGGGTTCCTGTACTACTTTGGGGCGACTTTGGAGCGGCTTGCATTGACTTCTATACAGAAGTCGTTTTGCAAGCCGCGCTGTACGGGGCGGCTTCAGAGTCGGGCGACTTTGAAGCCGTCCGTGTGAACCGGCACTAAGGGGTTCTAGGATTTCTGCCTGTTCAGCACTTCACAGCCATGTATACAGGAGAAGGAGTGACCATGCATAGGTCTATTAATTTAAAAAAAAATTGTATTGCAATTTGTCCAGTGAATTTGCATGCACATTCATTCTGTGCTAACTGGGCAAAAACATTGTTCTTTAGACTACTTTTTCTTCTGAACGAATGTTCTTTTATTATGGTCAGTACTAAAATACTACATTATGATCACTAGGTAGTGCTGAGAAGCACAGGAAATATATACATCTTTGTAACAAGAGATACAATGTCACAATTCTAGAGAATGCTAGAGGGAATTAGAAATTAAATGTAACCATTGATTATGTTCATTTGTTATATTCCTCTAGCCAGGGATTTTTTTTCAGCTGGAACTTGGTGTAACTTAGTTCTGCCACCTCCGATTCTGGCCTCTGCTCCCTGCTCATCACTACCACTTGTAAACACAGAAGTCCGGCTTCTATGTTTACAAGTGATAGCTTGTCTCCCAGTAGCTCCCACAGATCTGATCTCCTGAGCAGATCCCACTGAGTGCAGGACAGGGACAAGGGAAATACAGGTGCCAGGGGTGCAGTGCAGTCATGGGCAGGAGAGGGCACTTGGTACGCTGCACCCTCTGTGGTCTCCATTTTTTACCTGGTGCCTGGATGCTGATGCCCCTAGTGGACGATCTTCCTGCAAATGAGAGGCAAAGCCACCTACAGAGAGGGGTTATGGGGGGGGGGGGGGGGTTAGGCTAAGTTCCTGCACCTATTCTCTGAGAAAAAGGGCTGTACCTCTAACATTCTCTAGAATTGTTACACTGCATCTATTGTTGTATTTCCTATGCTCCTAACAAAAAAGGCCCTATAAAAAGAAACAAACATACCATAAAAATATATATATATATATATATATATATATATATATATATATATATATATATATATATATAAAAAGAAACAAACATACCATAAAAATATATATATAATCCCCAAATAAATGAAAGCCCCCTAAAACAAAATGCCTGGTTATTTTTTTTAACCGCTTGCCGACCAGCCACCGCAGTTATACTGCGGCAGGTTGGCTCGGCTGCGCGAATCGCCGTAGCTGAACGTCGGTGCCTTTAATGGCTATAGCAGGTGCGTGTGCCCGCAGCCCATCGCTGGAGCCGATGTGCGTGGCCATCGGCTGCGACGTCTGCCAGCCACCCACGTTCGGTCCTCAGAGAGCCAGAACAGGGATCTGTCAATGAAAACAGAGTCACGTTCTGAGAGGGGAGTACAGAGTGATCGTCTGCTTCTAGTGATTAGAAACGGCGATCTCTCTCTACTCCGTCAGTCCCCTCCCCCCACAGTTAGAAACACCTCCTTAGGACACACTTAACCCCTTGATTGCCCCTTCCCTGCCAGTGCCATTTATACAGTGATCAGTGTCTATTTTTAGCTCTGACCACTGTAATGTCGTTGGTCCCAAAAAAAGTGTCAAAAATGTCCCATCTGTCCGCTGCAATGTCGCAGTTCTGCTAATTCCACTGATCACCGCCATTACTAGTAAAATAATAATAATACTGCCATAAATCTATCCCCTATTTTGTAGACGCTATAACTTTTGCGCAAACCAAACAATATATGCTTATTGTGATGTTTTTTTACCAAGAATATGTAGAAGAATACATATCGACCTAAACTGATGAAGACTTTTTTTTTGGGGGGGATATTTATTATAGCAAAAAGTAAAAAATATATATAATATTTTTCAAAATTGTCAGTCTTTTGTTGTTTTATAGCGCTAAAAATAAAAACGCAGAGGTGATCAAATACCACCAAAAGAAAGCTGAAGAAAAGATGATCCGCACTCGGGTGATTGCTCTTTAAAAATATAGTATTTAACAAGCCGCAGTGACCAAAACGCAAATAAGAAATGTTGACGCGTTTCAGCCTACAAGGCCTTAGTCATAACCAAGAAAAGAAAGCTCTAGTTGTGGGAAAAAAAATTTACATATATATTTTATTTGTGTAAAACGTCACATAACCGTGCAATTGTCAGTTAAATCGATACAGTGGCTTAAAAAAAAAAAAAAGAAGAAGGCTTCGTCATTAGGTGGATAAATCCTTCCGGGGCTGAAGTGGTTAAAGCAGAGTACATGGAACTTTCTGCTTTAAGTGCAGATGACCCCCTGACATGCCACATTTGGCATGTCATTTTTTTGGGGAGGGCGGATACCCTCATTTTTTTTTTTTTTTAAGAGGCACTCAGCTCCCACTTCCTTCCAGGGCTCCGCGGCACCGGAAGGAAGATCACCTCTCTCCCCCCTCCCTCCCTGCAATCTTCTGGGACACGTCACAGGTCCCAGAAGATTGCCCGGCCATTCACAGCATGCAGCTCGGCTCGCGCAGTGTGTGCCCGGCTGTGAAGCCACAGCCGGGCACCCGCAGTAAGAATACCGGCGCCTCAGAGAGGAGCGGGGCTTTGTACGCCCGGCATCGCTGGACCGTGGGACAGGCGAGTGTCCGATTATTAAAAGTCAGCAGCTACACTTTTTGTAGCTGCTGGCTTTTAATTTTTTTTTTCGGTGGAACTCCGCAAGGGTAGCCTTGCTGTAAAAAAAAAATAATATATATATAAAATATATATATATATATATATATATATATATATAAAAAATATATATAAATATAAAATAAAAAAACCATTTTAAAAAAAAAAAAAGCTCCATCAGCATAAACTAAAAACCTAATATACTCTCAAAATAAAAGGAAAACCACAAAATATCACCTCCGAACAAAAGACTATTTTTTTAAGAATTGATTGTCCAAAGAGCTAGCAATTAGAATAGTTTGTCAGCTTTCTTCCTTTTCCTGCAGGAGCTTTTAATATATTGACACTATTAGCTGCACCAGGGCCGGGACAAGGGGTGGGCTGGAGGGACGGCTGCCCTGGGCACTGCGGTAACAAATGGAGTGGGGGGCACCATGAGGAGATTGAGGGGGGAGGGGATGTGTGTTGGTTGTAAAAATGTGGGATGCATCAAATGGTAAGAATTGTCCTAGGAGACTAAATGTGTGTGTGCTAGGGGTGGTGATACAGGGGTATTTGCGTTGGGTGGGGCATAGGAGAAGAGGATTTGTGCTAGGAGGGTCAATTTGGGGGTTTGTGCTAGAAGAGGTGATATGGTAGAGGGGGAAGGGGATTTCTGCTAGGGGGACATTTTTTTTGGGGTGGGGTTAGTGCTAGTAGGGATGATTGGGGGTGCTAGTAGGGGGATGGGGGCAATTTGTGCTAGGAGAGAGATTTGGAGTAGGAGGGGGAGAGACTGTGCACTCCGGGTGGAAATTTCAGGTGTGGAGGATTTGTGCTAGGAGGGGTGATTTTTATTTGGGGGGGGGGGCATTTGTACTGGGGTGATTTGGGGGATGGAGGGTGCAGAGATTTGTGCCTCAAGGAAGGGTTTCAGCAGGGGGGGTGCATTTGTACTGGGAGGAGGGGACAATTATGCTTAGGAGATAATAATGCAGTATAGTGCCCAATTTTTTGTTGTTGGGTGGGGTTTGCTGGCACATAATGTTCATACTTTTTGGGGGAGGGGGCGCAGTTTGGCATTGGGCCCTGGGCTCTATGTGACCTTCTCCCGACACTGGGCTGCACTGAGACCCCCTGCCCCCCCAGATGAAGCGGATTCATTCAAAAGCCCACTTATTGGTCCTTCTGAACCTGCTGGTCATAGTTCAAAAGCCATGTGGTGCATTGTGGTTGTTTAAAAATTATCCTGGGGGGAATCAGCATATAAGTTGTCCAGCATTGCGAATCTTGAACCGACATGATTCGCCTTCAAGCTATGGATAGTTGGCGAACCCGATCCTCATTCCTAGCAGCCGGTATTCACTGCTGCTGAAAACATGAGCGGGGCACAGGTTAATAAAATGATATACAGCTTAAGGGACTGATTGATATCAGATGTGTGAAGTTCGGAATGTCCCCTTACTGTCTTTAATACATGTGCAGCTATGTTGCTGCTGAAAGATTCTCCAATCAGAATGAAGAGGCATGATTTACTACCCAGAGCTTAGGTTTCAGTCTTTTCTCATTACCCTCTGGTAACTGAACAGAGAACATGTCTGCGGGCATATCATGACATCTTCATTTTCTATAATGGTCATACATTCGTTTCCAGAGGCTGGCACAGAGCTTCTCGTCACAGGGATTTCAGCACTACAAATGAGCAAAAATATAACATTGTCCCCTCATGTCCCTTGCTGTATCCTATCTGTAACATTACAGAAGACCCAAACCCAACCAGCATAAGGAAAGGGATGGCCGGCACTCAAGATGACATCCAAAGTGGTATTTCTTTATTAAAGTGGGGTGCCCCCTAAAAAAAAAAAAAAAAAAAATGTAAAAGTCAGCAGCTACAAATACTGCAGCTGCTGACTTTTAATAAATTGAACACTTACCTGTCCCAGGGTCCAGCGATGCGGGGGATCAAAGCACCCCCTTCCCCCCAGCGGCATTCTTACTGCGGGCACACGGCTGTGGCTTCACAACCGGGCACCCACTGGGAATGCGCGAGCGGCGCCGCGCAGCGTGATACGCTGCGCAGTCATCTGGGACCTGCCACGTGTCCAAGATGACTGACTGCGCAGAGGGGAAATGATGTCAGTGCCCGGGCACTGAAGGAGGCAGACTACGAGGGACCCCCTAGCAACAGGCATTTAGAGGCGAGTAAAAACATTTTTTTTTTTTAATGAATTTTAAGCTATTTTTTTTTGGTGGAAACACCACTTTAAAGTGGAAGTAAACCCCCCCTATCGTTTTCAGCCAAGGAAGCTGCCATCTTTGCCTCCGTTTAATCTTCAACTGCCACAGTGCTGCACATGTGATCCGTTATGACACCAGCCATTGGATGGTTTGACTGTTTGGTTGAGAGCACAGCCAATGTGCAGTTAGCATTCACGGCATGCCTTTTTTTTTTTAGACTGTTAAATCGATGGGTTTACTTCTGCTTTAAGTACATGTACAAAGCTGTAAAACAGTCTACGCATTTCGGACGTTAGTCCTTAGCCATGACTAAGGGACTAATGTTCAAAACGAGTGGGTAGTTTTACAGATTTGTACATGTACTTAAAGCGGAGTTCCACCCAGAAATAGAACTTCCACTTGTTGGAAGGCAACATGTTTTATTTTATAATACAAGAGGTGTTTGAAATATGAACTATGGCTATACCAAGCCTCCACATTCTTGGTGGCTGTCTGGAGCGTAACAAGTTGCACATCAAAGCTTTGTAGCATATCAGAATATTAATGTGCCATCAACAGTAACATTATCAGAGTTTTAATAGACTAGCTAACTATAGGAATAGACAAATTAATACATATATGGAATAAATATGGATAATAATATGGAATCTGTAACCACCCTTGGATAATATTTATTTTAGATTTTATTTCACCGCTGATCCAGGTCCTCCCCCCCTCCGGTGTCACATTTGGCACCTTTCGGGGGGAGGGCAGATACCTGCCTAATCCAGATATTTGATCCCACTTTCTAGCAAAAGAGTGCCACAGAATCCGTGGCGAACTACGCCATGTCTTGCCCCCCTTCTGTCTTCTGGAAGACACACAGGTCCCAGAAGACAGCAGAGACCATTCAGAAAGCGCAGCGCGACTCGCACATGAGCAGTAGGAAACAGGCTGTGAAGCCGCAAGGCTCCACTTCTCGATTCCCTTACTGAAGACACCAGTGCCTCCACCCAGGGCCGAGGGACAGGTCAGCTTCGAGTGAGGACATTGACATTATGTGGGAAGGTTGCAGCGCCCTATACACCCGTTTACCCAAACACAACCCTCTTGCAGTGAGGGGAAAAAAAGTATTTGATCCCCTGCTGATTTTGTACATTTGCCCACTGACAAAGAAATGATCAGTCTATCACTTTAACCACTTCAGCCCCGGACCAATTGGCAGCCAAAGGACCAGGCCCCTTTTTGCGATTCGGCACTGCGTCGCTTTAACTGACAATTGCGCCTGACAACTGACAGTCGTGCGACGTGGCTCCCAAACAAAATTGACGTCCTTTTTTTCCCCCACAAATAGAGCTTTCTTTTGGTGGTATTTGATCGCCCCTGCGTTTTTTATTTTTTGCGCTATAAACAAAAATAGAGCGACAATTTTGAAAAAAAAATGCAATATTTTTTACTTTTTGCTATAATAAAAATCCCAAAAAATATATAAAAAAAATATTTTTTTCCTTAGTTTAGGCCGATACGTATTCTTCTACATATTTTTGGTAAAAAAAAAAAAAAAAAAAAAAAAAAAAAAAAAAAATCGCAATTAGCGATTGATTGATTGGTTTGCGCAAAAAGTTATAGCGTTTACAAAATAGGGGATAGTTTTATAGCATTTTTATTAATATTTTTTTTTTTTACTAGTAATGGCGGCGATCAGCGATTTTTATTGTGACTGCGACATTATGGCGGACACATCGGCCATTTTTGGGACCATTGTCATTTACACAGAAATCAGTGCTATTTAAATAGCACCGATTCCTATGTAAATGACAGTGGCAGTGAAGGAGTTAACCACTAGGGGCTGGGAGGAGTCAGTGTGACGTGTTGTGTTTTTTTTTTTTTTACAGTAGGGGGCGTGGCTGACGTCTGACGTCACTGATCGGCTGTTCCCGATGACAGGGAACAGCAGATCAGTGACAGGCAGTGTAGGAAGCGCAGGGAGAGGTTTGTTTACACAGACCTCTCCCCCGTTCTTCAGCTCTGTGACCCGATCGCGGGACACCAGCGGCGATCGGGACCGCTGGTCCCGCGGCCGTGGTCACGGAGCTCCCGACCGGGTCGCGAGCGTGTCGCCAGCGGCACGCCCGCGACCCCACGGCTAGGCAATTAAAGGGGACGTACCCGAACGTGCTTTTGCCTAGCCGTGCCATTCTGCCGATGTATATGTGCAGGAGGCGGTCGGGAAGCGGTTAATGGTAGGTATATTTTAACAGTGAGAGACAGAACAACAACAAAAAATTTCAGAAAAACGCATTTCAAAAAAGTTATAAATTGATTTGCATTTTAATGAGTGAAATAAATATTTGATTCCCTATCAATCAGCAAGATTTTCTCTAATCTCATCTATTTACCTGTATAAAAGACACCTGTCCACAGAAGCAATCAGATTCCAATCTCTCCACCATGGCCAAGACCAAAGAGGATCAAGG
Organism: Lithobates sylvaticus; assembly: GCA_028564925.1. Lineage (NCBI taxonomy): Eukaryota > Metazoa > Chordata > Amphibia > Anura > Ranidae > Lithobates > Lithobates sylvaticus. The sequence goes on along the minus strand of CM053035.1, from coordinate 32,177,675 downwards.
ATGTCGGGGACAAGATTGTAGATCTACACAAGGCTGGAATGGGCTACAAGACCATCTCTAAGCAGCTTGGTGAGAGGGTGACAACAGTTGGTGCAATTATTCACAAATGGAAGAAACACAAAATAGCTGTCACTCTCCCTCGGTCCCGGGCTCCATGCAAAATCTCACCTTGTGGAGTTTAAATGATCATGAGAACGGTGTGGAATCAGCCCAGGACTAGACGGATAATCTTGTCAATGATCTCCAGGCAGCTGGGACCATAGTCACCAAGAAAACAATTGGTAACACACTACGGCGTGAAGGACTGAAATCTTGCAATGCCTACAAGGTCCCCCTGCTCAAGAAAGCACATGTACAGACCCGTCTGAAGTTTGCTAATGAACATCTGAATGATTCAGAGGAGAATTGGGCAGTGGAGGCCTGTCCATTAGGGGCACCCAGGCGCCGCCCCCTCTATCCACAGCCGCCACCCCCTATTCATGCGTCTGTACCCTTTCAGGACGCCGAGCACATGAATTACAGCGGCTGAGTTATTTTTTTTTTAAGCACCTGATTACAGCCAGAGGCCCTAATAGGCCTTGAAATAGGGTGGGCTTCGGGCGCAGAGCATCCGACCGCCACTGGAACTGGGTGAAATGGGTCAGATGAGACCAAAATCAAGCTGTTTGGCATCAACTCAACTTGCTGTGTTTGGAGGAGGAGGAATGCTGCCTATGACCCCAAGAACACCATTCACACCATCAAACATGGAGGTGGAAACATTATGCATTGGGGGTGTTTTTCTGCTAAGGGGACAGGACAACTTCGCCACATCAAAGGGATGATAGACGGGGCCATGTACCATGAAATCTTGGGTGAGAACCTCCTTCCCTCAACCAGGGCATTAAAAATTTGTTGTTCCAGAATGACAATGACCCAAAACACATGGCCAAGGCAACAAAGGAGTGGCTCAAGAAGAAGCACATTAAGGTCTTGGAGTGGCCTAGGCAGTCTCCTCCAGACCTTAATCTTATAGAAAATATTGGGAGGGAGCTGAAGGTTCGAGCTACCAAACGTCAGCCTCGAAACCTTAAAGGGGTTGTAAAATCAGAAGGTTTTTTATCTTTATGCATGAAGATAAAAAAAGTCTATGTACAGCAGCCCCTCTAACATTTACCCGAGGTCCCTCTCTGTCCAGCGATGTCTACGAGAGTGTCTCAGCTGTCTGAGATTATTCCTCCTGATTGGCTGAGACACAGCAGCGGCGCCATTGGCTCCAGCTGCTGTAAAAGTCAGCTAGCCAAATCAGGGGAGAGAGGGGGCTGGGCCATGTCGGGGCTCCGTGTCTGAATGGACACAGGGAGCTGTGACTCGGCTCGGGGCCCCCATAGCAAGCTGCTTGCTGTGGGGGCACTGAACAAGAGGGAGGGGCCAGGATCACAGAAGAGGGACCAGAGTGGAGGAGAATCGGGGCTGCTCTGTGCAAATCCACTACTCAGAGCAGGTAAGTATAACATGTTTATTATTTTTATAGGAAAAAATATGAGTCTTTAAAATCACTTTAATGACTTGGAGAGGATCTGCAAAGAGGAGCGAGACAAAATCCCTCCTGAGATGTGTGCAAACCTGGTGGCCAACTACAAGAAATGTCTGACCTCTGCGATTGCCAACAAGGGTTTTGCCACCAAGTACTAAGTCATGTTTTGCGAATACTTATTTCACTCGATAAAATGCAAATCAATGTATAGATTTTTTTTAAATGCTTTTTTCTGGATTTTTTGTTGTTGTTATTCTGTCTCTCAACATTAAAATGAACCTTCCATTAAAATTATAGACTGATCATTTCTTGTCAGTAGGAAAACGTACAAAATCAGCAGGGGTTTATTTAAAAAAAAAAAATCTTGCTGCATGAACGTCTGAAGCATACGCTTAAATCCTGATCGGGGTGTTACAGAACAACTGCATTAGAGCAACTAGATTGAGTTGACAATCATGGGAAATAACCATATTAGTCAAATTACAGGGATTTTTTTTAGACAGCTATGTGAATGCTTAAGACATTAATATAGCCCTTTTTTTTATTTTTTTAACTAAATAGGCTTATTTTTTTTCTATTTACAAGCTTTGCTAAGAAAAAGAAAAAAAGGTTGTTTACAGAGCTCAATAACCCAAGCTACAATTTACACAACTGTGAACAGAACAGTGACTCTGCCTGCTCCCCTGTTCCCCTCCTCCCCTTCCTCCATATGGCTCTGTCTTAGGTTTCAAGGGAGAGGATTAAAGAGGAAGTAAAGCCTCTTTAAAAAAAAAAAGAAAAAAAAAAAGAAAAAAAAAAAGAAAAAAAAAAGAAAAAAAAAAGAAAAAAAAAAAAAAGAAAAAAAAAAAAAAAACGGAACCTGCAAGGCAAAGGCATAATGAGCTAGTTCATTATGAATAACTTACCTGAGAACGAAGCGCCGAAGCGGCCCTCGTCCACGACCTCCGCCATCAATTCCAGAGTGACTTCCGGGTCTCGCCGCTCCAGCGCTGCCATTCGCTGGAGCGGCGATGACGTCACTCCCGCGCATGCGCACGAGAGTGGCATATCGCCGTGATCTCGGCATGCTTAGTGCGCCGTAGACAGCGATGCCTCTTTTTTTCTAAATATCTCCTAAACCATGTAGGTTTAGGAGATATTTCTGGACCTACAGGTAAGCCTTAATCTAGGCTTACCTGTAGGTCAAAGTGGTTTGTAAGGGTTTACAACCACTTTAAACCAGATACTAAGTAGCTCAAAAAAAATTAAATAACTTTCTGTTAAAAAAAAATTAAAAATAAATAAATAAATAAAAATGTCATAAAATTGGACTAAACCATAATATAGTTTCCCCACGCACATTACCTCTTACCCAACATTTAAAGCTGAATATCAAGCATATATCCATCTTCATTTGAATATATTCTTCAATATATAGATGGTATAAATGCACTTTGTGTGCTGCAAATGCCTTTCCAAACACAGATGTCACCTTGTAAATATAGCAATGACATCATCACTGTGCTGCACATAGCGTGGGTAGAGAGCAGAGTTGTGGGAGGGGCCCAGCAGGCCCACCCACTACAGGCTCCCTGCAGAAAACTACAGGAGGGGCGGAGACAAGACCAGTCCCCCTGCACAAGGAAAGGGAGCAGCAGTGAGCGGTCTTTATTACAGGAAGGAAAAGTCTCACACTGGATTACTGCACAGATCTGGAGGAAAAATACAAAGCACACCAAGATTCAAGGAAGAATACACAGGACTCTCGTAATTAGACAGTATTTGCTTATCTCGGAGTTCAGCTTTAAACGTACTAAACTCCAACTAAAACTAAACTCCCTGATCCCTGGCTCCAACAATAAAAAACATCTTTAATGATACTTTATTTCGCCCTGCTACATACTTACCATACCTCACACCTCATCCGTAGCGGACAGCAAAAAAAAATAAAAAAATGTCTGTACCGCACTGAAGAGATATACCGCCAAGATGCCAGCACTGAAGATTAGTGATTCGCCATAAAGGCCCCCTATTAGTAACTTGGCAAGATTTTTTTTTAATGACTGAATTTGTCCCAGTCTGTTCAAAAAGAAAAGTATGGCTTTGTTAAACGTTCACACAAGCTAATATAACATAATTGCTGCACAAGCCGGTTTTCAATTTAATTTTGTTAAAAATTATCTGTTCATTTCGAGCTGCTGCCACTGTGATTTTCTATAACTGCCAAAAAGAATCCATATTGCTTTTCTAACCATCATGGCAATGAAGACTGTAGACTGTATTCCACTTTTATGTTCAACCCCAATCTCCTGTAACTGGCTCCCTGCCTTTCCCAGAGACTGCACAGAGCCTGGAAAGACATATAAGAGGTTGATTTACTAAAACTGGAGAGTGCAAAATCTGGTGCAGCTCTGCATGGTAGCCAATCAGCTTCCACTTTTTTTGTGTCAAAGCTTAATTAGAACATAGTTACATAGTAGGTCCATCAAGCTGAAGTCAGAAGCCGATTGGCTACCATGAACAGCTGCACCAGATTCTGCACTCTCCAGTTTTCGTAAATCAACCCCATAGGGATGTAGCCATGGCCCCAACCTCTAGAAGCCCAATGTTGACCTGCAGAGTCAGGGAGAGAGGACATCCATCTTCACAGTGTGGGTTACGAGGCATAGTGGGTGTGGAGTAAGTTGGGCGCCAGACACAAAACAGATTTATTGTATCTTAAAAAAACTGGGGAGAGAGGGTTAGGACCTGAACACCCTAATGCCTCGTACACACGATCGGACTATCCGGCAGGTTTGTCGGCCAGACAATCCGACCGTGTGTGGGCTCCGGCGGACTTAAAAAGAAGTTTTGACTCAAAATTATCCGCCAGACTGACAATCTGGCCGTCTGTGTGCTAGTCCGTGGGACTTTTCAAATGAACGGACTTGCCCCACACACAGAGTAAAGTCTGTTCATTTAGAACGTGACTCCAGGTAGACGGGACTAGCGAAGGAAGTCAATGCCGCCGCCTCGATTGGCGATATTGACATTTCGCTAGTCCCGTCATCTGGTATGGATTTAAAGTGGAATCCGTACGCCGAAAAAACAGCGTAGGGGTCCCCCTAAATCCATATCAGACCCTTATCCGAGCACGCAGCCTGGCCGGTCAGGAAAGGGGGTGGGAACGAGCGAGCGCCCCCCCCTCCTGAGCCGTACCAGGACGCGTGCCCTCAACATGTGGGGGTGCCTTGGTGAAAGGGGGGCCCTGCGGCCCCCCCACCCCAAAGCACCTTGTCCCCATGTTGATGAGGACAAGTGCCTCTTCCCGACAACCCTGGCCGTTGGTTGTCGGGGTCTGCGGGCGGGGGGGCTTATCGGAATCCAGGAGCCCCCTTTAATAAGGAGGCCCCCAGATTCCAGCCCCCCACCCTATGAGTATGGGGTAGGATGTACCCCTACCCATTCACCTGGTGACAAAAAAGTGTAAATAAAAAAAACACAAACACAAGTTTTTAAAATACTTTATTACACAGCTCCGTGGGGTCTTCTTCCGTCTTGGGGGGGTCTTCTCGCAGGACTCCGCCGCTATCTACTAGTAAAAGAGCTGCAAGAAGAAAGCGGAGGCCCGGCAAGAAGAACCGAAGAGCGGGACCCCGACCGCAGACCCCGACAACCAACGGTCAGGGGGGCCAACATGGGGGCAAGGTGCTTTGGGGTGGGGGGGCCACAGGGCCCCTCTTTCCCCAAGGCACCCCCCCATGTTGAGGGCATGCAGCCTGGTACGGCTCAAGAGGCGTTCGATCGTCCCCCACCCCCTTTCCTGACCGGCCGGGCTGCGTGCTGGATAAGGGTCTGATATGGATTTGGGGGGACCCCCATGCCGAAAGGGCGTAGGGATTCCCCTTTAAATCCATACCAGGTGAGGGGGCTAGCGAGGTGTCAATCTCGCCGATCGAGGCGGCGGCATTGACTTCTTTCGCTAGTCCCATCTACCTGGAGTCACGTTCTAAATGAACGGACTTTACTCGGTGTAAAAGTCTGGCGGACCTCCGCCAAAACTCCGGCGGATTGTCCGCCGGATATAGTCCGCCAGAAAAGTCCGGGCATGTGGGCAAGTCCACACGTTTGGAAATTCCGGCAGATCTCCGCTGGAAAGTCCGGAGGATTGTCCGCCGGACTAAGTCCGCCGGACTAAGTCCGCCGGATAGTCCGACCGAAAAGTCAGATCGTGTGTACGTAGCATTAGGCAGATGCAAAATACTTGGCAGACAGACAAAAATAGGAATAGAACAGCTATACAGTTGAAGGGCCCTTTGGCTGTATGTGTAGACCGCTGTCTCCTATAGCACCTGATCTCGTAAATTCAACTTCAATACAGATCACAATTCACAGTATCCCATTGTAGTTCTTCTCACTGAGCTCCCAGTCTCTCACTAGACTCTTCAGCTCCCAGCCGCCACTGGATCCCTCAAACGCCTTCACAGCTATCCTGCTGTGGCTTCCAAGTGTCACCCACACTGTCCCACTGGGTCCCTGACTTGGCTCTTCAGATAACCTGCTGAATCCTCTGCAAGCTGCTTGCCTCAACCCCTGCATGGACCTGACTACGGTCTTGTTTTCCACCTCCCTCGACCCCAGTCCCCTAGTGTACATTCTTTACATCACAGCCTTCCTGTCTTTGCTGACCCCTTGGTAGGGCGATCCTGGGGGCTGTGACCAGGTACCACCTTGCAGCATATTTTTTTTATTTATTTTTTTTACTAGTAATGGCAGCGATCTGCAATTTTTATAGGGACTGTGTCATTATGGAGGACAGATCGGACACTTTTGACACCATTTTGGGACCATTGACATTTATACAACGATCAGAGCTACAAATATCCACTGATTACTGTATAAATGACACTGGCAGGGAAGAGGTTAAACACTAGGGGGCGATCAAGAGGTTAAGTGTGTTCCCTGGATGTGTTCTAACTGTGGTGGGGGGGGTGGGCTCACTACAAAATGACAGAGATCACTGGGAGCAGTAGATCCCTGTCATGTTGCTAGGCAGAACAGGGAAATGCCTTGTTTACATAGGCCTTTTGCCTGGCCGTACATCCTTTTGCCTGCCCGTGCCAATCTGCCGACGTAAATAACAAACATGTTATACTTACCTCCACTGTGCAGCTCGTTTTGCACAGAGTGGCCCCCAACCTGGTCTTCTGGGGTCCCTCGCGGCTGTCTCGGCTCCCCCACGCAAGTACTTCTCACCTAAATGCGAGCTCCCTCGCATGGTGAGAAGCACTTGCGGGCGCGCTCCCGTGATACAGCCGGCGGTCATAGCCGCTCGCTGCATCACTCGCCCCCCCCCGGTGCGCCGTGTCATTGGATGTGATTGACAGCAGCGCGAGTCAATGGCTGCGCCGCTTTCAATCCATTCACTCTAGCCAATCAACGGCCAGCGTGAGCGACGAAGAGGACATCGGGGACGAGCGGGGACTTTCGAGAGGGGTCAGGTAAGTAAAACGGGGGGGGGGGGGGGGGGGGGGGGGCGGTATAGTCAGATGTTTTTTCACCTTAAAGCGGAGCTCCACCCGCACCAGAAATATTAAAAGTCAGCAGCTACAAATACTGCAGCTGCTGACTTTTAATAAATGGACACTTACCTGTCCCAGGGTCCAGCGGTGTCGGCAGAATGGGACGAGCAGTTGCTCGTCTCTCGGCTGCCCCGCCACCATCCTCTGTCAGGGAATCAGGAAGTGAAGACGCAACGTCTTCACTGCCTGGTTCCCTACTGCGCATGCGCGAGTCGCGCTGCGCGTCTCTATTGGTCCCCGTTGTGTCCTGGGAACTCTGTTTCCCAAGACACAATGGGGCATCTTCGGATATTGACGGGACAGCTTGGATATCTCGTCCCGGAAGTGGGTGCAGATATCTGTATTATACACAGGAATCCGATAAGCGGAAGTTCCACTTTAGGGTGGAGCTCCACTTTAATGCATAGAATGCATTAAGATGAAAATTTTTTACACCCCCTTTAAGAACCTCAGAAAGAGGAACAACCAAATAAGTCGATAAAATGCAGGATATACAGTAGTTACACTGGGCACAGGTACACTTTAAAGATCTTGTCTCTTCCCCAGACAAAACAGGAGACTGATGGTCTCATCTCTCCGTTCTCTTATCAGTAGGTCTCTTCTTAGCACATAAGCACTGAAGAACACTCGGCTGGCATCTTATGCTGCTCTCCCCTCTCCAAGTCTTAGCTCTGCCGTACAGCGACTGATACCAGGTCAAAATTCAAGTACTTACACTGCTTGCATTAAAAAAAAAAAAAAATACAATTAAATAGCTTTTTTTATGAATGCAGAGCTGCATTAATATACGTCTTTTTTACTTGTCTGGAGTTCAGCCCTAAAGAAGAATTGGTACCGGTTGAGATCAAATGAAAAAAGTGCCTTTGCCTAATGTAAAAAGCACCTGATTTATGGAAATAAAGACGCATACATTCAGGACACATTTGTCATGCCCTCAGACAGGCGATCTATAGATGTTCATTAATATTTGGCTCTGCTTTAATACGTCAGCCATCCTTAATCAGACGGTTTGGATGGCAGGATGGATAACTGGCGATTTTGTGCGGAAAATTGTTTTTAAATTAACTATTTACACCCATTTATATTCATTTCATCATCAGCCCCCACAAGCTACAAATTAATTACAGGAAAAAGGAAGAAAAAAAAAAAAATTAAAAAAAAATAAATAACGTATTTTTTTAAGAAAATAATTTATTGTAAAATGATTTACAAGAGACAAAATATTGAAAACAAAAAAAGAAACAAACAGCAATCTGTTATGCCGGAGGACTGACAAGCTCATCTATTTCATCATTAAATTAATTTCAAAATTGTTTTATTCATTCGTTATACATAAATTTATTATTATTGTGCTGTCAATGGCAAACATTTAATTTTCCTTTTTTTAATGAATATAATAAAATGGAATAGTATAGTAGTTGTTTCAAATATTTTGGGGCTGACATGACGTATGCATGCCAATGCCCAACAAATCTCTTTATTTCCATATTGAAGTGCAGTGGTGGAGTGTTTTATTCACAATATTTATATACGGAAGATTAATTAAAATTCCAGGATTCAATATATTCTCTCATCAAATCCATTAAACCAACACAACTTCTGTGCTCAAGTGTGGAACAAGAAGTAGAAAATGAATAGAGATGGCTCTCTAATACAGCAGATATCTTGGATCCAAAGAAGAAGCATCAACCATTAGACGTCCCCCAAGCTTCGCCATCCTCTTAAGACAGTCCATACTCACTACATTACAGAAGGATAAAAAAAAAAAAAGAAGGCGCACCAGCCTAGTGCACTTAACCAAAAACACCATTTATTTTAAAGGATAAAAATTGTAAATATAAACTAACAACAATGTATAAAAAAACTCATCACATATCAAAGAGGAACAACTAGAACCGCTGTTAGAAGCCCATCTGGTAGCACAAACATGGGTTATAGACGTTCCCTTTCTGAGTTACGCGATTCGTCTTTTATACAGTGTTGTGAGTGAGTGAGTATAACCTATTTTTATCCTTTAACCACTTCAATACCGGGCACTTAAACACCTTCCTGCCCAGACCAATTTTCAGCTTTCAGCGCTGTCGCACTTTGAATGACAATTGCGCGGTCATGCTACACTGTACCCAAATTAAATTTTTATCATTTTGTTCCCACAAATAGAGTTTTCTTTTGGTGGTATTTGATCACCTCTACGGTTTTTATTTTTTGCTAAACAAATAAAAAAAGACCAAAAATTTTGAAAAAAAATGTTTTTGTTGTTGTTTCCGTTTGAAAACGTTGTAAATAAGTACGTTTTCTCCTTCACTGACGGGCACTGATAAGGCGGCACTGATGGGCACCGATGAGGTGGCACCAATGAAGTGGCACTGATGAGGTGGCATTGATGGGCACTGATAGGCAGCACTGATAGGTGGCACTGATGGGCAACACGGATGGGCACTGATAGGTGGCAAAAATTGGCACTGATAGCTGGCACAGATTGGCATGGATAGGCGGCATGGATAGGCGGCACAGATGAGCATGGATAGGCACTGATAGGCGGCATGGATGGGCACTGATATGTGGCATTGTATTGTACTGATGGATGCCAATCAGTTCCAAACAATAATGCATGCCAGTGATGCCCATTGTGGGCACTGAGTGGCATCCATTGTAGGCACTGACTGGCATCCCTGGTGGTCTAGGGTGGCATACTTGGTGGTGGGCATCCCTGGTGGTCTGGTGGCATCCCTGGTGGTCCAGTGTGGGCATCCTGGGAGGGGGGGCTGCGCTGATAATCGATCAGCACAGACCCCCCTGTCAGAGGAGCAGCCGATCGGCTCGCCTCTACTCGCGTCTGACAGACGCGAGTGAGGAAAAGCCGATCAACGGCTCTTCCTATTTACACTTTGATCAGCCGTGATTGGACACGGCTGATCACGGGGTAAAGAGTCTCCGTCGGAGACTCTTTACCGAGATCGTAGTTGCAGGGTGTCAAACTGACACCCCGCAACAACGATCGCAGCGGCTCAAAATCCTGAGGACGTCATATGACGCCCGGTCAGGATTTTGAAACCACTTTGCCGCCGTCATTCTGCTATAGGGCGGGCGTCAAGTGGTTAAACAAAATGGTGTTTTTGGATAAATTCACCAGTCTGGTGTGCCCTCTCTCTTTCTCTCATCAAATTCATGCCTTATGCCTCATACACACGATCAGAAATTCCCCAGCAAAAGTCCGATGTGAGCTTTTGGTCGGAAATTCCGACCGTGTGTATGCTCCATCACATGGTCGGTCCCGCCAGCAAAAGATTGAGAGCAGGTTCTCTAGTCTTCTGTAGGAAAAAGTTCAGATCGGAAATTCAGATCATCTGTACCAATTCCGACACGCAAAATTCCTACACATACTCGGAAACAATTCAACGCATGCTCGGGAGTATTGAACTTCATTTTCTCGGCTCGTCGTAGTGTTGTACGTCACCGCGTTCTTGACGGTCGAAAGTTCAGGAAAACTTGTGTATGCAAGCCAAGCTTGAGCAGAATTCCGTCGGAAAGAACATCCAAGTTTTTTCCGACAGAAAATCCGTTCGTGTGTACGCGGCATTACACTCAGACTAGGGTTAGACTAGAGAGTTTATAACTATCCATTCTGCATGGATGTTACCTAGATCTCTTTATATTACTCTTTTCTATAAAACGTCCAAAAATCTAAACTATATCATAATTTTCTTTAGAAAATACTTTTTTTTCCCCTTGTTCTTTTTCTGACTTAGAGTTAAAATCTCTAGATGTATTACTTCTTCAAACTGGTCTTTATTTATCTAGCTTCCATAAGTCAATATATCCCACTATTATCCTCACTCAAGTTCTCCTCAATTGTCTAATTCCCTACCAGACTTTCTCCTGTACAACACATTCTTAGAGAGAGAGAGAGCCCAGCTTATCAGAAAATACTTCTATAGCTCAAGATGTTTGACTATGATCCGCTCAAAAGTTCATCTCTTCCTCTCGGAAAATTTTGATCTGTATATACTTTTTTCTCTCCAGACTCAACTTACTATGGAACTTCCATAGTTACTATGTCTTTCACAATTGTCCTCACTCAATAGTTCTTCTTCTGTCTAATCTCCCATTTAAACTCTTCCACAAATAAAGTCTAGCTCTACTCCTGAAGGAGACACTTGGTAATTTGGGTTTTCTGTTCTGTGCCTCGACTCCAAGAACAACCTCAGCCCCTCTGAGACGCCTGGTTGAATGAAAATTATTGCAAGCACCTATACGAACATGATTATAGATACCTTTAAAGAGGAAGTAAACTCTTCCACTCTGATGCTTCTTTTCCTTTAGTCCATTATAAGTAACTATCAAAACTATAGCCACTGTAATCCAGCCCAAATCGCATATTACTTACTGTTAAAAGAAACTTTAAAAAACTTGTTTCCAGGGGTTAGGCAGCGCCATGTTAAGTATTGTTATCTGAGTCCACTGTAGAGTGTATTTCCGCCCTTACATTGAGCACTTCCTGTACTGTTAACCAAGCCTCCTTCTCAATCCAACATTTCTATGGCAACCCTGCTTCCCTGTTCATAGCTGACTTGTTTTATTTCATAGTATTTACTTGTGCTGATTATCTAGTGTTTGCCTTTGTCAGTCTTATCAGCTTCAGCTGATAAGACTGCAGTAATGCTGTCTGATGGCCAGGTTTACACTGCATGTGATGTCACATGGTCACATGGGGTGTAGGAGGAAGCTCTGAGTGATTATGCAGCCTTCTGGGATTTCAGTGGTGTTCTGTAGGAAGTCCTGATAATAGATAGACAAATACTCATGCTCAGTGACATCATTCTAAAGAACAAAAAGGATTACAACAATACTAAGAAAGTAAGGAGATATCTACAAGCAGTGTTCACTAGGGTTTTTTATGCTGATTGACATGGGACAAAGTTGTGGGGGAGAGTTTACAACCACTTTAACATGGCTGTTAATTAGCCCCAAGAAAGAGACAAGACTGTTTAGGGGTAAATTAACTCAATTTATTGGTACGGGTTCGAATAAATGGTGGTTTAAGCATAAATGAATACACAGAAGGTAGGTTTAGTTTAGATGGTATAATCACTATGCTAAGGTAATTTAGAATAGAGTTCTGTACCACTAGACTGGGATTAACGCAAGAATCAGCAAAATCAGCAACAACCAGTGTATATAAACATTAACTACAACGTGAATACTAATATTATGACTAGTCCCCTCTAGGAGAATGGCTAGGACAGGGGTAGGCAACCTTTTGAGCACAGTGTGCCAAAGAAATTGGGCGTGCTGATTTTATAACAAAAAAATGCCAACTTCACACTCGGAATCACGAAAAGGAATTTTTATAAAGTAAATGCTGTAAACTACTTGAGTAATAGTGAGAAATTAACATCCTGAACTTTCACACCTCAGATCTTCATACCTCAAATCACTGTACCCCCCTGCTCATCTACCCCACCACTGTAACACCCTGTACATCTGCCCCATCTCTGTACCCCCCTGCTCTTCAGCCCCACCAATGTACCTCCCTGCACATCTGCTTCATCATCGTACCCCCATTCTCTTCTGTCCCACAGCTGAACCTCCTTCTCATCTGCCCAAACTCTGAACCCCTTACTTATCTGTCACACTGCTGTACCTCTGGCACATCTGCCCCACCACTGTACCTTCCTGCACATCTGCCCCACCGCTGTACCCTCCTGCTCTTCTGTCCCAACACTGAACCCCCCCATGCTCATCTTCCTCACCGCTGTACCCTCTTCCTATCCATGATATGTGTAATATGCAGAGTGGTGCAAGGAAGCAGAGATAAGACACATCTACCTGTCCTGGCAGACTCATCCCCGCTGATCCGCCTCTCCCTTCCAGCCCAGGTACTTGTATGTGAGGTCACATACAAGCATCTGGAATGGATGCTCAATAATGAGCTCAGGTGAGAGGGAATTTTCTGAAAGCAGTGGGACTGTATGCAAGATCATAAGTTGGGCCCTCCCAGCTGAGGAAAAGTGTGGCATGGCGCACCGCAGCAAGAGTTGAGTGCGATTTTCATTGCGCTGAATACTGTCTGTGGCTTATAGGGACTCAAAGTGCAGGGGTTCAGTAATAAGTGACGCAAAGTTCAGGGGTCAGGTGTAAGTGACGCAGAGTTCAGAGGTTGGTAGTAGTACATGATACAGAGCTGAGGGGTCAGTAGTAATTGACACATATACACTGTATATATAATTGTGTGTATGTAGAGACATATACATACACAACAATACACACACACACACACACACACACACACACACACCAAAGTTCCCAGAAGCTCAACAGTAATTCCACAAACTGTCACCTGATTGTGGTTCTCTCAATCGCAGTGAAATCCCTACTTTCTGAAATGAATAGTGGCAACCAAGTTAGTCATCTTCCTCCAGATGGTGGGCGGTGTTAGCAGGACTGTGATTGGCTTCAGCAGTGGCCAATAAAAGTCCTCCTACTGGAAACAGGGACCACCCCTCTAGCAGAACTGCACCCAATCATCCCCCCATCGCAAGAGCTGATGATTGCAGCGACAAAGTTGTTTCCCATCTTTTACGATGCCTGCGGGCACAGTCCCACCCTCTTAGTTCAGGTGTGGCGTGGGAAATTCCAAGATTGGAATGCAAAAATGCAGCAAAAGCTGTACCTTACTGACCCTTCCCTGTGCTGCTTTGCTGATGGGGAGGGAGTCACGTGCCAGCAAAAGTGGCTTTGCGTGCCACTGGTTGCCTACCTCTTGGCTAGGAAATTGTACAATGTCCCCCAAGAGGCACCTCTTAGCATAAGGGATAGGTAAAGGTCTCTGTGTAGCAGCTATAAAGGGACAATCTTTAGTCCTAACTTTTCAGCCCCGCTAGCGTTGGGGCCGAGTTGTACCGTTGGTGCAAATGAGAATAATCCCAGTCAAGCCTGCAGGCAGCAATAACTCTACTAGATGTCTGTATGATCAGTTTCTAAAGGGCTCAGTCTTTCTGGCAGCAGTATATCCCTACAGCAGCAACTCACGAGTCTCAGTAATATTTCAGCCCACCATCCGGTCACAAAAAATTATGATTAGTTCACTCTCTGCTCTGCACCCAGGTGACTCTGGCTGTCGGGGCACCCCCCCCCCCCAAACTCAGCAACCACTTATCCTACTCAGGCCGTCGATATGCAGCAGTGATGGTGCACACTGGACAGAGATGTGCACTCCCTGATCTCCCCTACGGCAAGACGAAGTCAAGTCTTGTACAGCCTGAAAAAAATGCAGCTCTTTTCCCTTCTCTGGACAATCTCCATATGGGAAATGCACTTCAAAAGCTCTTGATGACAGTAGTCTCTCTCCTCTGGACTACAGTTCCCACAGTGCAGTATTGCCTGACTCAGTCTATTGAACTCTACCTGCTCAGCATAGAAGCAGCTACAGAGAGCAGCTGCAGACAGGGTTATATCACTCTCCGCCAAGCACCTAACTACAAAAGCATAAACTCTAATCCAGCCCTCAAATTTTCCATTCGCCTACGTATTTTAATGAGTGAAAAATTATTTAGGACGCGCGTGGGCTGCCTCGGAGGGGGGGGGGCAAGCCTCTCCGGCAGGCGGGATTGAATGGGAGCTGTTTTCCCAGCGATCGCCCAGGAGAAGATAGAGTGGAGGAAGAGGAGAGCTGGCTGAATCACAGAGTGGGGATTGCCCGCTGTAACAGCTTTCATTTGAATTGCCGTCCACTCGTGGTCACACACAGTCCTGCCTCCCGACACAGCGCCAATGATAGACAGAATGCCGGTCCAATGCCAGCACGTGTTCTGTCTGTCACAGGTGCCGGGTCAGGAGGCGGGACTGTGTGTGACTGCGAGCGAATGGCAATTCAAATGAAAGCGGTTACATCGGGCAATTCCCACTCCGATGATCCGGCCGCCCTCTCTTCCTCTGCACAGGTCACGCTGCATTGATGGGCACATTTGAGTCTTCGTGGTGTCCAGTCACTATCTGGAGTCAGCTCGATTGTGTGTCACTGGAGCTGAGATCCACATGTGGAATACTCTGCAGAACTCCTCTCGTTCTTCCTTTTTCTTTTTGAACAACCATATCTTCCTATATCAAGGGGACTGCATTTTTCATCTATTAATATTCAAGTGGACTTCTCACATTTTCCATGGTTTTGGTATGGTCAACGTCTTGGTCTTTGCATGGTCATGGTTACAGTATTGATCTTCGTCTGGTCATGGTCTTGGCCATGGTCTTAGCATGGTCACTGTCTTGGTTTTGGTCAGGCCACGGACATGGTCTTAGTAATGTCATGGTCTTTGCATTGTCACAGTATTAATCTTGAGAAGGTCATGGTCTTGGCATGGTTATGGTCTTGGCATTGTCACAGTATTAATCTTGGTAAGGTTATGGTCTTTTCATGGTCACAGTATTGATCTTTGTATGGCCATGGTCTTGGTACAGTGATGGTCCCTGCATGGTCATGGTCTTTGCATGAACACAGTATTGATCTTGGGATGGTCATGATCTTGGCTTGGTCAACATTAGATTATAAAAACACACACACAAACACAGTCACAAAACTTCCAGGATAAGTTCTATTTTTCTAATTTACTTGAGCGGTAATTTCAACAAATCATCTAGATATCTAATGAAGCAATACATTCTCATTAGAATATCATTTCAATGAGCTGCTTGAGCAGTAAAGAAGAACTAAATGCCTACATCCTAATTAGAGATCTTTTGGTTTATTATTTCAGTATTATTTGTAGGTTGTTCTGCACCAAGCCTAAAAAATGGTCAAAGTGGAACTTTCCTGTTTGCGATACCTCATTTATCAACTAGAGTGAAGAAAGTTATAATATTTCTATTATACTTTGCTGAAAATGTCTAACTCGGAGCCACTTCTTTGCACAGAAACAAAGTTTGTTTGACCTTACAGTTGTGCTTATAGGTTTACATTCCCCCAGGATATACAGCCCCCGGGGTGTACATCATCCTCAGCTGCTAGGACACTCAGCTTCATGGTCGTCTATGGTTGCCAAGATGCTGTTGGCTTACAGGGTCATTGCAACCAGTGAAGCATTCCCAGCCCCATTCAGCCACCAGCTGGGAGATTCCCATCAGTGGCCAAATATGGCCATTGGGTAAAAGAAATCACCCAGCATCCCTTGCCTGCTTTTTTACATTCAGCTATCTGCTAGGTTATCTCCCAGCCAGAAGCTGATTGGGGCCATTAATGTGTCAATGGTTTCTAGGGTACCAGCAGAAACTGGCATCCTAGCAACCCACAAACCCTGAGCAGGAAGTTGTCACATTCATAACAGCTTCCCAGTACATACATGCCCCACTCCGAAACACTGACTTCTCTGTCATTTTAGAGTTGGCATTAATTACTGCCAGTGTTATCAGTGAACTGGTGGCAATTCTTTTTGAATTTGTCATAGCCATAAGGACGCATTCTTAAAGTGGCGCAAAAAAGAATTACCTGAATTTGTCACACGTTGAAATTCATAAAAGGATTAGTTCACCTTTAACAAAAAATTCCTTTCTTTCTTTCTTTCAGGCAGTGCTTCCTGTGTGGGGGGGATGCGCTTTAACCACTTCGGCCCCAGAAGGATGTACCCCCTTCCTGACCAGGCCATTTTTTGCGATGCGGTGCTGCATCGCTTTAACCGACAATTGCGCGGTCAGGCGACGTTGTACCCAAACAAAATGTATGTCCTTTTTTTCCCCACAAATAGAGCTTTCTTTTGGTGGTATTTTATCTCCTCTGCATTATTTTTTGCGCTATAAACCAAATACATAAATTTTGAAAAAATTTTATTTTATTTTTTCGCTATAAAACATTTCCAAAAAATGAAATCATCTATTTTTAGCGTGACTGACATTGCGTCGGAAAGATCGAACACCTGACAATTTTGACACTTTTTTGGGGGAACCACTGACATTATTACTGTAGCACCCTGATGTTTAGGTTGCTCCTAAAATTTACCTGGCAGGTGTATTCGCCTTGGCCAATTGATAGGGATCAATTTCACCCCAAGTCTGGAATTGCTGTACTTCTCTCTTCTACCGCTGGGTGGCCGGGTACCTGGTGACAGATTAGATAAGAGCGATGCAAGGACAGATTAGGAGTATATGGGGTGTCTCGACCAATGGGCAGGGGTTTTCTTGGCCCCTTAGCCAGCTGGGAGAACCTTTATATTTTGGTGGAGTCTGGTGATCGGTGTGCGCACTCACAAAAGCGAGTTCCTGTGCTGACGTACACCTACGCCGATTTGTGGGATCGTGCCACTTTGCCAGAGTATAATGACAGCGGCTGGTCGGCAAGTGGTCAACTGTGGGAAGACAGAGATCCCTGCTCCTGCTTAGCCGAAACACAAGATCTCCATCTTCCTCACTAACAGAATGCCGATTTGCCTTGTTTATATAGGCAGACCACCGCTCTGCCTCTGTCGGGAACATTCGGCAGGTCCCGGCGGACATCGGGTCCACCAGACCCGCTGATTGGCTCCCACTGTGTCCAATCATAGCGGGAGCGAGTCGCTGGCGGCACGTGCACGCCGCAGACCCGGAAGTGCAGAATCATGTACCTGTACATGATTCTGCGCAGAGGAGCCGCCGCCCCACAGCAAATGTACAAGGGGCGGTCAGCAACAGGTTAGGGAGTTAGTTGCCCTTGAAGTTCTGTTTGTTGTCAGACTGGGCATCCCATAATTCCCTACCCCATGCAAGTTATCATTCCCTAATAATCTGCGTTGAATAAGGGAAACACTGTGTGACTGGCTGTATAGTGGAGAACCCTAACTTCAGCAACTCCAATGGGGGTAGCATAGCTCCAAACTGTCCCTGATTTCGAGGGACTGTCCCTGATTTGGAGCAATGTCCCTCTGTCCCACTTTCTTTATCATTTGTCCCTCATTTTGCTCTGATCCATATAGTTGTATATAAAATGCAATTTTTATCTATCAAAAAGTGTTTCCCAGCGCTAAACCTTTCATCTGATTTCTAACTTGCAGCATTTGTGAATTCCAAAAGTCAATATAAAGGAATAGTAGTGGTAAAAAAGCACTTGTGGGTATAAGGGGGCTACTTATAATGATATACCATTTTGATAGGGGTTGAAATGAATATGCTTAACTTTCAGCTTTTGAACAAAACTGTTGTAAGTATATTCTGCAGAAAAACGGTTTTGACCAGTATGTTGACATATTAGGATGCATCTGTGTTGTGGTTTCTAACTCTGTACTTCACCAGAGGATATGAAACTAGTTAGCAGTGACTCAGGAGTTCTGTGGTCAAGTCAGCAGGTGTGAACTAACTGTCATACACTAACCTTTGCCCCATATTCCATATTTCAAACTGAAGACTGTCACATGACAAGAAGTTGTTAATGTATGCATATGTGTACGAGTCTGATTGGTTCTTGGGAGAGCTGTCCCCTCCCTCTGCATTTCCCATAAAAGAGGAACGTATTGTCTATTAAACTTTGTAACCATCCTTCACGTACCATTGAGTGTATGTGTGATGTTTATCCACCGGTGAATTGGGACCTCCGCTCCTACCATCTCTGGCCTAGGCATTTAGAATACAAGAAGAAAGACGTGTACCTTACAGTGGGTTTAACCAATCTTGTTTTTTTGTACAATTCTCCTTTAAGGGGGCGTGACAAGGGGTGTGTCCTATACCTGCATACTTTTGCTGATAGGTGTCCCCCATTCCTATCTCAAAAAGTTGGGAGGTATGGGGGTAGTGCTACACTAGCATGGTGCTTTGATTTTTGGACTCAAATATACCAATAAAAACCTGACAGTCTTCTTACCCAAGGTTTCTTATGGCCAGTACCCCCTTTGGAAAGAACTCTAACTTCCTGCCTTGGTGACCACATAGGAAGGAGGGGTAAAATCTTTACAGTGGTTGCAAAAGTGCCCAGAGGTTCCAACCCAAAACAAACCATTTTTTTTTCAAAGCAAAAACACTACAGCCTCCCTCTAGCTCCGCGCGTACATGTGCCTTACAGAAATCCAAGCCTGCCTATACCATAAATTATGCTAAACCCACCATATGTCTTTGTCCCTCTTCTTTATGGATTTTCCCACAGGTCTACTTGCCCATACATTATAATCTGGCACTTTACTAGATTATAATGCTGTGTTATTGTAAATAAATGACATTCCAGATAATCGTCTTCCATAGAAAACAATTGAATAATTGGCAGGGGGTGCATTTGCAGATGACTTAATTCCTTATAAGCGTCTCCCGCAGCCAGAGAAGGCTGAATGTGCGATTACAAAGCTGCGGCCGACTTTCCTTATTAGCCGAGCGGTATATTAATCAATGCACAGACCGGTGTCCTCGGTGACGGCTTTATACTCCTGGGGCTTCACGCCGCATCTCCGCGACAAGTTCCTACGGATTCCGATGGAGTTTGTAGATTCTTCGAGGGATCTATGAATAAACTTGTACTGAACAAATATGGAGGCTGCTACTGCAGACCCCCTTCTGAAAATGCTAGTTACCTGGCAGTTATGCTGATCTAAAATTTGGTCTACTTTTCATACCATATTTAGGCCCCATGCACACGAGACGCTGTTAAACGAGCGTTCAGAGGCAGTTGGACACTTTTTTTCAACTGCACCTGAACGCATGCAATGTTATCCTATGTGTCCATGTACACAGTCTAGTTTTTTCCCGTTTTTATGCAGTTGTGTTTAACCTCGTTTTTCCAGAAGCAAAAAAATGCTTTCAGACACTTTGCTTTTCCGCGTTTCAGACGCAAAACGCAGCTAAACGCGGCTAAACGCAGGCACCTGCGTTTTAGCCGCGTTTGCGTTTATAAGCCCTTTTTAAAGAAACCCAATTTTTTGGACCAGAAAACTCAGAAATATGATAGTAAACCATAAAAAATACTAGAAAAAAATTAGTTTAGATAGTTCATAGAGCATATATACTCACTAATGTATACATGTTTGTGAAATATCCAACGGACATTCACTGTGCCATCAACGGATGGGTCCAATATCGACGAGCTCTGATTCTGGACCTCTCATGCAAATTTGCGACGACGTTGCTGCCCTATCAAGAGCAACATCAGGAGCATTTCCTGACATATATTCAATATGGGTTCCATTTAAAAAAAAAAAAAAAACACAGAAAGAGAGGCAAATGCAAGTGTACAACTGCTCTCTCTGCTGCTGCTGCTCACTCTGATCAAAATGTCAGAAATAGTTAATAATACATGTTTCTTTGAGCTTGGGGAGGGTCTATATGATGTTATCTTTACAAATGCTTATAGACGCAAACGCGGCTAAACGCGACTAAACGCGACATGAAAACACAGCAAAACGCGCGTTTTTAAACGCAAGTTTCTGCTTTTTAAAACATGCGTTCAGCAGAGTTTGCATCTGCGTCTCGTGTGCATGGGGCCTTAGGGTGTAACATGAAACATGGTAGCATTCCCCAATCCTTAACCACTTAAAGTGGTTGTAAACCCTTACAGACCACTTTGACCTACAGGTAAGCCTAGATTAAGGCTTACATGTAGGTCTAAGAAATATCTCCTTAACCTACACGGTTAAGGAGATATTCTACAAAAAAAAGGCACCACTGTCTACGGCGCATGTGCGCCATAGACAACGGCGAAGGCACTAGGTGTGCCGCAAGTGAAGGCAAACATGCCGTCACTTACAGCTCCCGCGCCGGAGTGATGTCATCGCTGCTCCGGCCACTCACAGCGCCGGAGCAGCGATACCCGGAAGGAAGATGGACACTTCGTGGAAGAGGGGACAGCGGTGACTTCGCTGGCTCCTGTGTCAGGTAAGTGACACATAATGGGCTACTATGCGATGCATAGTAGTCCATTATGCTTTACCTTTGCAGGGAAACAAAGGAGGAATTAAAACCCATCAGGGTTTACTTCCTCTTTAAGGACCAAGCCTCTTTCTGAGATTTGTTGTTTACAAGTTAAAAACAGTTTTTTTTGCTAGAAAATTACTTAGAACCCCCAAACATTCCAAGTTTTTTTTCTAACACCCTAGAGAATAAAATAGCGGTTGTTGCAATATATTATGTCACACCGTATTTGCGCAGCGGTCTTACAAGCGCACTCTTTTTGGAAAAAATGGAAATGGTGGGAGAGGTGAGCCGCTGAAAACCAGCTTCTCTTCCTTTCCTTTCCCTCCTGCAGGTACTCATCGGCTGCAGGAGGAGAATGGAGGGAATTGGTTTCTCTATATGCCGTCCCCACCATCCCCTCCTATCCGGGTACTGCCAGGATCTATGGGAAGGGCCCCGGCTGGGAGTCAGGGGAGGTCCTTCATGGATTCTTGCACCGGGGCCCTGACGGTTCTAGTTTCATCTCTGGATGAAGTGATTCCCACACTTGCGCACACAGGAGTACATTCATTCCTCCAAGATCAACAGGGAATAAAACGGATACCGGGGGGCGCCAAAAAACAAAAATTTATGTTTTTGGCGATGGACTACCGTACATATTTCAGGTTTTAATTTTGCCCATAGTTCCATATTACTATATAGATCTGACCAATAGTCATTTAAATACAGAAAACTCTTAATACAACTAGTGAAAAAAATCCAAAATGAAGACATTCTTCTCTATAGGACCAGCTCTGCTGTAATATAGAAAGGGAAACAATCAGCATCCATCGCCCCCCTGTGACAAGTCCTGGAATTGCAATGGTAAACAAGAACTCAGACCAGCCACCAGATCAAAACCCTCAATATTATTATTATTATTATTATTATTATTAATAATAATAAAAAAAAATACAGGGTGTCCCAAAATTCTCCATACATAGGAAAAATTAGAACATGGTCACCATGAATGGGGGAGAAGACTGTGTACGTAGAAAGAGGTGGCCAATGCAGAGAATATTTAGTAAAATTTTGTAATTAATATTTTGTAAATAAAAAGTTACAATTTCTCATTTCCCCCGATGTATGGCCACTTTTGGGAGTAGTAGCAATTTTAATAAAAGTCCTAGGGACACTTGTTCGATTGACAACAGTCTAAGGCCCTATTAACACTGGCATCAGAAGCAGGCATTTGAGGCGCGTTTTTACCGCTCCTCAAACACTTAGCAAAACATGAAGTGTTTGCGTTGTGTCGATGCGCTTTGTTTACTTTGACTCTTCAGCTTGAATCAAAAGTCCCCTGGCAGTTGTTAGTCTCCCGCCTCACCTTTCCCACTATTTCCTGCCTCACCTCTCCCTCTGTCTTCTGCCTCATCTTTCGCACTAATTCCCCACTCACCTCTTGCACCGCCTCACCTCTCCCTCCTCACATGTCCCACCTCCCCCACCCTCTCCTGTCCCGCTTCACCTCTCGCACCATTTCCCGCCTCACCTCTCCCACCATTTCCCGCTTCACCTCTCCCACCATTTCCCGCTTCACCTCTCCCACCATTTCCCGCTTCACCTCTCCCACCATTTCCCGCTTCACCTCTCGCACCTCACCTCTCCCACTATTTCCCGCCTCACCTCTCCCTCTGTCTCATCTTTCGCACTGATTCCCCGCTCACCTCTTGCACCGCCTCACCTCTCCCACCTCTCCTTTCCCGCTTCACCTCTCCCTCTGTCTTCTGCCTCACCTTTCGCACTATTTCCCGGCTCACCTCTTGCACCACCTCACCTTTCCCGCCTCACCTCTCCCACCCTCTCTCGCCTCACCTCTCCCACCCTCTCTCGCCTCACCTCACTATTACTGCTATGTCAAGTGGTCTACGCGTTTCCCAATTATAGCTTCCTCAGGACCTCTATAAACTTGACCACAGATAGAGATGGCTTACCTGTGGTCAAGATATAGAGGTCCTGAGGAAGCTATAATTGTGAAACGCGTCAACCTTTTGACATAGCAGTAATAGTAGTAGAGTCACATAAGAGTAATAATTGACATGTTATACATGTATTGAGCTAATGGTTTTCCTTTAGAACAAGTTTGTTTAAACAATTTTAACTTTTGTAATAAAGACAATATTTTATCTATTGGATTTTCATTGTCCTCTTCTGGTACCACTAAAGTCTGTCAGCTGTTCTCATCACATAAAATGCCAATAAAAAGTGGAAAATTTCAAGGGGGTGTGAATACTTTTTCAAGGCACTGTAAATAAATGCTGATCATTGTAAATACCCCAATCAGTGGTAAATGGTTTGTCTGAACCTTCTAACTGCTACAGCGGCAGGAGAGCTTGTTCTGGTCAGACGAGACAAAAGTACAGTTAAATCACACTTGTTTAACCACCTCAGTACAGGGCATTTTCACCCCCTTCCTGACCAAGCCATTTTTCAGCGCTGTCACACTTTGAATGACAATTGCGCGGTCATACAACACTGTACCCAGATGAAATTGTTATCATTTTGTCCCCACAAATAGAGCTTTCTTTGGTGGTATTTGATCACCTCTGCGGTTTTTCTTTTTTTGCGCTATAAACAAAAGAAGAGGGACAAATAAAAAATAAATATAATTTTATATATATATATATATATATATATATATATATATATATATATATATATATATATATAAAAAATGTTTACTTTTTGCTATTCTAAATATCCCCAAAAAATATATAAAACAACATTTTTTTTTCCTCAGTTTAGGCCGATACATATTCTTCTACATATTTTTGGTACAAAAAAAAAAAAAAAAAAAAAAATCACAATTAGCGATTATTGATTTGTTTGCTCAAAAGTTATAGCGTTTACAAAATAGGGGATAGTTTTATAGCATTTTTATTAATATTTTTTTTTTTACTAGTAATGGCGGCGATCAGCGATTTCTATTGTGACTGCGACATTATGGCAGACACATCGGACATTTTTGACACATTTTTGGGACCATTGTCATTTATACAGCAATCAGTGCTATTTAAATGCATTGATTCCTGTATAAATGACACTGGCAGTGAAGGAGTTAACCACTAGGGGGTGGGGTTAATATGTTCCCTGGGAGTGATTCTTACCGTGGGGGGAGGGGACTCACAAGGGGAGTAGACCGATCGGTGTTTCTCTGTACAGAGAACACACCATCGGCTCCTCTCCTCTGACAGGACCGTTGATCTGTGTGTTTACACACACACAGATCCACGGCCCCGCTGTGTTACCGGGCAATCGCGGGTGCCCAGCGGACATCGCGGCCGCTGGGCACGCGCATCGGGTGCCCAGTGATACAGCATGCGCACGCTCCCTGGAGGGCCGTGAATGGGAGGACGTCATATGACATCCTCCCGCGCTGAGAGCTGCGCCGCCTGGCCGTCAATAGACGGCCGGCGGTCGCGAGGTGGTTAATAATAAAAGTAAAAAGAACAAAAACAGTCAAAACATAGCCAAAAGTTCAGTAACCTGAACGGATAGTCAGCCAAGCCAGAAGTCAGGGATCAATGTAGTGAAACAGCAAGCAGGATCTGGAGCCAGAAGGGATGTCAGCAACGCAAGTCTTTAAACAGGAATGCAGGAGATGGTCAACATCACAGAGCCTAAGGCAAAGGCAGAGATCCTCTGGACTGGACAGCTTAAAGGGGTTGTAAAGGGTTTACAGGTAAGCCTATAATTAGGCTTACCTGTAGCTACACTGGATATCTCCTAAACTTGCACGGTTTAGGAGATATCGCGCGCTAGTGACATCATCGTTTCTCCGGCCAATCACAGCGATGGAGCCGCGATACCCGGAAGTAACCCCCCCCGGGGAGATGTCGGCCGCCGGAGCGGTGAACGAGGACCGCTATAGGGGCTTCGATCTCAGGTAAAGTAATTCATAATGAGCTAGTATACTTTGCATACTTGCTCATTATGCCTTTGCCTTGCAGTTTTTTTTTTGGGGGGGGGGGGTGGATTCTTTAAAAGGGTTTACAACCACTTTAAGGCCCCTTTCACACTGGGCGGTGCGGGCGTCGGCGGTAAAGCATCGCTATATTTAGCGCTGCTTTACCGTCGTTTTAGCCATTGTATTCGGGCGGTTTTTGGCTAGCGGCCAAAAAAAGGTTAAGACCCTCCGCAAAGCGCCGCTGCATCGGCGCTTTGCCGGCGGTATTGCCGCAGTGTCCCACTGATTTCAATGGGTAGGAGCGGTATTTACTGTCCTGCTAGTACATTCTTCTTTCTGCATTGTATATGGGAGGTGTCAGGATATAGGAGGGCTTTCACACTGGAGTTAAAGGACCTGCTTTTTTTCAGGCGCATTACAGGCGCTATTTTTAGCGCTGTAGTGCCTGAAAAACGCTTAGGTGTGAAAGAGGTCTAAGTAGGCAGGACTGACGAGCAGGATATCATCATCAGCTGAGTAACTGTGGAGAGAGATAGGAGCTGGCAATTAGCCGACAGCTGAGTGGCCAGCTCAGAGAAGGAAGGGCTGAGCCCAGCCCTGACAGTTCACCAGGTGAAAATAAAAAAGGCAAGAAAGCCTAAAAAAAATTTTAAACGAATGCAGCTATCACATCTAAAGGATTGGCAAACTGCAATATAATAACATGTTTGCTTTTGGGTGTAATACCGCTTTGAGAAGCTGCAGCTCCTAGCTCTAGCTAGTAGGACATAAGCTCCCGTTGCATATTACGAATGCATAGCTTATGGTTTATTGGTTGCTTTATCCTGACACCGCCATATACAATGCAGAAAAAAGAAGAATAATTCATGTTCTGGGATTCAGAATCTGCCGGGGGGGGGGGGGGTCATTCATACTTCAGATCAATGAGCCCCTCCGGTCCCGCACACCTTGCTGTTCTATGCAGGTTCCGCACATCCTATCCCACTGATCCAGGCAGGCTAGCCGGAACGTTTGCTTTCATGCAATGTGGGATTAACATAGCGAGGTCAGCAATCCCATCTCCCAGAATCCTTTGCAGCTCCGAGAGAGGTCAAGGCGGAGAGGGACTCAGAGTTCCGTCGGCACTAATTATAGAGCTGGATGGTGGAAGCAGCCCGGGTGACCCCTGACATTCACTTTCTGCGCTCATGGAAGTTTGGGTTATTATAAGGCTGTTGGCATCTATAGTGGAACGCCGGCGACGGGAGCTTTTTTTTTAGTGTGAAACAAAGTACTTGTTTTTTTTTTTTTTTTTGCTGTTTGCGCCTTATTAACAGCGAGGCGGCGGGGCTCAGGAGTGACCGCGCGGCTCTGGGGGTCCCCGGTTGCAGCTGCAGAGGTCAGCGGGAGGGTAAAACTGGAATGGAATTTCATATATCAAAATGAGATCTTTGGCAGATGTCTCTCCGTTCTCCGACGATTGACGGCCTGGAGAGCCGGAAGAGTTCGCCGCCAGTGAGAAATCTAATTTGGAGGCGTTATTGTTCCCAGATCTCCGCCGGGTGCAGAAATAACGGACGTGCTTGATCGCGGCGGTGCGTACGATTATTGCGCGGATGTTAAAATACCAAATCGACTCGGAGCATTCAGTCTGTGCCATCTGTGTTATCTAACCACTTGAGTACCAACCTGTATACACTCAAATATCACTGCTCTCATAGTTTGACTGACAATTACTCTGCCAGCACTGTAACCATACAGCCTTCTTTTGACTGTTTTATTATATAAAAAAAAAAAACAATCCGACAATTATTGGTGGTCAGTGGCCCTTTAACCTCCACCAGTGGCAATTTAACCCCTGCACCAAAAAAAATCCCACAATCATTGGTCAGTGGTAAATTGGTCAGTGGTAATTTAAATCCCCCCCCCCCCCCCCAACTAAAAGAAATAATATCCCACAATCATTGGTGGTCAGCGGTAATTTAAATCTCAACTAAAACAAAAATAAAATAAAAAAAATAATATCCACAATCATTGGTGGTCAGTGGCCCTTTAGCCTCCCCCAGTGGAAATTTAACCCCCCCTCCCCCCCCAAAAAAAAAAATCTCACAATCATTGGTGGTCAGTGGTAATTTAAATCATCCCCACACCAAAAAAAAATAAAAATGAAGACCCCACAATCATTGGTGGTCAGTGGTACTTCAACCTCCTCCACCCAAAAAAATAAATAAATAAATCATTGGTGATCAGTGGCAATATAACCCCCCCCCCCCCACCAAAAAAAAGAAGATTCCCCCAACCATTGGTGGTCAGTGGCCCTTTAAGCTCCCCAGTGGCAATTAACCCCCCCCCCCCAAACAAAATCCCACAATCATTGGTGGTCAGTGGCCCTTTAGCCTCCCCCAGTGGCAATTTAACCCCCCCCCCCCCATTTAAATTTGTGATTTAAATCCCCCCCCCCCACCACACACCAAAAAAAGAAGATCCCCCAATCATTGGTGGTCAGTGGTACTTTAACCACCATTGGTGGTCAGTGGCAGTAACCACGCCCCCCCCCCCCCACAGTGGCCCTTTAGCCTCCCTCCATTTACCCCCCCCCACCCCCCCCAAAAAAATCCCACAATCAGTGGTTGTCAGTGGTGATTTAAATTCCAACTAAAACTAAATAAAATAAAAAAAATAATATCCCACAACCATTGGTGGTCAGTGGCACATTAACCTCCTCCACCCAAAAAAAAAAAAAAAAAAAAAAAAAAATCACTGGTGATCAGTGGCAATATACCCCCCCCACCAAAAAAAGAAGATTCCCCCAATCATTGGTGGTCAGCGGTAATCTAAATCCCCCATCCCAAGAAAAAAATTAGAAGGGTGAACTCCAAATATCCTGACTTCCCCTCCAGACCCCACTGCACTTTGCCGCTACGATGCAAGCATTATATTGGATACTCACTACAGGGATATATATTGTGTTGTATGGACCACCAGCAGCACAGGCCATCATGACCGCTATGAGCAGCGGGGTCTGGAGAGGTGGCCAGGATATTTGGAGTTAGTCCACCTTTTAATTTTTTGTCCAAAAGGTAAATTTATATTCAGAACTGCTGAGAGGAGTCACAAGACTCGCTGTAGCTTACAGTCTGCCCCTACAGTAGGGTGTAGTAGCCACACTGACATGACATATAAATAGGTTTAATAAATTCATCTTTTTGCCGATTTGCATATTTGGTCTGTTCTGTTACTTGAGCTGCAGGCAGTCTTGTGACTCCTCTCAGCAGCCTCAGAAGTTTGCAGCAGGGCGCACGCTTTAAGCAGTCGTTAGAGGCCTCAAGATTTCTTGAAATTGTAAAAAAGGAGTTAAAAACACCCAGCCAGCTATAGAATCCTCCACCCTCAGAAGTGTTTACTGGTAAATCAGGAAAGGGAGAAAAAAAATATTATTTTAAATCACATATTTCTTTAGCCCAAAACAAGCGCAGCCTTTGAAGTGAAGCCGCCGAGCAAAAAGCAATGTCCTGACTCTTCAGAGAGCAGAAATGAAAGCCAAATAAAAACGGTGTAATTTTCTTCCCCAAATACAGAAGCATCAGACCAAGGTAAGAGCCGGCACGGCGAGCCACGGGGCGATCGCATTGCTGAATTCAAATGAAGGTCGGCGGGAGGGGAGCCGCTGCCATCGCTACATGCCAACTCATGTGTGCCTTTCATCAAAGCCGACAGCCCATGCCCAACACCTGCCTGGATGGGAGTTCATTGTGTGCCTCTCTGAAACTACAGTAGGTGCACTTTTGTACAAGGAGTGCAAAATCAATAATGACATATAATCATATACAAGAAGTACCCCCCATGGAAACATTAGGGGACTTTATGGGCAACTGATCAACAAAATAATGTCTTAGAAAGTAGAAATGTATTAATTATATAAAATATGTGGTGCTTACATCACCATCATCGAAGTCGATGGCAAAGCTCACTTGAAGCCCCACTGAAGCCTCATCGAAGCCCCCAAAGGCTCATCAAAGTTCCACCGAAGCCCGACCAAAGGCTCATCAAAGTTCCACCGAAGCCCGACCAAAGCCCCATCAAAGTTCCACCCAAGCCCCATCGAAGTTCCACCCAAGCCCCATCGAAGTTCCACCCAAGCCCCATCGAAGTTCCACCCAAGCCCCATCGACGTTCCACCAAAGCCCCATCGAAGTTCCACCAAAGCCCCATCGAAGTTCCACCAAAGCCCCATCGAAGTTCCACCAAAGCCCCATCGAAGTTCCACCAAAGCCCCATCGAAGTTCCACCCAAGCCCCATCAAAGTTCCACCCAAGCCCCATCAAAGTTCCACCCAAGCCCCATCGAAGTTCCACCCAAGCCCCATCGAAGTTCCACCCAAGCCCCATCAAAGTTCCACCCAAGCCCCATCGAAGTTCCCCCATCAAAGTTCCACCAAAGCCCCAACGAAAGCCCCAACGAAGTTCCACCCAAGCCCCATCGAAGTTCCACCCAAGCCCCATCGAAGTTCCACCCAAGCCCCAACGAAGCCCCATCGAAGCCCCAAGCAAAAGCAAGGTGTAAACAGGACTGTAAGCTAACCAGTTTATTTAGGGCTCATTTACACTTGCTTCGGCTTCAAACACACATTAACAGCTAGTTTACACTTGCTTCAAAACATGGCTTCAGACACGGTTCGTTAAAGCTCTCTGAATGCCAGTCAAAGCTCCTGTCACTAAATAAAATGGTTGGCTTACAGCCTTGTTTACATCTTGCTTTTGCTTGGTGCTTCGATGAGGCTTCGTGTGTTGAAGCAGAAGCAAGTGTAAATGAGCCCTAATAACACACACAGTCTTTGATTTCAGAAATACATTTACAGTCTGAATTCACATGGAATTCGATGTAAAATTCGATTTGAATTCCAATTCAAATTTTGGACGAATTTAGTTTCGTTATTCAGAGCATTCGGTAAACTTTATTTATACTGTAATTTCGGTATTTGGATATATTCAAGTAACGAAAATGTAGTCTGAATATTTATTCGGAATGAAATGAGCGTTTGTGGCACGCAGGGCAACTCATCAATGGCACAACGCGCGTGAAAGATATGCATTAAAAAAAAAAAAAAAAAAAAAAAATGGGAATGCGCGTTCCCGCTACGCTCAGGTGTGAATGGGGCCTAGGGCTAGTGCCACACTCCATCCTATATGTCATTATTTTGTAGAGATCCAACCGAGAAGACCCGAGGGTTTCCAACATCCCAATGGCAGCACTTAAGGGGCACAATGGCAGAACTTGGGCACAGTGGCAGCACTTAAGGGGCACAGTGGCAGCACTTAAGGGGCACAGTGGCAGCACTTAAGGGGCACAGTGGCAGCACTTAAGGGGCACAGTGGCAGCGTTTGATGGGCACAGTGGCAGCGTTTGATGGGCACAGTGGCAGCGTTTGATGGGCACAGTGGCAGCACTTGGGGCACAGTGGCAGCGTTTGATGGCACAGTGAGGCTGTTTGTTTGCGCCCCCACAAAAATTTTGAGCACCAGCCGCCACTGTTGCCCAGCGTCATTTGCAGCCTGCCCAGTGTCATTTGCAGCTTGCCCAGCGTCATTTGCAGCTTGTCAGCGTCATTTGCAGCTTGCCCAGTGTGATTTGCAGCTTGCCCAGTGCGATTTGCAGCTTGCCCAGCGTCATTTTCAGCTTGCCCACATTTAAATTTGCCGCCTTGAAAGACCACGCCGCCGGAAAAGACCACACTGATCAACAAAATAATAGCTTAGTAGAAATGTATTTCATTGTCATTGTAATCAAAATGCACTTTTTAAATGTAAACATTTCGGTTGCCACATTTAAATAAAAAAATAAATAAAACAAACATAAAAAAAAAAAAATCTAACATTTTGGATTTGAACATTGCGAAAAAATAATGTAGCGGCCATACGCCCCATCGAGGGTTATGGCCTTTTGGGCTTTGGGCTGACTTTTGGGCTTACCGGTTACCTCCGCTTGACTTGTTCCTCCAGGTCTAGGGGTTCCCAGAGTTAGTACCCAAGGACTTTGCACGCCGACACCATAAAAGTCCTTTTGGAAGGGTTTTTATTTGCAGGGGTAACATCCAACAGACACAGTCTCATGTGGGAACGGAGGGCAAGGATGAAGAAAACTCAGGCACCTTGAACGGCTAAGTATACGAAAGTCTCTATTTGCCAACCCAGAGAGTAGCCACTCGCAGCTGGGCGCTTCCAAGCTGAACAAATCTCTAGCCAGAGATTATGGCAGTCAGCACTTGAATAAACGAAGTTTGCACAGTCTCTGACCTTGATTTAAAGTGGTACTTAGAAACAGAACAGGAACCTTTCCTCAGTACCTGGAACGTTATCCGTCTCCTTGACAGTATTGGGGAAGTGTGGATTCTTTAATGTCTTTGACAACTCAGCAACCAGACACTTCTCAGGATGCCAGCTTGTTGGCCCTCCTCCGAAGAGTCCTCCCCCGGTCGCTTACACGAGCTGCGGTGCCCCTCCAAGTTGAGAGCGCACCCAGACCCCTTGAATCCTCCCTCAGTTACTGCGCCTCGGACCAGCCGGTTCCAAGACTCGGGAACAGATGGATCCTCGCCCCAGACCAAGCGGGTCTGTGGGGCCTACCAATTCAAACATGTTGCGGGGTGGCACACACTTCCTCGACTGGGGCTCCTCACAGGGCTACCCCGGTCCGGATTCAGGAACAGGCAGCTCGGGCCTAACCAACCCCAAACACATGACTCCAGCATCTTAAGTAAACCCTCCTATCGTTTTCAGCCAAGGAAGCTGCCATCTTTGCCTCTGTTTAATCTACAACTGCCATGATGCTGCACATGTGACC
Organism: Lithobates sylvaticus; assembly: GCA_028564925.1. NCBI lineage: Eukaryota > Metazoa > Chordata > Amphibia > Anura > Ranidae > Lithobates > Lithobates sylvaticus. The sequence continues at coordinate 32,146,024 of CM053035.1, read as the reverse complement.
AGTTATGACTCCAGCCATTGGATGGTTTGACAGTTTGGTTGAGAGCGCAACCAATGGGAGTATTACATTTTCGGCATGTGCATGGCATGGAAATGTGTTTATTTTAGTTTTGTTTCTTCCGTTGATTCGTAATGATTCGTAAATTCGTAAGTCGTCGGTGTTCGTATTCGTAATGATTCGTATTTTCGTAAGAGTTATTTTTTTCGTTGATTCGTTTTTCTGTTAGTTTAATTTTCGTTTATTCGAACGCATTCGTATTTATTCGTACTTTCCTAACATTCGTAATCGGAGCATAATTCATAATTTTATGTAATGTGTATGCTATTAATACATTTTAAGAGACACGGAAAATTACGAATCGAAAAAAAAAAAAAGTTACGAATGTACGAATTTTTTCGTTCAATCTATTCGAAGCACCTTAAGCAGAGCCATTGTAAGAGACACGGAAAATTACGAATCGTAAAAAAAATTTTTTCGTTCAATTCAGTCGAAGTACATTAAGCAGCGCCATTGTAAGGGACACGGAAAATTACCAATTCAACAAAAGAAAAAAAAAACGAATGTACAAATTTTTTCGTTCATTTTGATTTTCGTTGTTCCTGTTTTCTGTTTGTTGTTTCTAATTTGGTTATTTCGGATTTTCGATGTTTTTCGTATTCGTTCGATTAAAACGATTCGTTAAAATTCTTAGCGAATCGTTCGTTCATTCGTACGATAACGAATGAACGAATAGAATGAAAAACGAAAAAAAACAAAACGAATTGCACATGTAAACCCAACACAGCCCAGCCAAACCGATGCCAAAGCTTCCCTATCCAATTAGCTCTCAGAACCCCTTTACTGTTCTGAGAGACAAAAATAACTAAATTTACACATAGCGGACACCTTGAAAAAGGTGTCACCGCTACAAAAAAAAAAAAAGAGAAAAAACCCCCAGTAAGTTCAAAGAAAATTCTATAAAATAGAAAAAAAAATATGAATTGAAAAAAAAAAAAAAAAAAAAATTAACCAATATTTAATTAAACAAAATAACTAGATTACGAATCTAAAAAAAAAAAAAAAAAAAAAAAAAGTTCAGTGCGAGTTTTGGTGTGGCAAACCGCACATCTGCTCCCTGCGCTTGGACCTTGCTTTGTGCACTGGTCCAAATCATTTGGTGGAGGGGGGATTGTGGTGTGGGGTTGTTTTTCAGGGGTTGGGCTTGTCCCTGTAGTTCCAGTGAAGGGAACTCTTAAGAGAATTATGGGTTTCTGTTTTTTTACTTATACTTACCTAGGTGGATGCAGCATCTGTCCCCCGGCACCTCTACACAGCTTTGGCCCCATCCTGTTCCAACATGACTGCACAAAGCAAGGTCCATAAAGACATGGATGAGCGAGTTTGGGGTGGAGGAACTTGACTGGCCTGCACAGAGTCCTGACCGCAATTCGATAGAACATCTTTGGGATGAATTAGAGTGGAGACTGTGAGCCAGGCCTTCTCATCCAACATGAGTGCCTGACCTCACAAATACAAATACACTTCTGGAAGAATAGTCAAACATTCCCATAGGCACACTCCTAAACCTTGTGGACAGCCTTCCCAGAAGAGTTCAATCTGTATAGCTGCAAAGAATGGGCCAACTCAATATTGAACCCTACAGACCAAAGCCTCATACACACGATCGGACTTTGTACAAACTTTCCCGTGGATTTTTGTACAAAGGGCGTTGGCCGTAAGTTGGTATTGCATACACACGATCTGACTTTTTAGGTAACAAACGCGAACGTAGTGACGACACTTCAAAAGAGGACGTTCAATTACTCCAGCGCCACCTCTGGTCAACTTCTGTATTGTTTTCTGATCTTTTGCATTGGTTCTGAGCATGCGTGTTTGTACTTTGTACAAAAGTCCGATGGTTTAGTGTACACACGATCAGACTTTGCTCCATCGGACTTTTGTTGCCAGAAAGTTTGTCCGTTCGCACAGCCAACAAAAAAGTCAGATGAAAACCGAAAAAAAGTATGTCCGATGGAGCGTACACACAGTCGGATGTTGCCACAAAACAGCTAATTTGCATGTTTGGTGTCAAAAAGTCCGATCGTGTGTACGGGCCTTAAGACTGGGATGCCATTAAAGTTCATATGTGTGTAAAGGCAGGCGTCCCAATACTTTTTGTAATATAGTGTAGATATTAATAGCTGTGTGTTGCTGTACTCAGGTATACATTATAATTATATATTTAAAAAAAAAAAAAAATATATATATATATATATATATATATATATATATATATATATATATATATATATATATATATATATATATATATATATATATATATATATATATATATATATATATATATATATATATATAATAAAAAAGGAAAGGTACCACCGTAGGCGGAGCCTTAGGCTCCGCCTCCGCTAGTTA